>JAOTQM010000583.1:132500-175163 GCA_026939265.1 Oreonectes daqikongensis
GCGTGTGTGTGTCCGTGTGTGTGTGTGTGTCCGTGTGTCCGTCTGTGTCCGTCCGTGTGTGTGTCCGTGTCTGTGTGTCCGTCCGTGTGTGTGTGTGTCCGTCCGTGTGTGTGTGTGTGTCCGTGTCCTTGTGTGTGTGTGTCCGTGTGTGTGTGTCCGTGTGTGTTCGTCCGTGTGTGTCCGTGTCCTTGTGTGTGTGTGTCCGTGTGTGTGTGTGTGTGTGTCCGTGTGTGTTCGTCCGTGTGTGTCCGTGTCCTTGTGTGTGTGTGTGTCCGTCCGTGTGTGTGTGTGTGTCCGTGTGTGTGTCCGTGTGTGTGTGTCCGTCCGTCTGTGTCCGTCCGTGTCTGTGTGTCCGTCCGTGTGTGTGTGTGTCCGTGTGTGTGTGTGTCCGTGTGCGTGTCCGTGTGTCCGTGTGCGTGTCCGTGTGTGTGTGCGTGTGTGTGTCTCAGGGTGATGGCGGCAGTCGTGAGTGTCTCTCAGAGCTGCAGTATAATCGTCTGGTGGATTTTGTCACAGGAGCGTCTCAGTATCTCTCACCGTCTGCGTCGTCTCGCAGTCAGCAGATGTTTGTTTCTCCTGCCGAGCCGCCGTCCATCACCACCAAAACATATCATTATCAGGCCGATCCAGCCTTTGCACACGTGTTTATCTGCAAGTTTACCATGGTGAAAAATAAAGCCCTTCGCATCGGATTCCACTGACACTCTTCATCATATGAGAAATGCTTTATAAATATTCTACAGAGCTGTATAAATATATATGGTGGCTTTCTGTATGGGCATCAGTATTTATAAAAACACTAAAATAAAGCCTTTCATTTGTATTTTTATAAGCAATGCAAGAAAGATGATTATTGTTTTTATGTAAAAAATCTGAGCTAATGAATCACTTAAAATAAGTGCTGCTTATTAAATTTTGTAATGAAGTATAAGAAAGATTCTTGTGTAATATTGTCACATGTTGTCTTGTGTGAGTTTGGTGTTGTGAGTTGTAACTCTGTCTGTGTGTTTAGACACAGATGCCTGGCAGTTAGAGGTTCTGTCGACCTGCAACACACAAACATTCACAATCATTATCGTGTGTGTGTGCGTGCGTGTGATCCGACAGAGAGAGAGCATCTGACCTGTGTGTGTGTGTGTGTGTGTTTGTGCGTCTCACACTGGACGCTGACCTACTGTCTGCACACAAAACATGAGATCAAATGATTGTATAGCTGTAGCATTCGTAAAGAGATAAAGAACATCACTGAAATGAACTGCAAAAACATCATTTACATGTGTTCATGTTTGATTGGATTTCTGCAGAAATCCAATGTACTGACTTGTGGCAAAAATCATTTGAAATGATCATCAGTATCTGAAAAGTGCATAAATTAGACTTCGAATCAGATGCAGGTGTGCGTGTGCGTGCGCACCTGTCCCGCAGGATAATGTCGCATCCTCGCTCAACATTTTTTCATGTTCCAGTGCTGCCATGTGCTTTGAGTAAGACCACGAGATCTGATGACAAAAACAACACGTTTCACCATCAACTGACAAATCTTTACTTGAACTGGAATAAAGAGTTTATTTGCAAAAACAAATAACAATTTTTTTTCTAATATCATGTTTTTATTTGTATTTTATTGTGTTAGCGGGTTTTTTGTTATTAATGAAAATGACCCAACTCCAGTTCGATTGATATTCATTTGAATGTACAAACAAAACAGTTTTTTTTTTTTTTATAGGAACACTTCAATTATTATTTTGCAATGCAGTTAAAATGAAAAATTTCCTAAATGTTTGTGACGCTTGTCTATTTCATCTGGAAAGAGCTTCAAGCGTTTTGGGCAACAACAATGTAAATAAGTTAAGATAAGCTGTAACTGTGATGGGTCATCGGTCATTCAGCATCACAAATTAAAATAACCAAACTGTGAATTCTACTTTAAACCTAAAAGTGACATTAGGTTTAAACACTAAGGCTGTTTTTTTTCCATACACAAGTCTTTAGTCTTAGCGTAAGCGTATAGCAGGACTAAGACCTAGTCCTGATATAATCGAATCCCTGTCTGGAAAAAATATAAAGATTTCAAAGATCAGATCACACAAAATTCATCAGTATTCTAACACAACGCATAAGCCCTTAAAAGAGAAATATGAAACGTGTTATATAGCTTTTGAATAGACCATAGTTTATAGTAGAATGTGAAAATGACTTTCATGTGCTTTATCTTTATTAATCCAATGATCATTGATGTTTATGCTGAATTCAGTCAGATGAGAAGAAATGTTTAGTATTAATTTAAAAGCTTCACATCAATCTCAATCACTCTAGTGCACATGCAATGAAAAACGAAAAGAAAATTGATCTCCAAACACAGAAGAGCAGATAATAACAGAGCTGAAGGATAAAGAATGCTATGATGGAAAAGCTCTTAAAAAAGTGCTTCAAATTATACAAAAGAAAGAAAGAGATGCTTCTTTAAAGAACCTTAGACTGATAAAAATAGTTCTTCTATGGCATTGATGTGAAGAACCTTTTGTTTTTAAGAGTGTTATTTGACACTCGTATATTATGTAATATATAAGAGAAAATTTAGTCAATTTAATATTATTAAGGTAATAATGCCTTTGTTTTTAAATATACAATACTTTTCTATAACATTTAATGATATATAAAACATTTGAAACATTGTTTAAAATCAAAGATAAATAAAAAGAATCATATTTTAGCTCATTTTTGATGAATCTCTTTATGATCACATCTTATATCTCATACTAGCTTTATTAACAACTGAATGAAAGTTTAAATCATGACACACACTGTAAAAATAAAAGGTGCCTCAAATATCCTCTTGTGTACTCAAAGAACCTTAAACGGTATTTTAAGTGCTTCAAAGCTCTTTTTTTCATAATAGGGTTATTGGTAAACATAACCATCTATAGTCTTGGTGGTTCTTCCAGAAACTTACAAGATTCTTGAATAACCCCATATTCAGTTCTGAGGTTCTGGAGTCACTTTTTCACTACACTGGATACACTGGGTTATTGGAGGAACTCAAATTCTTATAAAAATAAAAAAAGATTATTGTAAGATCTGTAAACATGTAAGTGGTTCTCTCTTGTACAAGACCCAAACATTTCTGCAAGAAATAGAAAAGTCTAAAGTTTGGCTAAATGTTATTTTAAACATCAATGTTATTTTAAACATTAAACATAAGGGCAGTCGTGGTCCAGTGGTTAGAGAGTTGGACTCATGATCAGAAGGTTGTTGGTTCGATTCTCAGGTCTGGTGGGTAACGGCTGAGATGCCCTTGAGCAAGACACCTAACCCCCACTTGCTTACTATACAAAAATGTACAAATGTATAGTACAATGTAATGTAAGTCGCTTTGGATAAAAGCGTCTGCCAAATGCATAAATGTAAATGTAAATGTAATTATTTCTCAGCAAGCTCGAGATTTATCAATTCTTATTATCTCAAAATAACGGATATTTCCTCAAGTGACAACCTGTGTGTATGACTGTCCCATAAGAGGTGAGTAAAGTCAAAATATTTAAATAAATATACTTTATATATGTATAATCTGACACGTCTAATTGTATGGCAGTTTTTGCTGTTATAACCGTTTGTTTAGTACACAGTGTAGACAGCGTTTGATTTAGCCGAGATGCTAACAAATGGAGCTTGTGGGGATAAATGGGTGACTGTTAGTGTTAAATCACAAACAATGACTTTTAGTCCTTTTTAACTATTATTATGTTCACTTTTCATTAATGTAGCCCTTTAGGTTATCTAAATAAATCCCTCTTTTTATCTCTATGTCTTATTTCCGGCAGGGACACCAACAAGACCAACAGGCACAGCTCCGTTCTCTTTTTGTCATAAATACATATATACTTTATATATACTGTGTGTGAAGCGCCTTTGCAATAATGCAAAATGCGCTACAGAAATGATTTTGACTTTGACTACATGGGTCCCCACACCACCTGATAATAGTTGGAAACCATTTGGAGAAGACAGCATTGTGTTTTTCTTGCTATGAGAAACGCTGGATGTTCAGAAGCAGAGCAAGTTATCTTCATTATTATTATTATTATTATTATTATTAAATAGGCAGTCGTGGCCTGATGATTAGAAAGTTGGACTTGCAGAGGTGGGACCAAGTCATTGCCTTGCAAGTCTCGAGTCAAGTCCAAGTCCTCAAGTTTAAACTTCAAGTCTTTAACAAGTCATTAGTGCACTTTCCTCAAATCAGTTTCACTGTATAAATAGTCAAATTATATTCATTTATGTATTTATTTAGTAATATACATGTTATATTACGGTACACTCAGTTCCTATTCTGATATACTGTAGAAGATTACATTTAGGCCTAGGTATCAATAAAGTTATGAAACTTGTTCTTGTCTTAAATAGTGTGGCTATTTTTCCAGTAGGAATACTAACTTTTTTTATTACAAACAGAATGGTATTTTTATTACATATTTGTTATAGTTTATTAACTTTCCAATAAAATTTAAGTCTACAACATTAAAAAATTGTATGATGTTATTAAACAACATGAAGGTGAATAATAATGTCAGGATTTTTATTGCGGGATTAATTGTTAATTCATTATATTAAATTATGCATTGACTATGAAACTACATATTTTACCTTTATTTTTGTAAAAATATAGAAAGAAAGAAAATATTTTCTGGCATACTACTTGTTCACTCTTTTCTTCATTGTCTCTTATGTATCCTTGAGTCTGTCTAACTCTTGCACCAGTTTGCTCTCTCTATCCTCCACAATAAAAATAAAAACATTGTAAATTAATCTATAAAACACAAACATATCTTTGAATTTATGTGTGTGGTACAATATGTTTAAGGATGAGCACTGGACAGATTAAACTCAAATTTACAGTAGCATAAATGTAAACACTACATTCTTGTTAGCAATCAAAACATTTATATTAGCTTTTATTTCTGTTAGCTAGTTACAGGCAAAAATATAGCGCTTGTATTCAATGTGTTAGGCCTCAACTAAAAATTGAGCAAGCGATGATGAACTATAAGCATGATAGCAACCCTTAGCTAATTTTAGAGAGCAATTTTAAAATCTTACATATTGTGAACATTGAATGCATGCAGCCGAGCAAACAAGTTGAAATCGTCACAAAAATAACTTCTATGAGCTCCGTCTGAAGTTTTCCATTCAAACCGCTGACCACCTCACGCTTTCTAAAAGCTACCACAGCGCAGACATGATTTTTGTACATGTATGTTTAAAAACATGTACATTTATTTTGCGTTTTAAAGTAGATAATGATTATTTGATGTCAGTGCTATGCGCTGCAATGCGGTTTAAATAAGTCAGATATACAACACGCAAACGAGGGAGCGCGAGGGGGACCAGGCAGGGAGAATCATTTCCTACGTAATTTGAACGCGTTTGTGATTAATAAAATAAGTTAAAGTATTTGAAATATATTATTAAGCGTTTACTAGCACTTGTGTCTAATTTACTGCCTTGTGTCTAAAATATGAAATAAACATTATGTGGTTTAAACATTGAATAATAATAATGAGCGCGCTCCACACAGTGAGGCTTTCTCTGGCACGGTGCCAAACACAGGCGCAGCTCTTACCTGTGTGATTCGCTCCAGAGAACAGACGACAATAATCACATTCACAACCTTAATGGTTTTAAAAATATATAAAGTCTTAAAATATATAAAGACTTGCCAAGTCATAGTGCTCAAGTCTAAGTCAAGTCACGAGTCATCAAATCTCATCAAATTTGCGACCCGAGTCAAGTCCAAGTCATGAGACTCGAGTCCACATCCCTGTGGACTTGTAACCCAAAGGTTGCAGGTTCGATCCTCAGTACCAGCAGGGATTGTAGGTTAAATGCAGAGCTCACATTCCGAGTATGGAACACCATACTTGGCAACATGTCACTTTACTTCAACAGACTGAAGCATTTAACAGACACTTATAATCCCAAACCAAACAATAAAAGACCAGGAACACAATAAAGTCATTCCTCCAAGGAGTTGAGCAGATTCAACAATCATTAGAGAAAACAAGGTTAGAATTCCACATATTCCTGTCAAATTCATCCCTAACTTAAGTTCAGATCAGAAGAGACAAAACTCAATGTGTATACAGACCATAAAAACATCATCTGTGTGTGTTTTTCATGATACGATGACCTGCTGAAGTTTAGTTTCTCTTTTTGCTGACTGAAGAATTGTTTAAATAAAACATTTCAGACACCACAGCACACAACTTGCAGTGTGTGTTCACTATTCACTGGATGGGTTAAATGCAGAGGTCACATTTCGGGTTAGGGTCACCATATCTGACAAATAGGTCACTTTCACTTTGCTTTTATTCTGTCCTTAAATACAACCAAAAATAAATAAATCAAGAGTCATTCGTGTGTTGTTGTTTTGTCATGCAAACTGCCTACACATTTCTATTTTTAAGCTCTTGTCAACAAACGCTCATTTTCCAGGCATTACAAACAGTAAAGAAAAATATGAAGAATCTCTGTTACAAACACCAATGAAACAAAATATAAAGCCACTTCTCCACATTTAATATTCAAAATATATTTTCATAGAAATTGAACGTTTTTATATGACACTCAAGTGGTGTCCAGCTGATGTTAATATGTGAATGAACATGAGATGAACATATGTGACCTCTGACCTTATATGTGACATCCGTCATGTCTGAAGTCTCCTGCAGATCTTCATCAGTGACTGCAGGTGTCTCATCGTCCTGTCCTCACGCACACACGCACGCACACACACACACGCACACACACACACACGCACACACACATATAAATATAAACGACATTGATGGCAAGTTGAAGAAAGAACATTAACCAATCACAGTTTTCTGATCACTCATCAGTTTTGCTGGACAGGACTTAAAATGTGATGTACCTCAGACAGCCTGTTGTCCTGCTCGCCCGTCTCTCTTCTGTGTCTCTCTCTCCACTGGTTGTGCTCCAGCCCTTGGAGAACGTCATCCTCCCTAACAGCCGTGCGGAACGCCACAAAATCCGGCCAGTGTGTGAGGAGCTGCTTAAACACACACACCTGACACACACACACACACACACACACACACACACACATGCAGTGTTTAAATGTTGTGTTTCATTAGTCATCTGTGAGCTGGTGTGTGATCGCTCAGACCTGTGCTTCTCTGAACACATACGGGCCGAGAGCTCGCCGAGAGCTCGAGATGTGCTGAGCAAGCTCGGGGGGGATGTGAATCTGCAGGGTGGGGGGAGTGGAGGAAGTGATGAAACAGCTGATGATGATGGAGATCTTCCTCTGAATCATGACATCATCACAGTGAGAATGACACAGATCCTGACACATAGAGAGAGAAACATGTAAAACACAGCGACTCTCAGTCATATCATTATAAAGCCCAGAAATACCAAGAGATGAGCAAAGAAATGAATCCAGAGCTTCAGTCCTGATGTTTCAGTCCTAACATCCACTGATGCTCTCAACCACAACAATACTGACAAAATCACACTCAACCAAATTACAACACAAATGAAACAAAACTATATCAGTCATTGGAAAACTCAAACAAAAAAACAGAGTAAAATGCAATGTTATCTGTCCCTAAAGAGAAAATACAGTATGGCAGACTATCTTCGCGTCTGGCGGTTCTAGGCCTCCACGTCGTACGTTAAAATCCTTTCATGCACAGCTAGCCGTGGATTATTCCTTACTTATTCGAACTGCCCTTCAGCCGAACCGCCCCAGCAGAGCATTAGACAGACATTGTAAGTGTCTGTCTAATGCATACATGTTTAAATTCACACGTGTGTGTGTGTGTGTGTGTGTTTGATTGAAAAGAATAAACTGTGATTTATAATGTGTGTTTGTGTGGATGAGCGTAGGCCAGTGGTTCTCAACTCTAGCCTGTGAGATCCATTTTCCTTTCGAGTTTGGCCTTAACTCTGATAAAACACAAGCTAATCAAAGTCTTCAGGAATAAACGTGCTTGACTTAATGCGGTGCTGTGAAGATCTATCAGTGTATGCCATTAAAGTACAGCAAGAGGGATTAAAGTGCAGACTGCTCCGTATGCTTTTGAATCGCTCACGCTTCTCTGAACCTCACCTTATACCTCTGAACCTCCAGCCAGAAGAGCAGATCATTCTCCAGCAGATCACCACACACAGACAGAAACTTCTGGAACTGAAGACAGGTGGCGGGGTTTAACAGAGCCTTACGCAGAGAGACGGACACCTGACACGAAGCCATCACACCTCTTCCATTAACCTGCTGCTGGGAGACGCACACAGACACAGAGACGGACCGACAGACACAGAGACGGACCGACAGACACAGAGACGGGAACGACAGACACAGAGACGGGCCGACAGACACAGAGACGGGAACGACAGACACAGAGACGGACCGACAGACACAGAGACGGGAACGACAGACACAGAGACGGGAACGACAGACACAGAGACGGGCCGACAGACACAGAGACGGGACCGACAGACACAGAGACAGACCGACAGACAGACACAGAGACGGACAGACAGACACAGGGACGGACAGACAGACACAGGGACGGGACCGACAGACACAGAGACGGACAGACAGACACAGGGACGGGACCGACAGACACAGAGACGGGACCGACAGACACAGAGACAGACCGACAGACAGACACAGAGACGGACAGACAGACACAGGGACGGACAGACAGACACAGAGACAGACGGACAGACAGACACAGAGACGGACGGACAGACAGACACAGAGACGGACAGACAGACACAGAGACGGACAGACAGACACAGAGACGGACAGACAGACACAGAGACGGACAGACTGCCAGTGAACAAAATGACAGAACATCACAACACATCAGAGCTGCTGAAGTTGATGACAACTCACCTTATAAACCTGTCGCCTTCTACAGTGACGCACGACAGGCTGCTGCTCACACACCACACCTGCAGTCTGACATGCACACACACAGATAAATACACACACAGAGATAGATACACACACACACACACACACACACACACACACACACACATACACACACAGGTTTGTTTGACTGTACTAGTGGGGACATTACATTGACTTCCATTGATTTTATATCAGGCTTATGATATATTCTATCCCCTACACCTACACCTAATAATCACACAAACATTTGAACATTATTAGATTTAAAGAAAAACACTTTTTGACCGAATTATGAGCCTTTTTAATTAGTGAGGACCAGGAAAATGTCCTCACAAGTGGGTTCACAAGTACTTCACTGTTTAACTGAGGACATTTGGCCCTCACAAATATAGTCAAAAAAGTACACACACACACACAAAAACACACACACACACACACACACACACACACACACACAGGTCATTAGCTGATGCGCAGCTGTGTTGGGTTATTAGTGTAATTAGATGTAATTTGCTGACAGGTAACCTGAGAGGAGAGAGAGAGAGAGAGAGAGAGAGAGAGAGAGAGAGAGAGCGAGAGAGAGAGAGCGAGAGAGAGAGAGAGAGCGAGAGAGCGAGAGAGAGAGAAATGTTAAATGTTAAAGCAGCAGATATAAATCAGATGAACTGTGATGATGTCAGGTCATGTGGAAAATAATGTGTCTCATGGTGTTTGGGATGGAAACCTTTGGTCAACAAGTGTGAGGCTTTCAGTCATAAAAAATGAGCAATTCCTACAGTTCTACTTCACACTCTTTGACAAACATTTTATTGTTCTCACATCTGTAAGTCTGTGTCTGCTGAATGAATAAAATGACATTTATAAGAAGATTATTTTGTTTCTTCATGTGTTTATGATGATGTTCAGCATGTGTGAATGTTGTGTTTACAGACATTAGTCAGAAGAGGTTTCTCTACATGAACTGACTGTCACGAGAGGTTCGATATCACCTGTGCTTTGTGACGTGTGATGAATTCAGAGCTGGACAGAAACAGCGGCAGCCAGTGAACCTCTAAACGCTTCTGAACCGCTGACTGCAACTCGACCAGAAGAGGCACGCACACAACACCAGTGGCCAACTGACACACACACAAACACACACATCATTGTGTTACTTTTCTCTCTTTGTAAATCATTTTGTTAAGCACTTTGCAATACTGTAGTGCTGTGTAAATAAACTTGCACAGCCGTGTGCGTGTGTGTGTGTGTGTGCGTGCGTGCGTGCGTGCGTGCGTATGTGTGTGTACCCTCATCTGTTGTTCTTTACTAGCAGGGCTGTTGGGTCCACACAGAAAGTTGTTGTTGAGATATTTAGTTGTGATGTTTGTGTGTCTCTCCTTCATGAGTCCTTCATCACTGACAGGAGTTTTCTTCAGCTGCTCTACATCCAACCAGAACTCCAGATACACACTGCACACACACGCACGCACACACAGATCAGATAGCACAGGAGTGTTGTGTTAATTATTGTGTGTGTTTAAAGGTCGTGAGTGAACGTGGTGGCGGAGTGATTGTGTTTATTGACCCGTGTTCGCTACACGAGAAAGCTCTCTACACACAGTGATGTGGCACCTGACTGATATCTTCTCCAGGAAGGACAGGAAGTGCTGAAGTTCTGAACGTTTGCGGATCAGAGAATCCAGACGAATCCCTCTGAAGCCATCTGGAACATTTGACCACAGATCTGGAGCTTTCATGACCTCTGCTGGTGTTGGAAGAGCTCGAACCACCTGAAACAAACAAAAACATACAACCTGTTCTTATGTATATAAAGTACACACCAGATCACACTGTGCATGATCGTGTATGTGTGTTACCTGCGACAGGTTTCTCTGGGTGTGTGTGTAGAGGTTTTGCAGCATCTGGAAGAGTTCAGGCTCAGCGTAACGCACCTCCTGTCTCTGTGTCACCTGTAAGTTACACAAAGTGATGTCACTTCCTGAATGAGCATGTGATGTTAAGAGTGTGTGACGGTACTGACCCG
This sequence comes from Oreonectes daqikongensis, assembly GCA_026939265.1. Classification (NCBI taxonomy): domain Eukaryota; kingdom Metazoa; phylum Chordata; class Actinopteri; order Cypriniformes; family Nemacheilidae; genus Oreonectes; species Oreonectes daqikongensis. The sequence goes on from JAOTQM010000583.1 coordinate 143,471, forward strand.
CTTCAGTGATTCTGTAAGCTGTTCTGAGAGCAGTGTCCACGGCTCCAGCAGGATGTTCAGCACGTGTTCCTCCGCCTGATCAAACAGATCCTCAAACGCTGGAGTCAGTCGGGTCAGAAGAGTCCTGCGCTTCTCCTCACTCAAGTCCACACTCATCTGAGCTCCACTGCACAGATACACACCATTCAGCAGCTGAAAACACACAACACAACAATTACACAACTGACCCATCTCTGACGGTGTGTGTGTTTGTGTGTGTGTGTGTGTGTGTGTGTGGCTCACCTGAGCTGTGTGTTGTACTCTGTAAGGATCAAATGTGCTCATGCAGAAGAGCTGAATGTACTGCGATAGTTCTGAGCAAAAATGAACAGCACTTTCCCACAACTAACACACACACACACACACACACACACATAATATGTTCGTTCAGTTGTCATTGTTTGTCTATAATCTACACATAATATTGTGTGAGAGATTGTTTTGAGGTAAATAAACACTTTCTGATGTGAGGCATTTGTTGCTTTGGATAGAAAAGCGTCTGCTAAATAACTAAATGATTTTGAGGTCAAATGTGATGAACACAAAGTATAAACTTTCATGAGTTCATACCTGATTCCCTGAATTCTGACAAAAGTGTGTGAACACAAATCCTGATCTGGATTCAGTGCGGAGAACATCCATCAACACACACATCTGACTGCTGTCGACCTACACACACACACACACACACACACACACACACATTCATACACGATTATCACACAAACTCTCTCACACACACACACACACACACACACAAACACACAAACAAAGGTGAGGTTGTGTGTTACCCTGTTGTCAGCGCAGACGTGTGAGGTCACAAGTGCAGTCAGATATGAGCGGCTGCGAGCGCTGACATTCACACACACACAACTCAATGTGAGTTCTGATACACAACAAAGATCAAACGGAAAGTGTGTAAAACGCTGACCCCTGAAACACACAACCACTTCATATATAAATAAACGCTATATAAATAAAATTGAATTGAATTGAATTGTGTGTGTGTGTGTGTGTGTGTGTGTGTGTGTACCAGTATAAGAGCAGTATCTCCAGCAGTCTGGGCTGAACTTCACACAGTTTGTCCTCCTGCCATCTGAAGCTGCACTTTAATCCCAGACGAGAGAGAAGCTCCATATTCACAGATGCAAAATACTGACTCCTCATCCACACTAAATACCTGCACACACACACGCACGCACACGCACGCAATCACACACGCAATCACACACACAATCACACACGCATGCACACACAGACACGCAATCACACACACACGCACACACGCACACACACGCACACGCACACAATCACACACGCACACAATCACACACGCACACAATCACACACGCACATAATCACGCACACAATCACACACACACACAATCACGCACGCAATAACACACACACACACAATCACACACGCACACAATCACACACGCACACAATCCCACACGCACACAATCACACACGCACACAATCACGCACGCAATAACACACACGCACACAATCACACACGCACGCACACACACACAATCACACACGCACGCACACACACACAATCACACGCACACAATCACACACGCACGCACGCACGCACACAATCACGCACGCGCACACACAATCACACACGCACGCACACACACAATCACACGCACACACGCAACAACACACGCACGCACGCACGCAATTACACACACACACACAACACACGCACGCACACACATACACGCAATCACACACACACACGCAATCACACACACACACGCACACACACACACACGCAATCACACACGCACGCACACACAATCACACGCACACACGCAACAACACACGCACGCACGCACGCAATTACACACACACACGCACGCACACACACACACACACACACATAAACAGACTGTTAAAGTCAACAGATTGTACAGTAAGAATAAAATCATGAAGCTGACATACTTTAGAAAGTGATTATTTACTGTCATCATCTAAAACCGACACGTGTGATAACACAACTGTGATGGAGGTGTTGTGTGTGAACCTGCTCTTGGTCTGTGTGTTGAGCGTCTTCAGTCGTTCAATATCCATCCACAGACTGAGAATAACGTCACCCTGGCCGCCGGACAGAGATCTCTTAAAGGAAATGAACGTCTCTCTCGCTGACGTCACTGATGTCTCTGAGCTTTGTGTGTGTGTTTGTGTGTTAAGTGACACTGGAAGTGAACACAAAACACAGTGTTAGATTCACAGGATAGACTCACTTCACTTCACTCCTTACATTTATCAATCTTATATTATCAGACCTTAAGATGTTCCGTGATTCACGTGAGTCTCTGAAGTTTTGCACAACTGAACAGACACACAACACAACACAACACAACATAATTTTACTGTAACACACTCACACTCATGTTCTGATGTCTCTGAACCGCTGAGCTCACATAGACATTTAGCCAATCTGTGAAAACATACACAACACACAACACAGTGAGAAAATCCATCACAACAACAAGTGCTTGAGTCACACATGATGTGAAAGTGATACACAACAGTCATATTGTGTGTGTTTTACCTGTACTCAAAGTAAGAGTCGCTCTGTAGAAAGAATGTGAGTCTGTCTCTCTTCAGCCACTGAATGCATTCATCTCTGTCTAAACACTGCACAACCAAACACACTGTCAGAACAACACACAACCACGTGTGTGTGTGTGTGTGTGTGTGTGTGTGTGTGTGTGTGTGTGTGTGTGTGTGTGTGTACACATACAGTGACAGTGTAGCGGTTGTCTGGAAGCGGTTCGGCTGGGATCCAGTGTGGCTCAGACAGACATTTTGACTTAAGTTCATGTAGAGAAGATCTGATGTGACACAAGAGATCTGCTGCCGTCTGATCCAACAACTCAAAACCTCCAGACATCCCATCATACCTCACCGCCACACCCAACACCTGACAACACACAACACACACACACACACACACACACACACATCACTCCAGCATAGAAACTGAAGAATGAATCTGTCACACTCTCAAAGATTCCTCATATATTTCACAGATTCATCACAACTTCAGTCTTATTCTTAATAAGATGTAAAGCAGCTGGTGTTTAATTCTCATATATCTAGAAGCTTTTACATGTCTCATATAAAGTTTTATTAAGCATTTGTGCCTCTTTTGAGCGCTTGTGCTCTTCAATGAGATCAAGTTTACTATAGTAAAACTAAAGGGATTGATTCTCACGGGCAGCATCAGAAAATCATTGAAGAATTCAGTGAAGGTCTGATCACACGTCAGATATTCCTCCTGTTTAAAAACACAACACACGATCAGATGAACTTCAACACAAACCATAACACACATAGCAACATCAATCTCTACTTACAAAGTTGTCGCTCGTTATTTCCGCTAAATCTGAAAAAAGAAACGCAAATGTGCGTCAAATACAGCGAAATAAAAATCGACAAACTGATGAAAAATAAAGTTGTAAACTCACCCGGAACAGCGCGAAACATTCTGCAGAGTTCAGTCCGGATTCACACCGGCGTCTGATCGCGTCGTTATGGAGATGAAAGTGAAAACTCGAGATCAGACCTTTATGTTTCAACAACACAATCTGTTCATTCAGATGAACTCATGAAATAGACCAAACATTCAACACACGTTTCTATACTTTCTATGGAAAGGTGATAAATATTTGATATTAAGAATGTATTGCTTTTAAAATGATTGTATTTTTTTACAATGTTTGGTTAAATGAGGTGTCATTTATGTAAACTGGTGTGCTCACTTAGAGTCAGTGTTGGGTAAGTTAAAAAAGAAGTAATTACTAATTACATATTCAATAGTCTCATTAGATTACTGTACAAATTACTCGGTTCATAAAGTATTGAATTACTATTTACTTTCTATATCCTTTAACAACCTTGATTCAAGGATAGTCATGAAACATCTCTTTATTTATTCAAATAAATAATATAAAACTACATAAAGTATTCATATTTACTGACCAAAGTATTACAAATGTGAGGACACATTAACATATGCATTTTGATGTCAATTCCACTATTGTGTATATTATACAGTATTTATTTCAATTACATCAGAAGTAACTGTAATTAAATTACAAAACAAAAATAAGAGTAATCCCTGACTTTACTTTTTCAAGGGAAAAGTAATTAAATTACAGTAACTAATTACTTTGTAACTAGTTACACCCAACACTGCTTGGAGTCAAGAAAAAACAAAACCCCACAGGAATGTAAAGATAAAAAGGTTTTATTTAAAACAATGTATAAAAACAATCATGTAAAGAGCAATATGTACACACACGCACACACGAGAAAAATTATTTCTGTACATAAGTGCAAAACTCTGAGGAAATTCATAATAAAAACACACAGACACAGACAGAAAGACAGTCAGAGTCTCCTGATGTTGCGTTTGCTCTGAGCGCTGCCGGGCAGCACATCCCTGCGGCTCCTGCGTCTGGCTGACAGGTGAGCGCAGTCTCTCGACCCGTGAAACGCAAACAAACATGACGTACAGAAACGGAAACTGCAGTCGGTCCAGCTGCACAGACCTTCACCCCGCAGAGAGTGACAGCGAGCCGGATGCTCACAGCGTGGACACGGCTTCAAATATTCATCATTAAACAGAGTTTTAGCCACCTGACGAACAGACAGAGAGAGAGACACGCACACGTTAAAGCTTGTGACAGCTCGTTTCTGACGGTTCAAATTTAAGGAGAAAAACGAGCTGATGTCTAGAATGTAAAACACATTTTTCTTGTCTCTGCAAAATAAAATGTGACTTCTTGTGTATTCTCAAACAATAGTTTTATGATAGTCAGCGTTTTAGAATTCAAATAAAGGAGTAGGTAGACAAGATGATGTTGTGTGACACACCTGCAGGAACTCCATGCGTTTGGTGCTGAAGTGTCTCTCCGTGTGTTGGGTCGGAGTGTGGGGTGTGTGTGGAGTTCTGGCCTGAGCCTGAACGCTGCTCAGAGCCGATCTACAGCTCAACATCAGCCTGGTGTCAGCATCTGAAACATGTGCCGTCCTACCAGCCTACAGAGACACACACACACACAGGTGGTCAGAGATGAGCAGCCTGATGCACAGCAGAGCCCCACGAGTCACGACTGGACCCAGATGATGTAATAGACTCACTGTCTCACCTCTAGAGTGATCTTCATCTCTCTGATGTGACGACATCTCCTGTGCAAGGCTTTTTTATCCTCAGAGATGACATCATTCCAGTCTTCAGACACCTGACCAAACCTGCGACCCATAATACGTTAATATTAAGATTCAAACAAATAAAAAAAAAACAGAAAGATGAAGTGAGTTTGTTCAGTGATCACCTGTAGATGTCAGCACATGACAGAAGACTCAAAATCACACTCAGAATGTGTCTCAAGTTTCTCATCTTGAGTTCTGTAATGATGTCCACTCGGCCCAGGCCCATTTTGCGGCCAATGAGTCCAGAGAGAGGCAGGCTGGTTCTGACGGGCCCGTCTTCCTCGGACACGCGGAGCAGCTCCTCTAAACTGGTTTGCTGATGCAGCACACGCGCGCCGCGACGACTGATGGCGTGCACGACCTGCAGCGCCGGAGTCAGAGACAGGTCCTGCATCTGCAGCGTGGCGGCACCCAGCGGGGTTTTGTCCAAAAACACCTCATCCTTACTACTGTGGGCATCTGATTCGGCCCGGCCCACCCGCTGGTTCCTGGGCACGTCCTCGGACTGTGAACCCCCCTCTCTGAGAGTGGACAGGCGTCTCTGTCTCTCCAGCCGCGAGCGTCTCCTCTCTTTACCGCCCGAGGACAGCGGCAGCACCAGCTCCTGGAAAGAGCCGTCATGATCCACAGAGTCATCGCGTGATTTATCCAAACCTATTGAACTGAACCCGCTGTCTTCAGAGGCCGGGGTCAGGGTCAGCGAGGGTGTGTCCAGGACGTTCAGTTTTTGCACGGGGGACTGGAAGGTGTCACCCATCAGTGGCATGAGGTCATTAGTTTGTGGAGAAGCAGCAAGACCAGCGATGATACTTTCATCGAGATCCGGTTCAGTGAGAGGGTTCTGATCCAGCACACCATTCCTGCCGGTCTCCAGGGTTGAAGTAACGGCCTGAGAGAACAGAAGACGGCGCTTTCGACACGAGAAACCCACATCATCTGCTTTTAAAGTGCTGTAGGTCAAAGGTCCAGTTAGGCTGATGTCTGGAGAGTCAAAGCTGTCGTCTCTGTGGCTCGTGAGATCTCCCGAGGTCTCTCCAGGTGAAGCGATGCCGCTCTTACTCCCATCTGAGAGCGGCCGGGACACGAGCAGACGCCGGCGGAGCGAAACATCCTTTTTCTTGATCTTGGGAGTCTCACACCAGCCCGTTTGAACCGCCTCTTTAACATCCTTTAATCGTTTCTGGTCTTTCCTGTTGGACGAGCCCAGCTCACGGTTCTCTTTGGTGCCGTTGAAACGACCCGGCCGGGCGTCTGTTCTGGGCGTGTGGTGCCGGTCCATACAGGAGCCACAGGTCTGATACTTCACGGTCTGAAAATGATCAGACGTCACCTGTGTGCTCTCCATGATCCCCAGCTGATCTTTATCAAACACTTAATGGGCCCAAAACCGCCGTCAGCCTACAAATACAAACACGTGACGTCATGTTATTATTGTTGTTGACGGAAATTCATTTAACTGAATAAACGATTAATAATGTTGAGAACATACTTAATAAAATTAAAATATGATCATGAATAAAGGCGTTCAGACGACAGCTGTCCGTTACTGTTGCTATGGTGACACGCTGAGCGCTTTCCCTCCTTTTGATTCAAACTTTGCGCCGATTTAAATGCTAGTGCACGACAAGACAGGGTGGTTGTGCGCGCGCATGGCGGGTCACACACGTAGTACAGTAACGGAGTTTATATGCGTTTTAAACACGCGTAAAACCCTAACGCGCAAACAAAGAAACAAATAGAGGCGCTAAAATAAGATTTAAACCCGATTAAAACAAATAAACCGCAGGCAAAACACAAACATACACACAGCAATATCACTGTCGTCCCATTACACCTCACTCATAAAACACACAGGAAGTGGAGTGTTTCGAGTACACAGAAATAACGATAAACTAATGAGTAAATAGACACAAAACATACTGAATAAAAGCGTTACTCACGCGAGCGTGTGTGTGTGTGATCAGATCTTCATGCTGCTGCTGCTGCTGCTGCTGCTGCTCCTCAGGGAGAGAGAGAGAGAGACGCTCATCAACACATCAATGAGGCTCCACCTTTCAAATTTCGAGCCCATTTCGCTGATTGGATGCGGATTTAAAGAGTCTCCAAACCTTTTTTAACCACTGAACATGTTTCAGAATACAAAATAAAAAATTTAAATGAGATAGAAATCAAATTTATCAATGTCGAATACAAATAATCAAATTATTTCAAATACCTTTTGTGATCTTCAACATATGACTTTATGCAATCATTAATACGGCAAAAATAAACATTTTAATGGGATATAACTGCACTAATAAAAACATGTCAGCATGTAACTTAAAAGAAAAAACTATAAAACAAACAAACCTCATCGAATAAACTCAATTATGTGTCACAGATGTGAGGGGGTCATAAAATTATTTAATTTATTAATGAAACGGGCCAACTTTAATAGATGTGTAGTGAAAAATGAAAATAGAAATAATAAATAATATATATATTTTTTTTATTGTAAATAATGTCTGGGTGCGTTAGCACCGCCCATGTCGTGTTGTACTGTTGAACGTGTTTGTGTTGTTATGGAAACCGGGCGCGTGCACAGATGCTAGAGTTTAACGACAGAAAATCTGACGGATATTTATTGTGCTTTGGTGAGTGAAATCTGAATAAACTGCCATCAGAAAGTGACGTGATGTTGTGTGTGTTTATGTGTGTAGCTCAGTGGTTAGATCATGGCACTAACGGGGTTCGATCCCAAGGATTGCACATAACTTACTTAGAAACAAATGCATTGTCGCTTTAAATAAAAGCGTCTGCCACATCTGGTTTGTGTTGTGTGTTATTGTTTTTGTTAAAGGGACGTGTTGTGTGATGGCAGATATGATGAGTGCTCAGGCTGTATCGTGTCTGTTGGCTTCGGGTTCGAGCTGCAGTTCTGTTCCTGTAGAACATCTGGACTACAACTTCATCCAGAACTGCACAGACCTCAAACATCTCGAGCAAATCCTGACCGTTCTCCGGTGAGAGTAGACCTGTGTGTGTGTGTGTGTGTGTGTGTGTGTGTGCGCGTGCGTGCGTGCGCGTGCGTGTTCCTGTATATGGTCCTTCACGTTTGCTGGTGTTGCTCAGGTCCGGACAGGAGGGGTTTTACCCTCATCTGATTGAGTTCTGTGAGAAACACATGGAGAAACTGGACCCAAAGAACCGGTTCCTGAGGAAAGAGAAGCCAGCGGCCACAGCTGCCTGTTTCTCCTCAGAGGAATGGAGTCAGATCAGTGAAGAGCTGCAGGTACACCTACAGATTTGCAGCAGAAACATCTTCTTAACAACAGAAATATTGACTTGAGAAGTAAAGTAGAATATATTATACAGAATATATACGTGTGTTTGATTTGAAATGATTAGAATCTTGCAATGAAAAAGTGTTTCTCTGTTTGAGTATTCATGAGAATCTCTGCAGAACAACATGAACTTGTTCAGTGTCAGATGTGTGTTTATTTCAGTGGGATCTGTTGTGTTTCTGCTCATGTCACAGCACTGGGAGACAAACATCAGAATGAATGAAGTCAAACTGAACAACAGCTCAATATTCTGTGATGTTGACAGTGTTCCAGCGGTTCGCTGCTCAAACACACTTCAGGTACACACAGAGACTCTACACAACATCATAAACAACACAACATCTCACACACTCTGATCATGATCATTTCATAGGAAAACATCAGGACTGAGGGGAAGAAACAGACAATGTCATCTGTCCCTCGTGCTTACAGAGACTGGGACAGGTCAGTGTGTGTGTGTGTGTGTGTGTGTGTGTGTGTGTGTGTTCTGTTGTGTGCGGGTCACTGATTTTGTGTGTTTTCTTGCTGCAGGTTTGATGTGGAGAAAGAATGTGCTAAAATAGACGATTGTGACACAAACCCCCCTGCGGTCATCACCCGTCCAGCCCCCCAAAACATCAAACACACAATAAACAGCGCAGGTTGAGTCACATTAAAGAAATCTTAATCAGACGTTAAATAAAGAGATGATGAGTGTAGTTTGTGTTGCTTCTTCAGCACTGATGGATCAGGAGAAAGTCGCTCTCGCCTGCCGAGAGAAAGAAAAAGGCAATGAATCTTTCAGAAGTGAAGATTATGAGGAGGCTGGAGTCTATTACACAAGGTATAAAGACAAATGATCTCTCATATATAAACTGCTTTGGATAAAAGCGTCTGCAGAATAAATAAATGTGTGTGTTCAGGAGTTTGTCTCTGGTACCTTCAGCAGCAGCGTATAATAACCGCGCTCAGACTCACATCAGACTTCAGCGCTGGTCTGCGGCTCTGAGCGACTGTCAGGCAGTTTTACAGCTGGAACCAGACAACATCAAAGGTGAGAAACACTCACAACCACTGACATGAAGCACAGACGTGTTTATGTGCCCTAGTGAAATGTTCTTGGAAATGATCCAATATTTGTGAGCATTAAAGAGTGTTGTGTTATGTTTGTGCAGCCCTGTTGCGTCGTGCCACCGTACACAAACATCTGGGTCACCTGCAGGAGTCTTGTGATGATCTGAGAGCCGTTCTGCTGAAGGAGCCACACAACACAACAGCGCAGGTAAACACACACACACACACACACACACACACACACACACACACATTATAACTCACGGTGGTGCTCTTCATGCAGTCTGTGTGACCTTCAGGAAGTCCTGGTGAAGATCACAGAGACGGCAGCAGAAACTCATGCGCAGAAACACAGAGCAGGACGAAAGCTCTTCATACAGGAGCTGGATGACAGTGAAGATCCAGAGATCTTGAGAAATACACACAACAGTGAGAGACCTGAGGAGAGAGTCCAGACAGACAACAGACAGGTCAGCCCCGCCCCCGGAATCCCAGAAGCCCCGCCCCCTGCACTCACTCGCCTGAAGAATGAAGGAAAGTTCCTGCTGTGTGAGAAAGAACATACTGCTCTGGAGACAAACACACAATCTGTCTCTGAAAACACAGCTCCAGGTACACACACACACACACACACACACACACACAGGTTGATTTATGATCCAGTCGTCTATATGTGCACATATACTGTGTATTTGAATTCAACAGAGACCAGGAGACGTTCTCCATCAGAACCTCGCAGGAGCATTTCAATCACTGAGGTCAGCACACGCACACACGCACGCACACACTGTGATTAAAGCACAGGTCTGAGATCAGCTCTTTGTGCAGGTTGAGGATGAGGATGGTGATAAAGATAACCTGCCTTCCCTCACCTCGCAGCCGGCGAATGCGTTTGAGTTTGGTCAGGCTCTGAATGCCGCCTGCGCTCACGGTGATCTGCTGACCTGCGCAGAGCTCCTGCGCAACATCCCGTCTGAGCGTCTGCCGCAGTACATCAGCACGCAACTGAACGGACAAACCATCAGCTTCATCATAAAAACACTGAACACACACCTGCGCTCACAACCGGACCTGCTGTATGAGCACCTGAAACACCTGCACACGGCACACAGATTCTCTGTAAGACACACCTGACCCTCATTATTATTAACATTATTAACATGTAGAATGATTCTCAGAGTTAACTGTAGAAGATCACAAGTGCTAGAAACAACAGGAATGTGTTTCTCTTAGATCATCCAACTGTCATTTCTGGTTATTTCACTGTAGACGGTGTTGATGCTGCTGGACTCAGAGGACCGCAGACAGCTCATGAACATCTTTGAGAATCTCAGCGTTGTGCAGACTGAAGCGTTTTCTCAAAATGATGTCAGGAGTTTAGCCCACAAATACAGCTGAAGCTCCTTTAACTGTGTGTGTGTGTGTGTGTTTGTTTTGCTGTATGTGGTTCTACAGCTAAGAATAAAGTTAATAAAGCTCTGGACTGAGTCTGGATAGTCCACACATTCTGTTTCATGTGTCTGTGCTGTCATTACCATTAGTACACAAAATCTAAACATATGAACCTAAAGAAAACTCACGTGATGATGATGATGATGGACATTACAGACGGAAGTCATGTTAAAGAGAGAAATATTTTCACATTTTATATTTCAAAGTTTTTTTATCCACCACCAAACACATCATCTTAATTCCACCTTATTATTTGTTTTTATTGTATGTTTCTTGTATAACATAATCCTGTAAATAAAGTACATTTAAAATACAATTGAAAAACCGAGTGAGATGTAATGAATAGAGACAGAAGCTTTACACGCACACATCCAGACCAACAGGGGGCGCGCACGCACGCACGCACGCACGGCGCTAAACACTGACAACAATGTATGTCACAGACACACACGGTCGCAGACGTGTGGAGAAGATCACGTGTGATTTCATATTATCTCTTTCATAATAAAATTCGTATTAATATACTTTACCATCACAGAATGACCGCGGCGCGGTGCTTTGCGTCTTACATGCGTTACAGGATGATGTTCAGAGCGTCGCGTTTACGGCACAAGATCAAGGTTTTAACACACAATCCTACAATAACAACACACAACTACACAACTACAGAAAACATCATAAAAGCTCGACAGACATCTGCTGAGAATCTTCAAACCCGCAACAGACACAGTGAGTCAACAAAACACTAACACACAACAACACAATTCATAAAAAACCCTGACAGAAAACCACATTGGCTGTTTTCCTCGTGGGCACTAAAAATGTCCTCACAAGGTCAAAAATGGCTGTTCATTTGATCATCAGTATTTGCCCTCACAGGAAAGATTCTGACACATACTGTCAAAACTCTTTTATTCTTAAGTGTAATGTGAAACATCACTAATGACGTCAGTAAAGCGCGCGTGTTGTGTGTGTTGTGTAGGGTCTGTGGAGGAGTTTGATGTCAGTCTGGTGGTGTCAGTCCTCAGACAGGAGAACGCCACAGACATCTGTGTGATCAGAGTCCCAGCAGAGCTCCAATACACAGATCACATGATCGTCGTGACTGGATCATCTCCACGACATCTTACCGCCATGGCAGAGTTTCTGATCAAAGCGGTAAAGACACACATGCGCACTTCATCATCTCATCTGAGTTTGATTGGATTAAAAATGACTCTTTATATTACAGTTCAAGTTTCTGCGGAGGACCGATGACGCTCATGTTCGGCTGGAGGGACGGGACTGTGATGACTGGAAGTGCATTGACTTTGGTTTGTAGAGGGTTCTGACACTCGTGAGGGATTCGTGTCTGGTGTCGTGACGCTTGTGTTTGTGTTTCACAGGATCTCTGGTGATTCACCTCATGCTGCAGGGGTGCAGAGAAACATACGAGCTGGAGAAACTGTGGACGCTGCGCTCTTATGATGAGCAGCTCGCTCGGATCCCACAGGAGAAACTCCCCACAGACTTTATTTATGATATGAACACAATCCAGACGAGCGTGTGAACACAACAACTAGAAACATGCATGAAAATAAACCCTTTTGTGAGAAACTTTGTGTTCATGTTTAATGTTCCACTGAAGACCAGAAACCTGCTGATGTGTTAAACTTGCAGGGCACAGACGAGATTAAATAAGGACATTTGAGCATCTTCAGACAATGGCACTGATGTATGATATGTTTTTAGTTAAGATGGCACTGACATTTATTTTAGTCTGAGACATGGTTAAAGTCATGTCTGGGAAACCAACATAATGTTTCAATAAACACATAAATGAGGATTTCATATCATCAGATTTAGGAACTTTTGAAAACAGAGACGAGCAAGTCCTGCAGAGAAGAGTCGAGTGAATGCAGTTTGATTTATTTCTCATGAGAAGATCACAGATGAAACAGCGTTACAAATCAATCTGATTCAAGAAAAACTCAACTACAAACTACAGAGTGATTTGAGTTTAGAGCTACTTTAAAAAACAAACAAACAAAAAGAGCAGAGCTGTAATCTGAACAGATCTGATTCTTCAGAGAGAGAGAGAGAGAGATGAGCTCTTGAGTCTTTAAGAGTGGATGAGTCCGTTCCTTCAACAACAGAGCCTGTGCGTGTGCGTGTGCGTGTGTGTGTGTGTGTGTGTGTTACAGTGCCATCCAGAATGGCATTGACTGCTGTTGTTGTTGTTGTTGTGGTTGTTGTTGTGTTTTAGGGCGGGGGGGAGGAGATGACGGGGAGCGAAACGTCCACCCCCCAGATGAGGAGCCTACACCCGTGTTACCTGCCCCGTCTACTTCCTCTTCATCGGAGGAATCGCCAGAATACGCCACCAGACCGGTCCTGACGCGCTTCACCTGCGGCTCTGAGAAACAAGAGAGAAACCCAACACACGCAAACCACAGCAGAGACAACAGAGAGAAACGGGAAGTTAATCAAAAACAACATCCAGTGTGCGTGACGAATGACAACCAGATGTCAAAGGACGGCCAGTAGGGGGCGATGTTTACAACATCCAATCAGGAGGCAGAACAGGAGGAAACGTCGCCCCGCCCGAGGACCCGGCATCCCCCCAGAGGGACATGAAAGAGAAATAAATACACAGAGAAAGAGAGAGAACACAAAAACACAAGAGAGAGAGACGTTAGTGCGACGGTTAAACGACAGGACAGACGCGCGGTCGTTCTGATGATGTCATCAAAGAGGGACGGCAGCAGCCTGATGACATCAGCCAATCGAGGAAGAAGCCTTGTCATTTAAACGCTAAATTACAGGTGGACAGAGAAGATCCACTGGAGATCAGATGCTGCGTGTCATTTCTGCAGAACCGCAAACGCTCGCCAGAGCGAAGCTACAGCAGATTATTTATTACCATGAAATGTTTACTGTGCTGGTCACACAGAAATGACACGCTGCACATTTATCATCTAAACATTCTAAACAAAACCTGTCGGGTGTCACTTCTGATCTGCATGCAAAACATAATCAGCATCATACTTAATGAGGGACCATCACAGACGTGTGTGTGCGCGTGTGTGTGTGTGCGTGTGTGTATGTGCGCGTGTGTGTGGTGTGTGTACAGGTTTAGCTATATTTGTGAGGGCCAAATGTCCTCAGTTATACAGTGAAGTGCTTGTGAAGACATTTCACTTGTCCTCACAAAATTAAAAAGGCTCACAATTCAATCAAATATTGTTTGTCTTTAAATCTAATGTGTTGCACATGTTTGTGTGATTATTAGGTTTAGGGGATAGAATATATCATATCTGATATCTGACTGATATCAAATCAATGGAAGTCTATGGAAGTCCCACTAGTATAGCAAAACAAACGTGTGTGCGTGCGTGTGTGTGTGCGAGTGTGCGTGTGTGTGTGGTGAGGCTGATGTCTTACCCAGGTGGTTTGGTGCTGATTTTCTCTCCTCTGGTTTTTGTGGTCTCACTGGCGCTGGTGCAAATGGAGGCGGCATCAACTGTCTATTGCGCATGCACACACGCACAAACACAAACACACACACAGTTACACACTAGAGCATGTGAGAATGTGACAGTCATGATGTGTGCAGTGAGTGACTGACCTGCTCCTCTGTTTGTCAGACCCAGAGGAAGCAGCAGACGGGGGTCCTGACATCTCTGAGCTGCCCACAGACGTGCCTGCACCTAAATGAGTCATATGAATGGGTCCATGCTATGAGCAGAAAAACACAACAACATTAACACACACCATCCTTTACAAACACACACACACGCACGCACACACGCACACACCTGTCATCATGTCAAATAAATCATGTTACAGATCAAAAATAAAAACATACTCAAATCTGAACACAAAACTCTGTTACACACTCACTGCTCCGTCATCTACCGTCTACACAGATTTTTCAATCCATCAATTACAAATAAAGCCAAATACTCTCAGGTCCTCATGACCAGAAGTCACTTCACTATAGATGCCACCCACAAACACCTGCATTACCCACAGTTCAGCACCATTGTTGCCATGGAAACGGAGGAGTGATTTAAAGCTGCACTTTCTGTGGAAACAGAGTAACATCAGGTAACAGGCGCATCATCAGACATGTGCAGAGAACTCACCTGATATCCCAGAAGGCCATTGTCTGCTTCATCTGGCACCTCCTCAGTGAAGCGGCGTTTCTGTGGAGGGTTTGGTGAAGCAGCAGGGGGTGTGGCTTTGGGAGGAGCTGTGGCAGCAGGGGGAAAAGTAGCAGGAGGGAGAGTCTGATGCACATGTGTGAGAGAGAGAGAGAGAACTGTGAAGAGTTTACACACACACACACACACACACACACACACACACACGTGAAAGTGACAAACGACAGATGTGTGTGTGTGTGTGTGTGTTACCTGTGCTGGTAAGCTGGAAGGGGCAGGTGGAATGGGGTACTGGGCACTCTGTGGTGGCAGAACCGGTGCTGCGGGCTGGACTGAATACTGAGGCACCACAGGCTGCGGAGGCGGGACAGGAGCGGGGTAAGAAGGCTGGTACCCTGCGGGTGGGTAATATTGGGGCTGGGGGGGCATTCCATTAACAGGTGGAGGCTGAATGAAACCTGCAGACACACACACAGTATGAAGAGTTGAATAGCAGTTTGTAGAACTTAATGAATTCTTGTTTAACTAGAAAAGAAGTCCTGGTGTACATGTGGCCCTATAAAATGAATACTTTTTTCTCTGTGTGTGTGTGGGTGTGTGTGTGTGTGTCATACCCTGTGTGGGCATCACAGTGTTCATCTGATTCAGGAAGCGAGAATATTCTGCATGAACCTGTCAAGCAACAAAACAAACATTACAACACAGCTACATAAGAAGACAGAGGACTTACAAATCAAATGTCTTCTGTACGCAGATGATCTGGTTCTGTTGTCTCCCACTGAACATGGTTTACAACAGAACCTGGACCTGCTAGAACAATACTGTCAGACCTGGGCCCTGACGGTTAACTTCAGTAAAACTAAAATTATCACTTTTCAGAAAAGATGCAGATCAAAGGTAACACAACACACATTTACATTAGGTACCAACCAAATCTTATTATTCTGCTTTTGTAGAAAATTTGTACTTTTAAATCTTATATATTACTAATTCACTTTAAGCTTGCACTACACACATCACACTTTTCATTTGATACTATTAATATTATTACTAACGGTTTGTATACATATATGTAGGCAGCTCAGCTGCAAATGCTTTGGCAATACAATGTACAATTTTGTCATGCCAATAAAGCAACTTGAACTTATTAGAGGTATTTAAACTTACAGTCTGCAGGAGATTTTCACACAGGGTTTTGGCTGCTGCGAGACCTTCTGGTTTTGGGTGGCTGAAAGATAAAGTCATAAAGAATCAAATACACGTGTGTGTGTGTGTGTGTGTGTGGACTGCATGCTCACCTGATGTATATGTACATGGGCTCAAAGGCTTCTCGTCCAGAAGCAGGTTCCAGACAGCCTGAACCTTTTCCTCTCAGAAAGACTTTTGCTCCGGTTTCTGTCTGAATGTGCTGCAGGTATGAGCAGGCCGGTCCCTCCACACGCTCCTTCACAGAAAACCCCTGAATGGCTTGATCCAGACCCACAAACACCTTATCCTGCACATAATGCATCTGAAACACACACACATGTGCAATCAGACACGAGCTAATGGAAAAGCATGATGATATCACATGTGACACTCCTCATGTAAACATCATAAAATCCATTACACATCTGATGTAAGAAAACACTTTGAGCTGATGTTATTTGTGTGTGTACTCTAACCCCTCCAGGATAATGTGTTTTGTGTCCAGCAGGTGGCGCTGCAGGTGGAGCTGTGGTCTGCTGGTAAACTGTGACTGTGGCTGGGCTGTATGTGGAGCCGGTGGCTGCTTTCACCACACCATTAGTTATGATCTCCTTAATTCTGTTAACCGCCTCTAAACACACACAGAAAGAGAGCAAGAGACGTTAAACACTGACATCACAAACACAAACACACACAATCATATTAGTGATGTCACTCACTGTCCACTAACTCTCTGGTCTGTCCTTGAACATGCAGGTAGAGCGGACGGTCGCTATGGAAACAGACATTGCAGATTGATTTGATAGCTCCACACACACCTCATCATTCTTTTCTGTGTGGTGCCGCTTTCACTCACCCGGTCAGAGCTTTGGCTTTCTCTTCGGTCGACATGTAGCGTCCTCTGGTGGAGACGGCAGCTCCGCTTACTCTGCTGATCTGTGGGGGGGGTCAGGACAATCAGCAACTCAACCAAAACAACATCACATGACAACATCACATGCGGCTGAAGTCTGAAGTCACACATGTCCTATCAGATGGTCTGACCTCATCTTGGGTTTGTCCACGCGTCAGCAGATTCCGACAGGTGAGCGGAACATCATTGATTTCCACCTCAGCAACCACCAGTTCATCTTTCACTTTATTCCCACCGACACCAACAACCTACACACACATTCCAGCTTGATTTTATCCCAGTGTCGTCTGAAATGAGACGTGTGGAGTGATCATGACAAAACTTCACTCACTTTATCCACAGGTGTGATGCTGTTGATCTGAGACGGTTTCAGTTTGCCTTTGGCCACCAGCATGGCATTGATCTTGGCAGCTACAGCGGCAGCGGCATCCAGAGCTCCTGTGGGAGCAGAACCTCCCTCCCCCTCAGCGGAGGACACCGGGCCGGGCTGGTCCCACTTACTGCGACGCCTGACAGACACACAACATCAACATGTGTCACAATCTTAACAGTGACGGTGATTAACACACAGTATCATTTCAGTCCGATAAGATCTGACACAATATATATACATCATAAAAGCTGATAGGAACCTTGGATAGGTTAAATGCAGAGCACACACTCAGTGTATGGAACATCATACTTGGCCACATGTCACTTCACTTATCGGGCTCAATATCTTTGGGTTCAGTGTTATAAAATGCCAGTGTGAACACAAAGCGGACAGGACAAATGATTTAATCTAGACCAAGAGAATTTAACTATCAGTGTGAACACACCCTCACTTTACACATTCATAAATCATACATCACTGTGAACTAACATTAGAGAAAAATCTTTTTCATTTCAGAACCAATCGTGTGTCTGTGTAGATAATTCCTGACACTCACAGCAGAAACACACAAAGTCCAAAACCTATTACGACGATACTTCTGTACACGTACACAACTCAAACCCGAGATGTAAACAGAGTCGCATCTGATCTGTCTCGCTTGTTGTTATGTAACATCCGCCATTATCGCGACACATCAGAGACTTTAAACGACACGCTAAACCGAGAACACGGACACGCGCGAACACGCACACAAACCTACCCGCCCGTGTGTGACATCTGTGGTGTTTGGCTTTAAACTTTTGATTCCAATCAAACCAAAACAGAACAGAACCGCACAGACTGTGACTCCCGAGCACACACACACACAATCAGACAAAGCGGAAACACGCTGTCCCGTCACTTCCTCCCTTCTGGCGCATGCGCAGTGGCAGTTCATCAGCGATTGGCGAACTCTTTCTTATGAATTTCGTAATAAATGCCCTTCAAAACATTAAAAACAAGAGTTGTTGCTGACATTCACACAATGTCCAACACAAATACATCAAATATAAAACATCACAATAAATCCTTATGTTCGATTATACGGCTCATGCACTAAAATATATCACATATTAACATAATAATCCCTGCTGGTGATTTGATATTTTCTCCCCAATCCTGAACCAAACCCTCAAAGAAAACGTTACGTTTTCAAAATAGAGTTTGATTTGATTTAGATGCTGTTTTAGGACATTTGGTCCCCACACTGTAGGGTTTAACAGAATCATGCACACAGTCTGGCAAATACTAAATAATAAATGTGGGCCTATAGTGAAGTGAAAGTGACCTATTTGTCAGATATGGTGACCCATACCCAAAATGTGACCTCTGCATTTAACCCATCCAGTGAATAGTGAGAACGCACGAACGCACGCACGCACGCACGCACACACACACACACGGAGCAGTGGGCAGCTAACACTGCAGCGCCCGGGGAGCAAACGGGGGTAAGGTGCCTTGATCAAGGGCACCTCAGTTGTTACCTGCCGGTACTGAGAATCAAACCAACAACCTTCTGGTTACGAGTCCGACTCTCTAAACATTAGGTCACAACTGCCCCAATATATGCTATAGTGTATTAATGTGCATGTCATCGTGACACATTTCCTACAGACGATCCTACATATACAATAATGTTGAAATACTGATGTCTCACCTTCAAAGCGAAACACCGGAGAAGATCAGGAGGAGTCATTGAAGATGAGAATATCTTCAGCATTAACACATCAATATTAAAGTCTTCAGCACAGAATCATAGAATTCATAGCAAAGACAACATGATGTATTTGTGCATAAATCTTTGTTTATTTGCTCTTAATTTGTACAACATTAATATCACTGAGAAAGATTTCACTCTATGAACAGAAAAATATCCCTGAATAAGAGGGTTTTACAAGCGGTCCCTTCACCCAAACCAGCACCAATCCTTGCAAGAACACAACACAGCCAAACCAAAACATCATCTGATTTTCATATAAAAGAAATTTCATCAATATCTAAATAACTTCTTTTTTTTTAAATGACAGATGCAAGTAAACTAAACTTTACTTTATAACAGGCCTGTCCATATTTCTAAACACAAATATATACAATAAATTAATATTTTACCAAACATTTGCATAACCTCTTAGTGCATGGCTCAAGAATCCCTGAGAATAGTTGCAAAAAATAAAATTAAACCAAGGCAGCGTGACTTTATCACATAATAATCTCCGAAGCATTTAAAGTTTAGGATCAAGCAGGGTTTTTTTTTATCATTTTCATGAAATTAAGGATTTACAATCATAAGTTGCTAATAATGAACATAAAGAATATATTTCCAAACACAAAGATCCCGTGTTAGTGCAAATAAACCACTTTGGGTATTTTCTCCTACGGTCAACAGTACAGTAACACACACACAGCTGACCCCATTACCCAGAATGCATCCTGACATGAGCACTGCAGCACAACATGATTATATATTCAAGCACACAACTGAAGGTGACTACACTTAAATCATTTTCATACATCATCTCATATATATATATATATATATATATATATATATATATATCTTCAATATCTCAGATATATGTATTTGGTTCATAAAGGCATTTATTTCTCTTTGTTTCACTCTGTTGTGTACACTGGAGGCCATTTTATTTAGACATCTTATGTGCAAAACTGTGCAAAGAGAAAAGACTGCAGAAATATCCCAGAAATCTTTGCTGTTCTCTACGGCACCTGAGCGGTCACATGTGTGTGTACACATGTAGAATAATGTGATGTGAGAGAAACTGAAGAACAGCAGATATAAACACAGACAGACCAGAGATCAGACATCACACCACATCTACCTGAGCACCAGAAGAAAAAAGGCAAAACTGATCCCAGACCAGATGGTGGAAATATGCTTTAGATCAGAGCTCAAAGAACAACAACTACAACAGAAGAATGATATGCAGAATAACCCAAATGCCACAATAAATAACAAACCAACAAATAAATAAATACAGCTGTATACAAGAGGTCTCTCTCCATCGTACACTATTGAAAGGAACACATTTCCATTCATTAAAGCTCCCAAAGTAAAACAAACATATAAACAAGAAACGTTTTCATTCAAGATTCACAAGGCTCATGTTCAACAAAAGCCCTTTTAAACTGAGGCCTGGTCCAGTTTCAGAGAAAGAGATCTGAATAATGAAGACACATGTCATATTCAAAGAAATAGATTTCATCTAATCTTGCCTCAGTGTTTGATATAAGAAACAAAAATTTTTTCATTTGGAATGAAAGTAAATGTAAGAGAGTCCATTGTTCCCCCTGAGCTCTCTTTTCTTCTTCACTGGTTTCATACATTCATCATCATCATCATCATCATCATTCCTCCTGCAGACGCTTTACTTTCTGCTTTCTATACATCTTTATCACGTTTGTTCAATTACTCATTCAGGATTCATTTTTGCATAGCGTGAACAACACAAAGCTCCACATGCTTACAGATCTATACCCACACAAACTGCAGAAATGAGAAAAGAACCCAAAATACAGAACGACCCTGTTTCAGCCATCACACACACACACGCACACGCACACACACACACACACACACACGCACACACACACACACACCAGCTTTTTCACTCTCTCTCCACCTTGAAAACCTTCTCTTCCTCTTCTTCATCTTCATCTTCATCCCATTTTTTATGTGTAACTGACGAGTGTGGAGACGAGTCCCCCCTGCTTTTATTCATCATTTCCCCACCCGTCGGCCTCCACAGCACCTCAGGGAGGGGAACCCCAGCCCCAAGCAGCTGAACCGGCACACCAGGCCTCTCCTGAGCATACAGGTGTCGGGCAGCCGCCAAGGCGCTCATGTGGTCGGGATGAAGGCCAAAAGGATCGGGGGTCGGTGAGGCGGCGGGGTCCTGGCCGGTTCCGCGGCGCGGGCGGCGTGTGCGCAGCTCCAGGCAGCTGTGGCCCTTTCTGTGACGCTGCAGGTGGTCCTCGCGGGCGAAGGCCTTGTGGCACAGCGGGCACTCGAAAGGCCGATCGCCGCTGTGTAGCGACAGATGGTTCTTCAGGTCGTAGGAGTGCAGAAAGCGGGCAGGGCAGCTGGGACAGGGGTACGGCCTCTCACCCGTGTGTTTCCTCATGTGGATCTTCAGCTTGTCATTCCTGAAACGAACGAGAAACAGTGAAAATCATAATAGGCTACGTTCACAATACAATGTTTTGAAAGTGACATGTTATTTTTGCACAGAAATAACACACATACCGCGTGAAACGGACACCGCAGGCCGTGCACTGAAAGGGTTTCTCTCCCGTGTGTGTTCTCATGTGACGTGGCAGCTTTCCAGCTCCGTGAATGATCTTCTGACAGACGGGACACTGTTGCGGTGTCTGAGATTTCCTCTTCCTGCCGCCTCCCACCGTTACTCCGCCCCTTCCTTCTTCCCCTTGCGTTTGGTTGTTGTGGGGCGTTACCCGTCCTTTCAGGCCCGACTCGTCCTCATCTGACGGCATGTCTTCAGGCCGGTGAGGGATCAGTGAGGACTCTTGCAGCCAGTGAGTATTTCCGTTTATTGGCACGCCACGGTGCAATGCTCTGTCTTGTCCGGCGGCAGCCGGTGGGTGTCCTTCTCGTCCCTGTGTGGGAAGCAGCCCATACTCTGGCGTGTCCTCGGACATGGGTGCCGTTTCGTGGTGGGAATTGCGCCACGCCGGTCTCACTGGGGACGAGGCTCTGACCACAGAACATCGGTCCTGTTTGCGACGGGACGGCAGCTGCTCCGCCTCTTCGACCGGGTCCGTCAGATCATCGCCCGACTCACCCAGGATGTCCCGGCAGGCGTCTGCCACGCATTGAATGCCCAGCAGCTGTGCCCCCTTCAGGACCTCTCGCATGCCCGAGCTGCGGATGGTCAGCGTAGCGGTGTAGGCAAACTCCAGCAGTGCGGCCAGGGCGTCGGGTGACACGCAGTCCAACTGGCAAACACTACAGTTGTCCCCCACCCCCTCACCTCCGTCCTCGCCCTCCTCTGCCCCAAACAGGCGGCGGAAGTACAGACTGACGGCAGCCATGACGGAGCGGTGCGTGGGGTATCGTGTGCCGCGTGAGGTCAGCGTGAGGTCGCAGAGCAACCCCGTCCGCCGCTGAGCGTTGAGTCGGGACAGAAGCTCATTGCTGTGCTCGGGGAAGGGAATCCCGATTAGACCATCCTCTCCTGGAGACATCGCCACCTGCACACACAGAGGACAAATAAAAAAACTGTCGAGCAAAGTTCATGTTGAATGCATTTAAACAGAGCGTCAAGCTTCAGAAAGCCCTGCAGCATTCAGACGCTTCAGACAGAATGTCTTTAACAATAGATTAAAGAATCCTTAACACAAACACACACACACTAAATCCAGCCAGCAGATCAACGGATCACACGCACCCGCACACACACACACACGCAAGCACGCACGCACGCACGCACGCACGCACGCACGCACGCACACACACACACACACACACTTTTCTATCTACAAGAGGACATTCCATAGACTTTTGTTTTTATACACAGCTTGTTATAAACAATGTAGCCCTCACACACACATATCTTTCTGCAAATAAACATTATTTAGTTTGATTTATAATCAAATGTTGTTTGTTCATAATCACATACAGTCTATTACAACAGATCATTGTTCTGTCATGGTGCTGTACACACGACCAAATACTTACAACTGCACATTTGTATGTGCATGTGTGTGTGTGCATCTGCAGGTGTTTGTGTGCGTGTCTGCATGTGTGTGCATCTGCAGGTGTCTGCGTGTGTGTCTGCATGTGTGTGCATCTGCAGGTGTCTGCGTATGTGTCTGCATGTGTGTGCATCTGCAGGTGTCTGTGTGTGTGTCTGCATGTGTGTGCATCTGCAGGTGTCTGCGTATGTGTCTGCATGTGTGTGCATCTGCAGGTGTCTGTGTGTGTGTCTGCATGTGTGTGCATCTGCAGGTGTCTGTAGGTGTCTGCGCGTGTGTGTGTGTGTGTGTGTGTGTGCATCTGCATGTGTCTGTAGGTGTCTGCGTGTGTGTGTGCATGTGTGTGTGCATCTGCATGTGTCTGTAGGTGTCTGCGTGTGTGTCTGCATGTGTGTGCATCTGCATGTGTGTGTGCATCTGCATGTGTCTGTAGGTGTCTGCATGTGTGTGCATCTGCATGTGTGTGTGTGTGTGTGTGTGTGTGCATCTGCATGTGTCTGCGTGTGTGTCTGCATGTGTGTGCATCTGCATGTGTGTGTGCATCTGCATGTGTCTGTAGGTGTCTGCGTGTGTGTGTGTGTGTGTGCATCTGCATGTGTCTGCATCTGCATGTGTCTGCGTGTGTGTCTGCATGTGTGTGTGCATCTGCATGTGTCTGTAGGTGTCTGCGTGTGTGTGTGTGTGTGTGTGTGTGTGTGTGCATCTGCATGTGTCTGCGTGTGTGTCTGCATGTGTGTGCATCTGCATGTGTGTGTGCATCTGCATGTGTCTGTAGGTATGGTAAAAACTACAGCACTCACAAAACAGCAAGAATAAATTGTACATGTATTTACCAGCTGACACCTTCATCAAAGTCTGTAAGACATTTTCCAACTTATGGAAGAGAACACAGCAGAAACACAGAGAGTAAGACAGAGCGAGAAACAAAGAAAGAGAGAGAGAGAGAGTGAGAGAGAGAGAGAGAGAGAGAAAGAGAGAGCGCTGTCAGGCGGAAACCTTTTGACATTTTTCGTTTTTCTGTCATTAATATTTTTATCAGTCACCATTTAAATCTTAAATCTACTTTTGTAAATATTTAATGAAAAATATTTCAAATAGTTTGTGACTAAACCTCATAACCTCATTGAATCCTCAAACTGTCTGTAAAACTTCATACTTCACTCCATCTATTGTGAATGAAGCGTCTCTCACGTCTCTGCATGTTTAAGTTGAATGTATTAGTAGATAAGAGTGTCTTTATTTAGCATTTGGCATCGATTCCTACCGTCCTAAATAGCTGATGCGTCTGATTAATATTTTATAAAACACAGATATAATAACATTTTAAGTTGATGTAGGTGTTATGTTATGTACTTTCTATCTCAGATGCGGCCGTTTTTGTAACGGACAAAACGCACGAAATAATCCATTTAAGCTTGATTTTGTTCAAATAAATATATTAATATAGAATAAATTAATTAATATGACACCACAATATGAACTTTGACAGCATAGCGTTTCCTTATTTAAACAACACAGCATCTCTTCCGGTTCCTGAAAAGTAAAGGTTCTTGCCCGACAGTGATCATATATCCTCCGAGTCTCGAAGATTCAAACACACTAAAGTATCTGAAGATTTCTCTTTAAAGCTTTAAAAATATCACCATAAATAAAACAATACAACAACAGAATCAAGTTTCACTGTATTTGTGTCAATGTTTGGTTTGCTCAGGCACAACACTATATCTGATGACACCTACATTGCTAAAATTGAGGTAAGAAGTAAAAATGCAGCACCACGTTTAAATCACACAAACATATTCAAATGATTTCCTTAAGATCAAATACAATATATTTGATCATTTTTGACTGAATATGCTCTGTGTTGTCTTTTTTTAAATGGAAAGACCAGAACACACACACACACACACACACACACACACACACGCACACACACACGCACACACACACATTACATTTAGTCATTCAGCAGATGCTTAATCCAAAGTTAAGTGACTAACAAATGAAGCAAACATAGAAGCAATTTCAGCAACAAAAGGCCAGCAGTGCTCTGAAGCTGGTCTCAGTTCATCTAACACAGAACAAGATGATATATAAATACATAACCACCCCCCCCCCACACACACACACACACACAAACAGGTTTGTTTTTAAACAGATCTAATGATATTTTCTATTCTCTAACCCTCACACAAAATGTTCTGCATAAAAACATCATTTAGTTTGATTCTTTACATTTGATCATTTAGTTTGATTTATGATCTATTTCTCTCATGATCTCAGGTTTTACTATCCTTTGGTCTTCACAATAGAGTATGTGTGTGAGACACACACACACACACACACACACCTGAGCCCGGAACTTTCCACCAACAACCCAACGATCTCTTCACTTCCCTTAACAACCTGCAACTCTCTGCAGCCCATAATACTGCCCGCTGCCTAACAACACCTGCTGAACCTGATCCAAACACACACACACAAGGAAGAAGATTTCCCTGGAACAGGTGTGGCGTCTTAAGGCTTCTGGTAGCGTTACACACGCGAAACAGAGCAGATTAGTCACTAATGAACTCGATTTCACTTTAAACACACACACACACACACACACACTTAAAGACAAGACCAAGACTTTTTCACAAGAACAAACATTCACAAACCAGACCACAGATGTGACATCAGTCTGGACACGTGCGTGTTTCTGGTGTCGGTGGATCCGGAGCGGAGCGGTACGTACCGTTCTGCCCTTCATGGGCGCGGTGGATAGCAGTCGTACAGACGTCTGTGTCATATCATCCGTGTGTCTCGGAGTTCTCTGTGAAAGTTCAGACTTCGATGTTCTCCTGTGGGGATCTGGACCTTTTCTTCCTGTCGTTCTTCTCTCTCGTTTGTCTTCCTGTCTTCTCATAAAGGTGTTTAACACCCCTCCCCCCCTCGCCCACACGCCCCTCGCTCCCAGCGCATCACCATCATCATCTCGTTTCGAAACGGTCGCAAGTTTCCGAAAAACAAAATCCCTCGGCCTGCGTTCGGATCGACAGCCGCAGCAAACAGGAAGAAGCATCGCTCTTCTGATTCCGGCCCTGACATCTGTACAGAGCGCTCACTGAATCACTATTTTCCACAAATAAATCCATTTCACCAATCACGTCTCACTTTGAGATTCAAACTCAGTCGTAGCACTTACTCTTGCCGTCTGAACGCACTTCACGGATCAAAGGCATCAAATACACGCGCATAACCTTAACGGCAGCATCTGTAACGGGACACGCACAAATAAATCAACATATCAACAAATCAAAACGCTCGAGTTATACATCAGATTCTTCATCCTAACTCTTCAGGAAATGCTATTATAATGTGAGAGTTTAGAGATGTTTCGAGAAGGGAGGAGGACAGAAACACAAAAGACAGCAGGTATGAAGTACATCTTCATATCACAGGAACTCAACATGTGAACACCTCCACATAAGTGTGGTAAACACGCTTTCACATCCATTTCGATGTTCTCTCGCACGCTTCATTTCTGTCTAGTGATCCAACAATCCCAGCAGTCCTCACCTGAATCTATATTCACGTTTATTCTACACATCTGATTCACATCCATAAACATCCATTAACAATTCGTGAATCAGGGATAAGAAAGTCTCAGTGTGATTTAACATGTCAAAGCAAATAAAAATACTCAACATTTCATTCTGATGATCTATATTGTGCTATATCACACAACACAGCACAACACAACACAGCAGCATTAACTTTTGTGTAGATTACTGCGGTTTAAAGAAGACGCCACGTATGGAGACATTTTTAACGAAAGTGCTATTGAACGTCACAGATCATATCTACATGTTGTTTTGTGTTATAAAGTTCTTACAGAGAGACATTTGCTATTGTAATGAGGAGACATCACATGGGAAGCCAGAAACTTTCTCCATTTACTGCATTATAAACTGCAAATTCTGTTATTGTGAGAGCATCTGACAAACAACAGCGGCTAATATAAACACACGTTTAAAACATTAATATCATTGTGTGTTTAAAAACAAAAATATAAACATGTTTAAAAACATAAATAAATGACTGTTTAATATAAACGTGTGTTTAAAAACAAAATTATAAACGAGTGTTTAAGAATATAAATATAAACGTATTTTAACAGGTTATATTTGAGCTGCTTTGTTTCAGTCATGAAGATCCAGAGATTGATGTCGAGTTCTCATGTGTGACTGACAGAATTTACCCGCTTCAAAAAACTATTAAAAAACATACTTCATTTTCATCAATTTTATATTAGTTTATGAACTAATTTCAGTCCTTTAGATTCAAAAGGTTTTTAAGATCATGAGAAATTCTGTTAAGTCTGTCCAAACCGATGCTACAGATGACGTCTATTAAATACGGACATTTCATATAAATTCACACCATATTCTGTCTATAAATTCAGCCAAAAATCTGCCCAAATAAATATTATTATTAACAATAACTGCCATGTGGAAGGAATTGTGCATGTTGTGTTTGTTATTTGATTTTAGACAGCTGGAGTGAATCAGTTTTTTTTTTTAAGAAAACACAAACATCTACAGTCATTTCCATCCTAAAACCTCACACATCAGTTCGATGACAAACTACAGACAGTAAAGATCTCTCGATCTTCTCCATATTAAACCGATTCAAATTTAGTCACTGCATTTAGAAGCGTATTTTTATTGAAGAGTGATTTTAGAGAGTCATCAGAAAACTAAACGCTGTGCACATGAATGTCAGGACACATTCGATTTTAGTTGGAGAAACAGAACAGAGTTCAAATCGAGATGTTCTTGACTTGCTTTCTGTCTGTGTCACAGCGGATTCTCACAACCCACTGCTGCTATGAAAACTCAACTGCTGTTCTTCCCCTCTCACAATACGGCAATATTACACACACACACACACACACACACACACAGCATTTCTGTCCCGTGTGTGTGTTTGTGTGCGAGCATTTTCCATCAGAACACACACACATGACATCAGCAGATAATGCCCAAATGAAGGGGAAAATCTGAAATTAAAGCACGACCATACATACTTAAATTAACTGAAAACATGCCAAAGTCATGTAAGAAGCTTGTTTTAAAAGATTCTTTAACACAATATGTTATATATATTATATGGCACAGTAAATAAAAACTCATTTAAAGGAGGAAATAAAAACATGCAGATATAATAAAGGTTTAACCATTGAAAAATGAATAACAATTCAATTAAATCACAAAGAATAACTCAAACTCTTATTACCAAACAGAGAATTATCCTACTGCACATCACACACACACACACACACACACGCACACGCACACGCACACGCACACGCACGCGCACGCACACGCACACGCACACAGACGCACACGCACGCACGCACGCACACGCACACTTTTTAATCTCTTCGCAGTATATTTATAAATGATGTGATTTAAATAGATAATTCACATATACTTTTACATTCACAGTGTTTTGTCATTCATTCTGCCAAATGAATAAATGTAAATGTTTTGTGGTTAAATGCTGAAGTTTAGCTGATATAAGCCTTTAAAACAAATATTATAGAAGCATAATTACTGTGAATATTCTTCTGATTTGTATGAAGAATATCATAATTTATTCTGTAAAGAAAACATCTATATTTATTTACAGAATACAGAATTATCTCCATTTCATGTCATCATGTGAACCAAAAGCCTTGTGTGTTACAGTTGTTGGTCACACAAAATATAAATACACACAGTATAGTCCAATTAATGACAAACACTACCGTCAGATGTGTGTGTGTGTGTGTGTGTGTGTGTGTGTGTACATAACACACAAGTCTGGAATTGATATAATATATTTTTTGAAGCTGAATTTCTTTTTGTAAAATAAAAATGATGTTATCGCTCAAATTCATCTATTTGTTTTTTGAATCACGCTCAAGATATGAGTGTATGGAGGCAGAGAGATAGTTTGATATCACAGGTAAAATGTTAACCAGATACTGACACTGTTTACAATATTATCATGTGTGTAGCATTAACACAACATCAATAATTATTATAGTTATCACGATTATTGACATTAAAGGTATATTGTGATACCTGTAATATGTTAATATTTGTACATATTTATTTTCATTACACAAATGTGTAAGTGTGTTGTAATGATCTGGGTTCTTTCAAACAATGAAACTTTTGATGAAGAACTCACACAAACGCTATAAAAAACTTATAGAGGAATGAATCTGGAGTCAGAGATTTAAGGAGAACTCCCACAAACTAAAAAAAGAACACACTTGTCTTTGATCAGTCTAACTACAGACAAGTTCTTCGAAAACACACAAGAAAGTGTGTGAGTGTGTGTCGCTCCAGAGACACTGAGGGGAAACAACAGGAAGATCATATCTAACAACTCAAATACAATGAGCATGAAATCAGGGTTACGGATTGAGTGACGAGGGGGTGTGATGTGTCATACAGGCCAAACCAGAGGAAGAGACACATCGAGAATGAAAGACTAGAGAGAGAGAGAGAGAGAGAGAGAGGGGGTGTAAACAGAAGCAGAAATGGGGTGAGAGTGGGAGAAAAGATAACGGCACAGGAAGTGTGTGTGTGTGTGTGTGTGTGTGATCAGCAGAATAAGTAATAAGTATAACCTCTAGAAGTCTGTACGTACGGAGTAAACATCATCTGTTCACTCAACACACATTCATAGAGTTTTATTTCTGAATAGCATTTATTTAGATGGTTTAACAGCATCTCTCCTGTAAAACAACACAACCAGTCAACAGTTTAAAGTCACTTTACCGAAATGTTTCTTAAAAAACCTCTGCAGGTATGAAGGTGTATATGCTTAAATGTTTAAAATAATATATGAAGAATAAACGTAGACACTGTGCCAACATATTAATTTCATTTTATTACAAAACTAAAACAAATGTATTTAATAAAATTGTTTTTGAATTGGATGACTTTTTTCACTTTACAGCTTAATTCATAGTTACATTTGTGTTTTTCCACTTTGTGTGAGTTCATATTCTAAAACTGGAATAAGATATTAAATGGAAATGAGTAAGTGGCCCTAAACGGCCGTGTTTTCAGGTGAAATATTTTGTTTTAGCCATTACTGACTGTCTAACACAAGCGTCAATGTCTGTAAATATCATGAGGTTTAGAGAAGTAAAGTGATGTAAATATGTTTCCTTGAAGCCTGTATCTTATGATGAGTTTCTCCGTTTCTGAGAGAACAGAAAGATGAGGGTTCTGAATGTGTGCGATACCCCAAATACAGCCTGGAAAATCTTTACCGAGGACATCCTGAACGTCACACTTCGACTGTTTTTAACTCCTCTCTGCTTTCTTACTAACAATTCTTGCCTTTGCAAATGTTTATATTTATTTAATATGCACACATGACACATGTCCATATGCAGACTGTTCATAAAGTGCACATATATACACACTTCCCCTCCACTCCTCTGCAAACACATGTGCATATAAAATGAACACAAGACTGACTCATTTCAGCAGTTGTGCACTTTATATATAAAACACAAAACAACATGATATAGTCGTGTTTCTAAAACATGAAGCTCATGTTTATCAAACGAAACACAATTCATCATGAAGTGAAGTGAACTCTTATGTGTGTTATTATTTCACAAACATTAAGAGCGTAAACACAACATCTGCATGTGTCTGTCATACTTCCAGTGTACATTTACATTTACATTTATTCATTTGGCAGGCGCTTTTATCCAAAGCGACTTACAATTGAGGAAAACAGCAAGCGTGTACACAGGGTTTGTGTTTCATCAGTTGTTTATTTCCCATGACTGTTGTGTGACCAAAGAATCGACACGTATGCCAATGTGTCATAACAGGCTACGTTCACTAAAATAAATGTGTGTAAGATGGATGACAAAATCATGAAAAAGAACCTGACTGTAGACTGTTTGTGTATGTGTGTTGAGTGTGATATGTGTGTGTGTTGTCTTGTGTTGTATTTGTGTCTGGTCAGCAGTTTCATGTCGACCATCAAGTTTCTGTATGGGAAGTCAGAGGAGGCGTGTGATGTTGTGCATTTCACCCCAGTAAAGAGAATCTCACTGTTGTTTCATGCATAAGTGTGTGTGTGTGTGAGATGATGTTGCAAAACCAACTGATCCTCATCTATTTCCTGTTTCTTC
>JAOTQM010000584.1:0-456406 GCA_026939265.1 Oreonectes daqikongensis
CCGCATGACCAACACCAAACCCAACACCTAATGATAGTAACCCCAGTCCATCTAACACCATATTCAAGTAACCACAGGCCGTCTAAACACCGAATGTCTGTAGAACTAGGCCGCTCAACACCTAATGTCAGTAACCCAAGTCATCTAAACCTTAGGATCATTTTAATCTAAATCACTTGATACCGGATGTCAGTAAACCAAGGTCGCCCAACACCTAAGGTCAACAACCTAGATGTATTGGTATCAAGCTAATATCAATAAAACATAGGTGGCTTAAACACGTAATGCCAATACACCTGGATGGCCGGACACTTAAAGGCCGGTTAACCTAGTTAAAAATAATAAATAAAATAAATGGAATTTAGTTAAAAATAATAAATAAATAAATAAAATAAATAAATATCAAATATCAGTTAACCCAAGCTACCTAACTCCTAATGTCAGTGAGCCTACATGGCCTAACACCATATTATCAGAAAAACCCAGGTCACCTTAACACCACGGGAACTGAATTTCAGAATCAGAATACCTTATAATCTGTGGGGACCGAGTTCGATCGCCCTTTGGCCCCCCAACGGGAATATTACCCATGACACAGTTCAAAATCTGCATTTTTCAAAAAATACACCTAGGCGGAGATCCGCTGCCTATATTGACGGTGAATCGATAATATGACACTGCGTTTTTACCCTTTGAATCACACACCAAGCATCCACCTAAGACCCAGATCTACTACCACGAAAAAACGGGGAGAAAAACGGACCAGAATTGGAGAAACTAGCACTAAAAAACCGGAAAAAAACCGCTAACTCATTTGCATATTCATGAGATCGCTATTTTATCCCAAAAACAGACCTTTTCTGAGTCCTTCTTCGTCGGACCTTTTTCCTTTAACCCCGGGGCCTCTCCCTGAAACATCTCAGCATGAATTAACGGGAATTGACCTAAAAATACGCCAACCTTTTACACCAAAACCACACCTTGTTACTCACCACCATTGAAACGCCTGTCAGCGGTTATGGGATTAATTCCAACGATCCTCTCCCCTCTTAGGGAATATTGCGCCTTCCGGTTGTTCTGGCTAGGATGATGTCTGTTTGGGTTGCGTATTCCCTAGGGGGCGTGTCTGGTAGAAGCCTGGGGACTTGTTCCCCCGCCAGACATTTCCTCCGCCTTTCTTCTTTCACACACTTCCCTACATCTCTCTCTCTTCCTTTTGGGTATCGTTGAGCGTTGGTTTACTCGAGTTCCTGGCAACCTAGCGGTGTTAACAAGGGTTCTCGAGAGGTAGGTATCCCGCCCCCCTGCATCCACTAGGATAGCACGCAGGGACGGCAGTCCAGGGTTGAAGGACTTTAATGGGAACCCAATCTTTTACCGATGCCTAGCATCACTCATGCACAGCACATCTGCACCACACCCGGTATTTTCTCGCCCAGTCAGGCTTGGAAATACCTCTCCGACTTCGCCATCCTTACTTCTCTTCGCCTGTGGGCCTAGGCCTCCTCCCAGTCAGGTGGAGATCCGGGCTTACCAACCGTTTGAATTCTCTCGTCCTATTCGGCAGACCTTTCAAAAAACAGATTCCTCTTCGGAGAGAACCAGGGGCTTAGCTTAGTTACGCCAATACCGGCCGGGTTACACCAACAGTTCGTCCCGCCGATAACCAATGCCATAATCCTCCACAAATGCCCTTATTTAACCCAACACAGGACAATAACTAATTAATAACAATTTTCAACAATCCCTTATTATAACCTTCACTGAAATCCCTTAACACCTATCCTCAGCCATAATACTTATTCCCCAACAGAGTACTACCCAATACTTGATCTTTGACTCCAAACCACTCGCTTCTTAATAGGCACAATATTGTCTTAGTTACGCCAATACAGGCTGTGTTACAATAATAATTCATCCCACCGATACCAAATGCCATAAATCCTCCACAAACGCTTTTATTTAACCCAACACAGGACCATTTACCAATCAATAACAGTTTGTAACGTCTCCTTATTATATACATTCACGGAAACCCCCTAACACCTATCCTTAGCCATAATACTTATTCCCCAACAGGATACTACTGTCCAATACTTAAATCCTTAACTCCAATCCACTCGCTCCTTAATAGACACAACATTGCCAAATCGTTACCAGTTGCGTCGGGCCACGGGCCACCTCCGACCCCAACAAAACCTTTGGGTGTCACTCTGCGCACCGTTAAACCAATTGGATATGAGACACACGTCGTGGACAGGATCCACCACGGCGGGCCACTCCTGGGGAGAGTGTCTAGTAGTAAAGGCCGAAACACTCTACGATCCACGAGTTGTACTACTACTGAGGATGTGTCTCTGAAATTTCTTCCAAAACCACATTGGGAGAGAAGGCAAAGTCCTTGCACCTACCCTCGCTTTTTCCAACACTGATCCAATATTCATAATACCTTGGATCCAATTCCCACGCATTACGTTAGCCAATACTTCTGACCCATCGGGTCTTCACCTAAAAATCACTTGATCGGACCAACCTAAATACCCACCTTTGACCTTCACCTACCTTCGATCTCATACCTACCTTGGACCTAAAACTCACCTTCAGACCCAATAGGTCTTCACCTAAAAATCACTTGTTTAAACCAACCTTATACCCATCCTCGACTTAATACCTACCTTGATCCAATACAATACTTACCTTAAACCCAATACTTACCTTTTATAAACAAACTACGGCGAGTCGCAGTGGGGGAGGCTATATATATATATATATATTATATATTATATATTTTTTCCAACCCAATCCTGGACCTACCCAAACCGACTTTTGAAAACAACCAGGGGGTTGATTATAACACTCCATGCGTTAGATAGGGGTCCGTCAACACTCAAAACCATGCGCCGGCCCGTGCCTTTTCCTCAGTCCCCTATACCAAACCATGGCGAGATGCTGTGGGGGGGATTGTTGTATTTTCAAAACCTAACCCTAACCCTAACTTAGATCACCTCAACCGTCCCCTTGATACCTAAATACTTACACCATCGGTTTACTACCACTTATCCCAATCCGTCGACCCAGACCCATCAACCGGTGGACTAACCTTTTATAAACAAACTACGGCGAGTCGCAGTGGGGGAGGCTATATATTATATATTTTTTCCAACCCAATCCTGGACCTACCCAAACCGACTTTTGAAAACAACCAGGGGGTTGATTATAACACTCCATGCGTTAGATAGGGGTCCGTCAACACTCAAAACCATGCGCCGGCCCGTGCCTTTTCCTCAGTCCCCTATACCAAACCATGGCGAGATGCTGTGGGGGGGATTGTTGTATTTTCAAAACCTAACCCTAACAAACAGTGTTTTTTTCCAAGTCAAAACACAAAATAGTAATTTCACTAAGAAAAAAAAACAGTCTACATCGTGTCATCTCTCTGGGTCCGGCCACAAATTTTAGTCTACATCACATGCAATGTCCTCTAGTCCAAGGCACCGGGGAAAATATCTTCTGGAATGCCGTATCCAGGCCTGACATGATGCCTGGTCAATATCCCCACATACCTCCTTCATTGCCTGTAAAAGGGCTATGCGTTGATGGGGATGACGGTCATAAACCTTCCAGCGCCAGGCAGAGAAGAACACTTCAATTGGATTCAAGAATGGGTTAGGTATGGGGGGAGGTTGAGTACAGTGAAGAGTGGGTGATCTGTAAACCAGTTGCGGACCAAAGCAGCCCTATGGAAACTAACATTTTCCCATATGATAACTTATCTGGTCTGCTCTGGTCTCTGAACATTAGTGAGCATGCCATGTAAGGTGTCCAGGAATATAATAATGTGTGCAGTGTTATATGGGCTTAGGGTTGCATGATAGTGAACAACACCATTTTGACATAGCTGCACCACCAAGTTGTCCTGGGACATTGATTA
This sequence comes from Oreonectes daqikongensis, assembly GCA_026939265.1. Taxonomy (NCBI): domain Eukaryota; kingdom Metazoa; phylum Chordata; class Actinopteri; order Cypriniformes; family Nemacheilidae; genus Oreonectes; species Oreonectes daqikongensis. Next base: position 3,932 of record JAOTQM010000584.1, read on the forward strand.
TGGCACAGTGTCCAATAATGTTCCTGCCATGTCTCCTTATTTAAGTGAGGTTAAACCTGCCTTATCCACAAAAAGCTGCTCATGACCCATGGCATCTGCCTCTAGCTCCATCACTCTCTGGACAAGACAAAACAAATGCAGCACAGCAGGCCCATGCACAGCACTACAGTATGCACTTCCAGATTTAGTAACAATGATACTATAGCTTACCTGCACCTAGTCATATCGCATTTGTTTTACAAGTTCAGTGTTTCGTTCAAAAGGGACTCTGTAGATTTGTTTCATTCAGATTCTGTTGCGGGCAAGTACACGACATAATACAGAAATGCTCACATTGTGTATGTTTTGGAAGATGTTGTCATCCTCAATTATGCGCTGCTGAATTTCTCATAGCCTTAAGGAATTATTTGCAATTACCATATTGACTATATGAGTCTCTTGTTCTGCAGTGAACATTCTTCCTCTGCCCCAGCATCTGGATGTCTAGCAATTCTGTAAAGTAACAATTTTAGTATTTTTACATGTATGGTATTGTTGTGTTTCTCATTAGAGTATGGAAGTGCTACAAAACTTAGTACAAAGTGACTGTACTAACCGATTCTCATTAGGAAATGTCCTTATGATGCTTGCTACAGTGTAGCGGCTCAAGTTAGGTTGAACCCGTTGGCCCGCTTCCCTCAGAGTCATTCCATGGTTGATTACATGGTCCACTATTGTAGCTCTGATGTCATCAGTAATTCTATTTCTTACTCTTCTTACCCTTCCTCTTGCCCCTCCTCATCCTCCTCTTGCTCCTCCTTGTCCTCTTCCTCTAACTTCACCTCCTTGTCCTTGTCGTCCTCTCCCTCTCGCTTCTTCACCTCCGCATCCCCTTCGTCCTCCTCTTCCTCCTACTTCTTCACCTCCATGTCCTCTTCCTCCTCCTCTTCCTCCTACTTCTTCACCTCCACATCCTCTTCCTCCTCCTCTTCACCTCCATGTCCTCTTCCTCCTCCTCTTCCTCCTACTTCTTCACCTCCATCTCCTCTTCCTCCTAATTCTTCACCTCCATGTCCTCTTCCTCGGCCTCCTCTAATTGTCACTCTTCTCAGTATTCCTGCTCCCTCCATTTTACTCCACATCGACAGCTTACCTGTGGCTTATTTATAGTGCTTGGGCTGATTGCAAAGTGAACTGTGCCAGACAGTTGGCAAAATAGTGTAAATAATAGCCATGTATAGTGTATAGTTTTGCTAGGAGTGTGTTGATCATTTGGAAATTGAGTGTAAAGCAGTGAGTTGTGTTTACAGTTCCGCAAAAAATGTGCTGTGCAGTGGATTGTACCTACAGTTTTGCAAAGTGTGTGTTACAAAATTGCAAACTGAGTGCAAAGCAGTGTTTGTGCTTTTAGTTTTGCAAACTCGGTGAGTGGTTTTGCTATAAGAATTAATTGTTTTAGATGTTGTGCTATAAGAATCATGGTTAGGGTTTAAGCATCAGAAAAACCTCAGATTCTGTTTTTCTCTAGATCTGGTGCACTAGTTACTGTTTACTGAAACGAGCAGTGACAAATCAAATAACAAACTTCATGTCCTCAACAAAGCTTTCATTTTAATTGTGTGCATATTGCGAATGCAATTAATGGTTACAAAGTCCAAGATAAGTCAGAAAAAACAGTTTATGTTCTACCTCTCTCTGTAATGTTATTTTGGTTTGGATGACACATTGAATTTTAGTTGATTTACCAGTAAAATTAAATAATCAAGACTCAAAAGCAGTTTATTAAGGTAAATGCAAGATCATGATCCACAACTCGGGCAAGTTTATTCAATCTGTAAACCCAAGAGAAAATCTGTGAAATATTTTACAAAATCAGAAAGAGGTCTTGGGGTTTATACACAGTAGCCAGAATGAGAGATAGCACTCGTATCATCTATAATAATGTGACCCAAATATTATATTTTGGCGTATACATTTAACACTAGGCATTCCTGACAAAATCCTGCTCGTTTTGAGGGTTTGTTCCGCATATCATGGCATCAGTTTTTTTTATATGGCACATCAATGCGATAACAAGAACTATTCTGAGAGAAAAACAACAAAATCATCAGCATACGTTAAATGATTAATTATAATAACAATGCAAGAATGCAAAATTGTAAAACACCTTGAGGAAATATATATATCCTTACATGGAAAAAGCTTCACAAAACAAATAAGGGCATAAACAACAACAGAAACACGGAGAAACAATTGCAAAGTTTACTGTGACTAAAAGAGAAGTAAACTAAAACTTAAAATAAACATGAGACCAAATCAACAGTACAGATCAATATTACGTTAATCACAAACAGTTACCAATGGTAGAAGAATCTTTAAATTGTGCTGTTTTGTTGTGCCAGAATATATTCCTGTTGTTTCTGTGGCCTTCGGCACAAATGATACAGAAATACAAACACAACTAGAATAAAACAGGAGAAAGCCATGGCTACCACCAACCACACAGACTCAGAATCTACAGAGAGAGAGAGAGAAAGATATATGCTGAGTTGAAGTTATAGACTTTACCCATTATATTTACCATATATGTTAGGGTTAGGGTAAGAGTACATAACCTTGTATTTTTAACGGCCAACAAGTCCAACAAGTTTATGTACATACATGGTGTAAAAACACTATTATTTATTAATAGTTCCGCGATTGTGATTTGTCAGATGGTCTAGTCTGATGTGATTGGTTTAGCGCGTGTGTGTCCTCAAAGGCGGGGACTATTTCTAGTGACATAGATACACGGCAGTTAGAGAATCAGACTAGGTCACGACTCGTTTGCGTGATTCAGAGTCGACTCCCTTTTTTCTAAGCCAAAAACTTTGTTATTCATTCACCTTCGGATTTACAACTTGGCAGACTGCTTACTTTTCCAACATTATACACTGCATGAAATGTCATTTTAATGATGTCGTGTTATGTACTCTTTAATGTGAACAAAATGCTCCCACCTTCCAGTGTAATTTCAGTAACAATTGTTTGTTTTTTGGCCTGGTTTTGACTGATGCATTTTAATTCTGCTCCATTGTCCTCCTTCTGTAACTCGAGGATAACCAGCTGCACTTCAATATGATTGGCTGAGATTCTAGAAACACACAATCTCTGATGATTAATACAATATCTGATATGAGTTTTCATGCTTTCATTGTAATACTGTCAATAAAGTTTACTAATTCATTAATGATATAAAGGGACAACAGAAATGGATAAAGTTGCACATTTCAACCAGAGAGTTGCACAAATACTATTATAATGTTCAGATTAGTAATACTTGCCTCTTTTCTTTCTGGAAGACACGTTTACCCAGATAAGAATTTCCCACTGATGCCCCATCAATCATCCACATCACATCTGTGAACTCAGCAGATTGGTTTCCAATGAACACTTTGCATTGAATCTCCAGCCGTGAACCTGAAAGTTAACAGCATAATTGAAGACTATACAGTACAGAAGAAACAGAAACAATGAGTATGTTCACATATAGTTCATATTAAAAAGACCAAACCCAGTTAGCTCAGTAATTTTGGTATTTGCATTATAGTGGAGCATAGAGAGAGAGAGAGAGAGAGAGAGAGAGAGAGAGAGAGAGAGAGAGAGAGAGAGAGAGAGATTTTTGATTTGATTTTAACAAACACTTTAATTATAGACTACAACATTTCTTTAACCAATTAAATACATATTATTCAAGTAAAAAGATAAAAAATTGTAAATAAAACTTTACAACAACTCCTTTACAAAAACAAGTTTTTCATCATCAATTGAGCACAAAGCTTTTTCACAACACCATTTAGATTCAAAGGCATTAAAATTTCAAAGGCATTGAAATCAATAAGAATTCTTGATTTTACCATGTTTTTAAAAAATAAAACAACATCTTGTTCACATTTTCCTTCCACCTTATTTTTCCTTGTGAGATAAACAGCATATTTTGCTTGTCCTACAATAAAATTGATCAAATGACATTTCAATTTATATTTTGGACTGTAAAAAAACCCAAAAATAAAATCTTTCTTTGTAAAGAAAATATCAAAAAACCCAAGTAAAATCCTCAACAGATCAAACAGAGGGCTAAGTCGCCAACAATATAAAAAACAATGAAAAATTGTCTCTCGCTCCAAACAAAACGGACATCTGTCACTTACAGTCAGATTTAAAATGGAAATAAAAGTATTCACAGCAACAGCTCCATGTAAGATTCTCCATTGTAAATCACCAATTCTTTTTTAATCACAGAATCAACCTCTAACTCATCTCTCCATACTGTGTCTATTTTAACACTTAGAGTACGTTGATTAATTATTTTCACAATACAATTATATAAAACCTTCCCTTTTACATCAGAAAAATCGATACATTCATTTTTTCCAAAACTTAACAAAGGACTAATATTGCAAGACATATCCAGAATGGGAGAAATCCCAACATCTGGAAATGAATTTGTGGCATCAGGGATTAAAGACCCCTTACTAAAGTCTTCCAAAATCATTTTCTCATCCAAAGTCAGAAAAAAAATTAATTTATCAAGAAACTTTTTTGCAAACCTTATTGATTTCACTCCCAAAAGGGTAGCAACATTTTCAGCATTTTGTAAATCACAACCTGCTTCAGTAATAATATTTTTCAATTTAAATAGCTTCTTTATATATAATATTTTTTCCAACCCTGGGATATCTTCACCAGACACATCAAAACGAGCTCCAAAAACAATTGGCTCTTCTAACAACCAGTGAAGTGACACAGTTGAATCCATCCACTTTTGTTTAAACAAACCCCAAACCTTAAATAAACTTTGGTAAAAAGATGAAATTCCCTCAAAACTCAATCTTTTATGATCCAATAAAAACAAACCTAAATCTAGTCCCAAGCCACCTACTTTCTTTAAAATACTTAATGCTAGTGGTTTCCACACAGATGAATAAGACCCCACCAAATGTTTCTGGACAAACTGCAGTCGATAAGTGGCTCCTCTGCTGGCAAGATTAACAAGACCTTGGCCTCCTTCATCCTTAGGTAGGAACAAATAACTTTGGGGAATCCAATGGTAATTGTCCCAAAAAAATCTACCAGTTCTTTTTGGATTTTAACAAGAAGTCCATTTGGTGGCTCTACACAAGCAAGTCTATGCCATAATGACGATGCCACAAGATTATTTATAATGAGTATACGTCCTCTATAAGACATTTGTGGGAGTAACCATTTCCATTTTCCTAAACGTCCTTTAACTTTCTCCAGTAAATCTTCCCAGTTTTTCTTTAAAAATTCTTCATTGCCTAAATAAACACCAAGATACTTCAGTCCTCCTCTTTTCCAGAGCAGTCCTCCAGGTAGTCTGGGAAGATCACCATTCCAGTTTCCCACTAATAAAGCTTCACTCTTCCCCCAGTTAACTTGGGCAGAAGAAATATTCCTGAAGTCATTAACAATCTTATTCAATTTATCAACATCATCATTATTCTTCACAAAAACAATAACATCATCAGCATATGCAGAGAGAACAAGACAAACATTACATCCAGTAAAAGTCAAACCTCTTAGTTGAGTTCTTAATTTATGAAGCAAAGGCTCTATAGCCAGGGAAAATAAAAACCCAGACATAGCACATCCCTGCCTAACTCCTCGCTGAACCTTAAAAGGAGCACTCAAACCACCATTTATCTTAAGAACACTCTCAATGTTATTCTCCCAATAATGGAAATGAATTTTGAACTGAAACCAAAGGCTTCCAGAGTATTCCATAAATACAAGTGTTCAACTCTATCGAACGCTTTCTCTTGATCAAGAGAAATCAGGCCACACTTAATTTCTAAAAGTTTGGAAGCATCTATAACATCCCGAATTAAGGCAATGTTGTCCAAAATAGACCTATTGGGAATGCAATAAGACTGATCAATATGTATCAATTTGTCTACAATTTTACTCAATCTTAAAGCCAGAGTCTTAGATAAAATTTTATATTTCACACATAAAATTGAAACGGGGCGCCAATTGCCAATGTTCTGAAGGTCACCCTTCTTGGGCAACAAAGTGATGACTGCTCTTCGGCAGCTCAGTGGTAAAAGTCCTCTTGTAAGACTGTCATTCAAAACAGCCAGCATATCCACTCCTATGACGGGCCATAGAGTTTTATAAAACTCAACAGGTAACCTGTCAATTCCTGGAGATTTACCATTGTCCATGGTCATCATAGCATGGTAAAGTTCTTGTAAAGACAAAGCCTTTTCCAGCTCCTTATTAGACTCTTTATCCACTTTTGGTAAGCCATCAAAAAAATCATCAGCATTTGCACCCCATTCCACCAGTTCGCTTTTATAAAGTTCTGAATAGAACTGAACTGCACAACTACTTATCTCAGCATGCTCAGTGAGCTCTTCTCCTATAGCTGAGCGTAAAGAATGAATAATTTTGCTCTGACCATTTTTCTTTTCTAAATTGATTTTTTTTTTTGAAGGAGCATCCATTTGAGCTGCAGTTTGGAAACGTGAGCGAACTAAAGCTCCTTGTGCTTTCACTCCCAACAGGTCTACTAATCTAGCCTTTTTCCCTTTAAGTTCATCAAGATAATTCTTACTTTTTTTTTGATGTTATTAAACTTTCCAAAAAATTATTCTCAGTTTCTAACTTTTCCATTAACTTGACTATGTCTCTGGTAACATTTAGCGTGTACTTTTGACAAAATTCTTTAATTAAAACCTTCCCACAGTCCCACCATTGTTGTACTGAAGCATAAAAATGTCTTTGTTGCTTAAAATTATTCCAAAAGTAAGTAAAAGTCTCTACAAAGTGTTTATCACTCAACAAAGATGTATTAAAAAGCCAGTATGCACTCTAAACATTAACACATTTAATAAAAGCACCACACAAAACCAAACTATGATCGGAAAAACCTACTGGAACAATTTTACAGAACTTGAAAAGATTGCTTTGATACTGAGCACCATAAAATCTATCAAGCCGTGCCAAAGAAAAAAAATGATCTACATTGTGAACCCAGGTATATTGTCTATCCTTTTGATGTTTACTTCTCCATATATCACACAAATCATGAGTTTCGATCAGTTGTTTAATAGCCTTTTGAGAAGCAGCATGTGGTTCTATATGATTCCTATCTAACTTATCATTAGCTGTACAATTAAAATCTCTACCTAAAAACAACATATCCTCTGGTTTTAAGTCTTGCAAAATAGTGTCAACATTTTTAAAAAATAGAATTCTTTCTGAACCTTTTGTAGGTGCATAGACATTTATGATCACCATAGTAATCTTCTCAAACCTTGCTTCAATTTTTAAAAGACGTCCACAAATCACTTAATTGACTTCACAAGATAAAGGTGCAAAATGTTTAGAAAATAATACAGCCACTCCCCCACTAATGGAAGAATTGTGACTTAAAAAAATCTGCCCATCCCATTCTCTTTTCCATTCTACTTCATTTTTGATATCACTATGTGTTTCCTGTAATAACATAATATCCATTTGTTTATGTTTAAAACACTCATACACCATCATTCTTTTATAACTGTCTGTAGCCCCATTAATATTAAGAGTTCCAATTTTAAAATTAATCACATTAGTTTTAGATACCATCAACAAAAGAAATAAAAGAGCAGCTATCAAAGTTGCTAACATACCATTAAGCAGCTTCATCATCCCTAATCTTTATTTTTAGTTTATTTACAATTTTCCGCAGACGGTATACCTCTACATCTTGAAAAACTCCTTCTCTCATTAAATGCCTCACATCATTAATAAAATGTGTACACTCAGGAAAGAAATCTTCAACCTGCACACCTTTCAGACCTTTTGTCTCTTGCAAAAACTTACTAATATCTTCAGCCTTATATAAACACTCTGTATTTTCATGTTGCGAAATCTGAGATAGATTTAACCTGCTTTACCGCTTTACCACAACTCTTTTTCTTCCTTTTAGCTGGAACTTTGAAAACCGCCTGGGTTTCTTCCTCAACATCACTACTATCAGCCTTTACATTTTTAGATTCCGTTTCAGCACTAACACTCTGGATGGATTTGTTCTGCTCATCGTGCTCTGAGAGCATAGCAGAATCACTGGGTTCAACTAAAAATTCTGTTACATTAAGTTCGTTTTCAGAGACCGCTGCCACAATTCCGTCCTCCCCATCCGCAATCACAGATGTATCTGCGAAGCCAGCCGACGGAGGAGCGGAGAAAGATCGCTCTGTGCTCGGTCCTGCCGCATCTACAACAAGCACGAACGAGATGGCCCATTTTACCACAATTAAAACATTTAATTGCAGTATCAGAGGTTGCAAACACAGTATAATCAAACCCATCGACTTTAAACTTAAAAACCAAGTCAATTTCATTGACTCCGCTCTTCAAAACCATAAAAACTTGTCGTCTGAAAGAAACTAAATGCTTTATCAAAGGCGATTTACACCCTAGCGGGATTTTTTTAATATTTGACACTAGTTTGCCATAACGTGACAATTCTTGCGCTAATATTTCATCTTTGACAAATGGTGGTACATTTGATAGTATTATTCTTTTAGAAGGACTACTTAGAGGTACTACAGATACAAGTGAACCGTTTAAAACCACACCATTTTGAACAACCTCATTTGCTTTCTGGATCGTTTTCAAAAACAGCACAGTTGCGCCATTCATTCGTGAGGCAGAAACAATATTCTCATATCCGACAATTTCACCCACCGCTAAACAGCATTGTTCCATGCTACCCTTAAACTCAACTTTAACTCCATTGCGCCGAGTCAGAGCATCAAAACTCGCGCACTTACTAGCCATAGTACCTAGCAAAAGCGCTGGTTAAAATTAAAAAAATCAAAACCTAATTTATCAGCCAACTAAAAAAATAAAATAAATAAACTAAACAAAAAAAGGAAGAAAGAGAGAAGAAAAAAGTTCGAACACTCGTCCAAACAAACGCTCTCACTCACCACGCTTCCACTCACTCCCAGCATGCACTCCGACAGACAGAGAGAGAAAGAGAGAGAGAGAGAGAGAGAACTCATTCATCACAATGAGTAAAACTAAAGAGTATACTTCTGGTGTGCAGAAAAAGATTGTTGAGCTACAAAAAATAGAAAGTGTATTTAAAACTTAATGATTAAAACAATACAAATTCCCATTTTCAACATCAGGGCAATAATTATGAAGTTTTAATTGGCTGTGTAAGGTCTCCAGTTCTACTACCGGCCACGCCCCCTACATCAGCGCACGCCCCACGTTTCACCTGATCCCTGTCACCGGACTATTAATGAACTACACATCCCATCATGCACTGCACTTTAGCAGCCATCTTGATTTCATCGCCACCTGCACCTGATTACTGGACACTATATAAGTTCGCCTGTTTCACGATCTTGTTGTTATCCAGGGGTGTTGCTAGACTTAAAGCTGTACTGGGGCACAGGCCCCTGTTACTTTTCCTACTTTTTTGATAAAAACATTTAAGTATCTTAAACATACTTAACACGAACATTATTAACACGGTTTAATGCATAAATGCATACACTGCATGGAAATAATAAAAGCAGAGAGATTTTTTTCTTGCATATTTGCATTCTTCATTACACAAGCTTTTACAAGCTTGAATTAGGTTACTACATTGCATATAAATTTTTTTGACGCGTTTATCAATATCAGTGAATACACTCACAAATAGAGTAAATTGTTCAAACTTAAACTTAAGATTTATATTGGGGCACAGCAGATTCATACTGGGGCATGTGCCCCAGTAAAAGGGGCCTAGCGCGGCCCCTGTTGTTATCTGTCCATGAGTTTGGTTTCCGTGGTTTTTGTTTTCCATTGTGTTTCATGCAAACTTACCTGATGTACTTTTAATTACCTGTTGGATATACTTACCTGCCTAAGTCTGAGTTTTTTGGACAGCGTAATATGGACAGTGTGGTGTAAAGTGTGCATTGATCACATTAGATTTTTATATCAATTGACATAAATGTCTTAAAATGTTGTCTTTATAAACTGTACACACATACACCTTCAGAGATAAAATAATTCATAGATAACATTAATAGCAGTTTTTACTCACCACATTGACTTTTAATTAAGGATCCATTGATAGGAAATGTAATGTAAGGAAACCAATGACTTGATGCTGTATAAAAATAATCAACATTGTTAACCCAAGGCAGTATTTCTCGTTCTTTTATACATATGTATTAATTGGAGGCACACATCAATCAAATTTAAATGTTATATCTGACACTCACATGTAAAAGCTTTGGGGTTTTCTGAGATTACAGGAGAAGGGCTAGACACTTCTAAAACTGCAACAGTTATCAAAAGAAAATTAGTCATAATTAAATAAAACATTAGACAAAAGCTGCTATTTCTTATCTACTATTCACTGTTTGCTTCATTAGCAGTGTGTGGTTTATACAGTACAATGTAAACATCTGCTATAACTTTTATATTTGTAATTACAACAAGCAGAATGTTGGTAATTTATTTACCTGACACTCTCCAAGTTCTGCTCACATTATACTGGATATTGTTAAGAATCACTTTTAATCTACATGTGTAAAAGCCCTCATCTTTCACAGAGATGTTTCTGATGGTGAGTATTATTTCTCTCTCAATTGTGTACTGTCCTTCACCAACAGGGAGAGCTGTGCTCTGAAAATCCTGTCAATCAAGTAAAAACAAATAACAAATAGAGACTACAATTTTTTGTATGCTTGTTTGTTAATTTAATTATTTGTTTGTAGATTATTTTATTACATTTTAACCTAACCTAACCTACCTTGTACCACTTTGGATTTTCTGCCCTTTTGAAATATTTCAAATGAGGACAAATAATTTTTGTATTCTCTCCTGCATGTGCAGTATAGGGCATTACAGTCATGCTGGCTTCCTCGGATTCATAGATGGTTATGGAAATACTCCCAGTCAAGCAGAATGTGTCTCCACTAATAAGAAACACAAACACCACTGAGACGGAATTTAATGCAATTCTAAAAGCAATTTAGCAGATTAACATTTGAACAGATACTTTTTTTTATGAATTTTGCTATTATTTTTGTTTGAATTATTATCAATTTATGGGGAATTACGACCTAGACATTTGCTCAAAGAAATATTTCAAATTTCTCTGAATTAGCAGGGCTCATTTATCAATATAATGTAGAAATGAACGCAGATCCATGCACAGAAATCATCTTACGAAAGGGTTCACATGTGACTCATAAAAAATTAGTACGGCGCCAATTCCATTGAATAAATTTAGATAAATGTGGCGGATAAAAACAATTTAAATATCACGTCCCTATAAAATATTAAAAGTTAAGGAAATCTAACTCAGCGTAAGATATTAAGCCATTTAGAATTTTTCGAAAAGCATACTTTTAGAAAGTACTGATGAAATGTTATCTAAATTCTCGTATATCACGTCAACGAACTAGACATCGGGCATGCAAAAATGGATTTGATGCTGTATTTTCATTACACTTTTGTGTATTTGCACGAAACTTGGCACATATCATCAGGGTTTCGGCAGAGCGCCACCTAGTGGTCTAGATATATGAAAAATTACTTTTGAAAAATCATGAGTGTGGTTCCTTTAGATTCCTTGGAACATGCCAAGTCAAACGATGCCCAATGTTCCTCGGTAGGCCATTGCCATTGTAGGCCATCCTCATTTGCTGAATGCAGGGATCTTGATGGAGTGTAGGAAGGTAGGAGGGTATGAAAATATGCCGGTGCAGAGCCAGTGATAGTTCTGTAGGCAAGCGTTAGTGACTTGAATTTGATACAGGTTTCGACCGGTAACCAGTGGAGAGAAATAAAAAGGGGTGCCACGTGAGCCCTTTTGGGCTCTTGGAAAATTTGCCATGCTGCTGCATTCTGAACAAGCTGGAGTGGTTAGATCGCCTTGGCAGGAAGACTGGCAAGGAGAGCATTGCAGTAGTCCAACCTTGAGATTACAAGGGCCTGAACAAGGTGCTGTGCTGCATGCTCAGTGAAATAGAGTCTAATCTTGCTGATATTGAATAGAGCAAATCGGCATGATCGTGTTGTCTTTGCAATGTGGAAGGAGTAATTGTGGTATTGCCAAATTGGATGGTGAGATCATGTGGCACTGTGGGGTGTACCAGAAAAACAAGAAGTTCTGTCTTGACAGGGTTCAGCTGGAGGTGATGCTGTTTCATCTAAGCTGAGATGTCTTCAAGGCATGCTGAAATGCAAGCAGCTACAGTGGGATCCTCTGGGTGAAATGAGATTTAAAGCTGGGTGTCATCAGCATAACAGTGATAGGAGAAGCCATGTGACTGTATGATGGATGTGTCCTAAGGATGTTATGTATATGGAAAAGAGGAGTGGTCCAAGCACTGATCCCTGAGGGACCCCAGTCGTCATGTGGTGAGTTGTAGACAACGAGCCCCTCCATGACACCCTGAAGGATCTGTCGGAGAGGTAAGAACTGAACCTGTACCTGAGATTCCAAGTGATAACAGGGTTGCTAGCCGTCTTGCATTCAGCAATATTTTTAAATGAATTCATTTACAACTTAATTTAAATCATTCAAGCACACGAGCGGGCCGTAAGAACCTATATTAGAGGCTTATGAGAGAGATTATTTGAGATTTATAGTTTAGCTTTTGATTATAGTTTACACCCTTTTGATGTTTGATGTCTGGCTCAGCAGTGGCGGTTTTAGGCATTGCTTCTAATACTTACAAAAGGTATAATTCTGCTAATTGAGCAATTATATGTATGTTCAATTTTTATGAAGTATAAAGTAAAATCTAACCTTAAAACATAGGTGTAAATTCCAGAATCAGAAGGGTGCGATTTGAGGAGAAAGATGCCACGCCCACTCTGCATTACCCTATCACAACAACTCTTTCTATGGTTTCTCTGGTTGGGGTGATTGATGTGGAATGTTGAGTTGTTGTCCAATTGCAGTTTCCTGTAATGAATTGCATCTTCAAGAAATGGGAATTTTATGATAACCAATTCACCTTGAACGTGAAAATCGGGGATCTCTGGACCAACCACCACACAGCTGTCTAGACCAATTACAAAATGTTATTGAGTAAGCAGAAGACAAATCCAGTATTATATAAATAACAGTTAGTCAGCACGGTTCGTTCATATGCGTCGGTTTTTCATTTATTATTATTTTATACATTGGGAACTCATGTACCCTAACCCAACACATTATGCTTTATTTTGTTAAAATATAGGAGGGGCTTTAAGTCAAGCAATAAGCCTTTTGTAAAGTTAATGTTGTCATAATTAATGTACATTTTCATAAAGCTCTTTTAATTGATCGCATATTGAGTGTTCATGGTAAACATATTATTGATTTTTAATTTGTTTTTGTAAAACGTTTTTTATGTAAATGAATTGTTTAAAAAATATGTAACCCAAACTTTTTAAAAACATAACTGGCATTTTAAAATATTACATTTTGTACAGTATATCATTTTAGGCAAAAATGTTTGATAGTATTTGATAATATTTTGCAGTTTTTGCTTTAATCACCCACAAGATCTATACTAGACAAATAATGTCAAGTCTGTAGTATTTTCCCACAGAATTGTACTTTTATAGATTTGTGTATTTACATACCTTTTATAGGTAGTGCAGAGGTAGGGAATAATGTCATAGAAAGCATTATAATGCATGTGCAAAAGTCAAAGACACACTGTCAAGAAAAAATAAACATAAGTCAAGTGTAAGAGACAGAAACTTACATTTATTTTAGTCTATTCATTATCAATGTTTTTGTTACAATAAGAATATTCATTATACAATGCATTGATTCTTACCTTTCTATTGATGATCATGATAAAATAAGCAAATGTTTTTAAAATGAAGCAGAGGAATGTAAAGACTTGAATCGGCTGTCAGCAGTTCTCTGTTTTATGGGCAGATTTAGGGGGAAATCCCTGATCCCATGCACAGGAAGGTTCCTCATCAATAAGTGGAAACTCCACATTTTTAAACCAGAGCCCTGATTATATCCAATCATAGAAATTGATCAAAATAAACAGAAAGATCATAACATGTATTTAATGAAGGTGACACTTTTCTGTGCTGTTTTGATGTATGACTAATCCTTTGCAGCCCAACTAACAACAATAATCTAACATGTGTCTTTTGAATATTACACTCTTTCTGAATAGAGCACTAGGTTTAAAAGGTTATGTAATTTACTTGATAAAATCTAACTTTGATTGATGCTGTAGGTGTGTGTTTAGCAGGCGTTCAATGCAATAGTGATGTTTTGTGTTTGTACATTTTGGAAAGAGAAGAGGAAACTGTTGACACATTTGCAGTTCCGCTTGTGATGATACATTCTTAGAGTTGTATTTTAAACAGTATAAGGTATGTCAGACAAACCGTCTAATCTATATTAAGAAATAATGAGCTTGATTAGCTTGCTCAGGTGTGTTTGATCAAGGTTGGCGCTAAACTCTGCAGGGCATTGGTCTTCCTGGGCATGATTGGAGGAACCCTGCAGTGTAGTATAAATATATGTATATTTGTTTGAATATACATGTCATTCTATATAATTATACATTCAGATTTATTTAAATAAACCATATTACTTGATTACCAATGGTGTGCACAGGGGAAGATCTAGGGGGGCTCAAGCCCCTGCCCCTTTGATGTCAAAATGTAAATGTGCTATTCTGGTCATACCGAAATTAGTTATATTAATTATAAAAGTAATAATTATACAAGATAACAATACCTTTCTACCATAGGCAAGATAAAAAAAGAGTTTTTTAAAAATCTGAAAAAAATCTGTCGTGACTGAAATGAATTGTAGAAATAATTCATCATTACATGTAGCTCTGCATGTTTTACCCTCTTTGATTATTTGGTCCTTCCACCCCTGTCCCAGCAGAGCTCTGTGCACGCCACTGTGGATCACCTAATGTACATGAGATCTAATGCGTATATGTGGAACACAGTAAAATGACTCATACAAACACAAGTTCTTTCACACTAAAAGAAGACACGTGACAATGGGGGTTAGGTAATGTTTCCTTTAAGTAATGGTTACACAAACTCATCATGTTTTGTCATTTGTTCAAGTGATCTTTAATATTCCATGACTTTCATGTTTAAAAATGATATAAAATGAGTCACTTGCGGTGTAATGATTGTTTTTTCATATGGAATTTCAGAAAACTCACACTGCAATGTAACATGCTCTTGCGTCTCAGTTATTGAGTAAGACACAGATACTACATTGCATCTAGTGGAATTTCTTTCAATAGAAATGCTTCTGGTGTCTTACACAACCGTAGTTTTGTATTTCTCTTCTTTTCCTGACAATGTGTAAGGACTCTCACAACTCATCACAGACATTATAGAGTTAGGGTTAAGAAGTACATTGTATTCAACAGTAGCAATAGTTTTCTCCAATTCATAAGTCACAGGGGAATGTAGATGCACAGAAGTGTTTGTACTTTATAAGCATTAGTGCGATGCACCACCAAAGTGTGAAAGCAAGGGATTTTTCATCACATTCAACCACAGTGTTATGCTAGCTGTCACCGTTCTAGATTGTTTGTTCTGTCAAAGATATAAACAATAACAATATTTAGGGTTGGTGGAATGAAACTGTTTTGGGCAAACTCTATGGCTTCCAGGATGGTCCTAACATCCTGTGTTTAAATACTCCTTCTCGTACTTTACGATCTGCTTCTGCACTCACCCTTGTCCTTCCACGCACTCGGACAACCTCTATGGGGTCTCGTGCCTTTGGTTATTCTGCTCCGTACCTTTGGAACTCACTAACGGTGGACATTCGTAATAATTAAAGTCTCATGGTTTTTAAATCTAGACTTAAAACTTACTTATTTAGGCAAGCTTTTTTATTTTTTTTTATTTTTTATATACTAGGCTCCACCCACTAAGGGCATACTATTTTTAAATGGTGGGGGTACATTAACAAGGCAAAATAAACAACAATAACAATATAACTACACATATGTCACAGTCCCCGTCTGTTCCCCTGCCTGTCTCTCCTGTTTTGACCCTTGGACTTCATTTCTCATGATCCTCTGCACCCTTCACCAGCCTATTGATTTCACCCGCACCTGCAACCCCGGACACCATATAAACTCACCTCTGTCCATTGTCTATTGTCAATACACTCTGTATTTTTTTATAGTTTATTGCCCAATAAAGCTGTTCCCATGTACATATTTTTTGTATAAAAGTAGTGCTGGCTGACAATAGCTACTGAATGAGGTAAAATACGATGTGCAATACAATAATAAAGAGTTACCATGATACTTGGGACAAAAAAGGGATAAGGACCTGAATTAGAGCAATTACTAACTGTAAAATTTAACAGTGTCAATCTAACAAGTTGGCAAGAGAATTTTGTGTTCTTTATAGTGTATTGCATAACACTAAGTTAGTTAACTTTCAGGAAAATTGGTACGGTAAGGAAGCATATGTGACTGACAAAAGGTACACTGGAGAGGAAACAGCATGGGTCTGGGGAGGACCACCCATCACACAGACCTCCAAGTGCTATGAAAAAATCGGGATGAAATCAGATCTATTGTCAGGCCTTATGTCGGTGCATGATAATGCCTGGCCTTATGTGAACAGAGTCTGTAGGCAGTTTCTGGATGATGAAGCCATTGATGCCATTGACTAGCCTTTACGTTTTCCAGACCTAAATCTAGTTGAGAACCTCTGGGATCTCATGTATCCCGAAGCCCATAAGTAGCCCCATAGATTGTCAATGAGTTCACTTATCCTCTGATCCAAGTCTGGGAGGTGATCCACCAGGACTCCATTTGCCATCCCATCAGAAGTATACCCACACATTGTTGTACGGGCACATAGGGCCATGCACATTACTTACTAACATTATGAGTTACTGTAATGAAATTCAAGGTACATCAGCTTGTATTTCCATTTTTTACTGTGATTTTACTTGCCATGAATGTGTTTATAATTTTGATTTATTATTTTGTTCTCACAACATTATGCAAAGTATATAAGTAAAGAGTTTTAACTAGATCTAAAACAGTGGGATTCAGGGGTTCCCTTAATTTTTGAGCAGTGTACAATGGTAAAAATTAATAGTATAGTAATAGTATAAAGGTGGTTTGGGGGGGTGTGAATCAGTCATATTCTCCTCATGTTCCTGTAGTGCAATTGGTAGAGCATTGGGCTAGCTGATAGAACATACATACTGATAAAAGACAGTTACAGACTAAGGCCCAATCCCATTTTTACCCCAACCCCTACAGTTTCTCCTCGTTCACGTGAAGGGGTAGGTCTTGATTCTCTTTTAGTTGGAGGGGTAGGGGTGAGGGCTATATAGCCGTTCAAATGAAGATTTGATTAACGCGCTCTCTCAACTCACGTTTATTTATATTGCGCCTACATTTTTCATTGTTACAAAGCAGCTGTACATGAGACAAAATGACTATAAGCAAAACATTACATTTGTAAAATGAAAGTAAGAACAACAAATTGAATAAATACACCCCAATTTCACATACCACCCAAAAAATTTAAAAGAATATATGGCACACACACAAACACATGCAACCACATGCGCTCATGCTCACACAGAGCACATGTAAGAAAACACAAGCACACAACACACACTCATCAAACACACACACTTACGCACAACACACAGACACATGCACACAAGTATATACACACATTGGCACGTCATAGGAAACAATGTGTTCAGTAATTAAAGAGGTGGCACAGCATTTCTGTTTGCGTTGTGACACCCTTTACAGGAAACGGCGGTGCAAGGATGCTCACAGCGCTTCGCACCAGAACCTTTTCGGGAACTTATAAATTGAACAGAACCCATTCTCCCTGCAGCCGTGTTCCTGAGCCCCATTCTGTGGGAGTTTGATGAGGAAATCAATACAGTGCATATGCAGCTACCAACCCCCTCTGTTTCCCAGCCGTCGATCACTGGTTCCGGGCTACCCAAATATATCGGACCCTTCACCATCCTGCACCAAATCAACCCGTACCTACCGCCTGCAACTCCCAGCACATTACATGATCTCACCTTCTTTCCATGTTTCACTCCTTTAACCTTCTTTCCATGTTTCACTCCTTTGGACCATTGCTACACCACAATAAAGAATGCATATCGCTCCATCCCGAGAGCAGCTTTAGGACTGTCTGATCACTGCCTGGTTCACCTTATCCCAACCTACATGCAGAAACTAAAATCTGCCAAACCTATGGCAAGGACTGTTAAAAGGTGGACCAACGAAACAGAGCAGGCCTTAAAAGCCTGTTTTGAATGCACAGATTCTGTGAGGATATATGCATTCCTACTAGGACTTCTTTCAAATACAACAATGATAAACCATGGTTAACAGCAAAACTCAGACAGCTTTGCCATACCAAAGAAGATGCCTACAGAAAAGGGGACAAAGTCTTGTACAGGCAGGCTAGGAACACACTGACCAAGGCGATAACAGTGGCCAAGAGAAACTACTCAAAAAAGCTGGAAAACCAGTTTTCAGCCAACAACCCTGCATCTGTGTGGAAAGGCCTGAAAGACATCACTAACTACAAGCCATCATCCCCCAATTTAGCAGGTAATCAACACCTGGTCAGCGATCTGAATGACTTTTACCGCAGATTTGAAAACCCCAGCTTTACACCCCATACCCACTCTGACATTCTCTCTGTACAACACTGATCACCTTCAGTCACCCCACCTCCTGCACTTCAGATCAGCAAAGAGGATGTGTGTCGAGTCTTCAGAAAACAGAAGACAAAGAAAGCACCAGGTCCAGATGGTGTCTCCCCAGCCTGTCTAAAGACCTGTGCTACTCAGCTGGCCTGCATCTTTTCACAGATCTTTAACAGATCACTGGAGCTATGCAAAGTCCCCTCTTGTTTTAAACGCTCCACCATAATCCCCATCCCCCAAAAAAAACAAAATCACAGGACTGAATGACTACCGACCCGTTGCTCTTACATCTGTCATCATGAAGTCATTTGAAAGACTGGTACTGGCCTATCTGAAGGACATCACAGAACCCTTACTGGACCCCCTGCAGTTTGCCTACAGAGCAAACAGGTCTGTTGAGGATGCAGTCAACATGGGGCTGCACTACATCCTCCAACATCTGGACAAACCAGGGACCTATGCAAGGATCCTGTTTGTGGACTTCAGCTCTGCTTTTAACACCATCATCCCATCACTGCTTCAGATGAAGTTAACCCAGCTCTCTGTTCCTAGCTCTATCTGTCAGAGGATCACTAGCTTTCTGACAGACAGGCAACAGTTAGTGAGAATGGGGGAACTCACAATCAGCACTGGCGCCCCCCAGGGGTGCGTTCTCTCACCGCTGCTCTTCTCCATATACACCAATTACTGTACTGCCAAAGACCCCTCTGTCAAAATTCTGAAGTTTGCAGATGACACCACACTCATCGGCCTCCTTCAGGATGGTGATGAGTCTGCTTACAGACAGGAGGTGGAACAGCTGGCTGTCTGGTGCAGTTATAACAACCTGGAGCTAAACACGCTCAAAACAGTGGAGATCATAGTAGACTTCAGGAGAAACCCCCTGTACTGCCCCCTCTCACCATCATGGACAGCACTGTGGCAGCAGTGGAGACATTCAGGTTTCTGGGCACCACCATCTCTCAGAACATGAAGTGGGACAATCACACTGGCTCCATTGCTAAAAAAAGCCCAGCAGAGGTTGTACTTCTTACGTCAACTGAAGAAGTTCAGCCTAACACAAACGCTGTTGAAACAGTTTTACTCTGCAGTCATAGAGTCTGTTTTCTGCACGTCCATAACTGTCTGGTTTGGCTCAGCGACAAAGTCAGACATTAGAAGACTACAGAGGACACTCCGGACTGCAGAGAAGATCATTGGTACTTTGGAAATCATTGGAAAATCATTCTGGATCCCTCACATCCAAGCCATCATCTCTTTGAACTGTTACCATCTGGTCGGCACTACAGAGCAATGAGCACCAAAACAAGCAGACACAGGAACAGTTTCTTCCCTCAGGCGATCTACCTCATGAACAGCTAATTGTTCTACCCACCGTGCAATTAATAACTTGTGCAATAATAACATGTGCAATACTAATTATATCCAACTGATAGTACCCTACCTTTTTATTTCATTTTTATATAAATTTTATTCCATCATGCTGTATATAGTGCATTTTTCTGTACATACAATAGTATATTTTTTATCTGCATATAAACATATACACCTGCATAGGTAGGGTTAGGATCTTATTTTTACTTTTTACTTTTTTTTATTCTTTATATATATATACATCTGTGTATTATATTGTTTATTTGTATTATATCATGGTCTCTGTGCACTGGATGCTTCTTTCACCACAACAAATTCCTCGTATATGCAGACATACCTGGCAATAAAGCTCTTTCTGATTCTGATTCTGATTCTTAACCCTGTAAGACCCACTGTTGCAGAATTACAACATCACTTTTATCAATTCTAAAAAAGGCCTGCAAATGTTTTTTTTCACCCCAAGACAACATTTACATAGTTAATGGGTCCTATTGTTTGTCCTCACAATGCTACTCGATAGAAGAAGTGTTTATAGGTCCGGTCATCTGGCCATGAACTCACTCTACCTGCAAACTTCATGTTGAGCTCTTCTCCTTTTTTTGCATGACTGGATTTGTCAAGATTCAAGTAAGTAAAACTCCTTAAATATTTTTTTGTGTGTTTATAACCTTGTCTAGAACACATACATATTTAGTTATTTTAGAAAACATAAATCAAATTTGATGTCTATGTTGTAAATCTACAACATTGGGTCAGAGTAGTAGTCAAAATAGCCTGTGCAGAAATAAGTTGTATGTGGTATTTGAAACTCCATCATCTATAGCAGTATCTGAAACTCCCTGTATCTTTGTAGTTTTTTGTTTGTTTTGTTTGTTAGCCAAAGTAGCAGTTTGTAGCATTAGGAGATAGAAAAACAGGCTCTGAATGTTCTGGAATTTTTTGGGTGATGCCTGTTGCATTGTTCATGGACAGGTGTAAATGGTCTTGAAAATAACCCTGTAAGTGCTTTGGGGGGATGCATGTGTTCCTTTTAGTATGATAAGTAGAGAGCATAGGCCACTCAGACAGTATTGTTTGAAAGTAGTGGAATATTGATCAGCATTTGCATTGAAATGATGATACTTTCATGGATAATACTTAGATATCTACCCTCGACAGCTAGTTTACCACCCTGTCTATTCTTTCAGTTTATCTACTACAATATAAGACCCATATGTATTATTCACATATTTAAGTTTATTTTTTTTATACTTTTTTCATTTCAGAATGCCACCAGCACAGAAAAGAGATCTCTTCAGTGTGCAGGATGTGATTGCTGCAGTCCAAAATGGAGAGAGTGATTTTGAAATGGACTCAGATGACACTGATGCAAGTGACTCAGAGAATGAAGATGCAGGTGAAATGGACAAAGAAAACCACAAACCCATTGACTGTCCAGCCAGTGATGATGTGGACATCAAGCCCCAACCAAAAAAACAATTCATGCACATTGAAAGTAAAGAAAAAGTTGTATAAATATTTATTTTTCAATATGTTTATTAATAAATGCTTATTCATAAAAATATGATTGTTGTGTGATTATTACTTATGATATATACTGTCATGGGGCTTAAGTAAGCAATCAACCCTGCAAATGAATGCTTAAAGGTTCTGTATATCGGTTCAGACAAAGTGAGACAAATACAGACATTCTGCTCCCAACTAGGCCCAACGTTGCAATATTACAACATTTCCCTAAAAACTTACTAAAATGTAATTTTTTAAAAGAATCTTTCATTTCTACATCAGAGGCATCCTAAAACAATATCTTAGAGGTCAAAAAAAATTTTGCTAATTTTTTTCTATATTTGGGTCTTACAGGGTTAAACCCTTCATTAATCCTGTTCATGTTCCCTCCACATAGCCTGGTGCAGCATCCTTCTCCACCGCCGCACATTGATGCCAACTAGTGTTGTTTTTGGCGGCCTGTTTTAATTTTAGTTTTAATCTGGTCTTTGTGTGAAGCTGTCATTTGGCCAACAAGGGATGCAAAGTACACGTGGAGGAACTAAGAACCCCCTTTTACACTTTTACTCTCACATGCGCACACGTCACACTAGTCACACACAGTGTTGCCAACTTGGCGACTTTGTCGCTAGATTTAGGGACTTTTCAGACCTCTTAGCGACTTATTTTTCAAAAAGCGACCAGCGACAAATCTAGCTACTTTCTGAATAAGCCTTGGCGACTTAGCAAAACATCCTGCGCAGCGCAGCAACACCTCTCTCTGTGTATACGCTGTTTTGTGAGCGGCAGAAGCACATTCAGTTCAGGCCGCACTGACGCGTGAATGAAATGCGCATGTACAAACAGCGTTTAAGAGAATGAATCACTTATTGACCTTGTTTGAGCATTTATGATTTAAAACGCGAAGACTGTATGGACGCATAAACATAAACACAGACAGATTTTAGCTGCTCAACGAAAGTGACTGCTGGTGTGTAGTTTTAAGTGGTCAATTTCACTCACTATTACGTTTTTGTTGTCTGCCAACAGAAACAGAAAAATAAGTAGGCTAAATAAGAACCTATTTATTGTGCATTTCGGGTGTATTGTTTTAATATAATACTGTATACTAAAGCTCAGAAAGTAGAGACATGAAGCAGACCTGATGCACTTAGCTTGTCAGATACTACGTGATGACGTACCTGATATGCAAATTAGTGCGTGACGTCATCTGGCGACATTTAGCGACTTTTCGGGCAGGCTTTTGCTACTTTCCATTGAGGATAGTTGGCAACACTGGTCACACATATTAACCCACTTTACTCTCTCACACAAACAACGCAGGCGCGCTAGTCAAACGTTTGTCTCATTCGTTTTCAGCTCCAGTGGCTAACGTTTAAAGCTAACATTTCGCGTCTTTTGCGCGCGTATATTCATTATTCTAAATGTAGACGCGCGGCAACCGCGCTCAAATAGGGAGCGAGGCTGTCGCAAAATGTAATGGGGTATAGACCAATGCAATGAGATTTTGCATTAGTGTACTGTGGTACCCAGACATTTTAGCATAGTTTTTATTTTGTAAACCACATTTAGTCTCGTTTTTATTCGTCAACAATATTGAAATACATTTAATTATAGTCATCGTCACATGACCAGCATTTACGTTGCGTCTCGTCTCGGTTTTGTCACGTGATGAAGGTTCGTTGACGACGATATTTAGTCATTTTCGTTGACGAAAGCAACACTAATGCCAACCAGCAGATCTGCGGAGTCGAAACCATCCTCGACTCCCGGCGGCGAACTGGAATACCTTGTTGACTGGGAGGGCTATGGTCCTTAAGAACTGTTATTCCAAATAAGTTGTGTAGGCTGCTATAGACTAAATTTACAGAAATGCTTGTCTCTTTGTTTGTCTCTGTATGTATAGGCTATCTGCTTATGATAATAATAATAATTAAATATATTGATTAAAATATAATATTAATATAAAAATATGTGCATTAATATTAATTTGATGTATCAGATACAAAGTAACTAGTTACTAGCTACTTGAGTAGTTTTTTCATTGCATACTTTTTACTTTCAAGTAATTTAAAAAAAAAACGACTTTTACTTATACTTGAGTAACTATTTTACTAGTTACTTGTACTTTTACTTGAGTAAAGATTTTGGCTACGCTTCCAATTGTTGCAACAGAGATGGAAACAAAATTCCTTACAATGCCATTTATAGAAAAGCAATTTAAAACGGTTTCAAAAGCCCCTTTTTCTGTCCCAAAATGACGACTCCTGTGCATTTAGTCACACCAAATGTGTTCAGCTGGGTTCAGGACTTGGTTTTATGCAGACCAGTCAAGTTCTTCCACACTGACTGAATCAATGATTTCTTTCTGAATCTTGTCTCATACACAGGGACATTGTCATGATGGGATAGAAAAGGGCTCTTCCCAAACTGCAAACAATACACATTAGTCATATTAGAAACAGACACAATTTCTTAAATTAAACAGTTTATTTGCAAAGAAAACAAATGAACCATCAGGTTAATACAGGACTTCCTGCCATATACAGAGAGGACATACAATACAGTGCCACAACTGAACAGACAACCAGTCAGCCCACATATTCAGAAAGTCAAAGCAGTGCTTAGAAAACACTAGCTCAATTATCATTCCTAAATAAGTGTAATGTTTAAAAACACAAAAGTTAAATACAAAAAAGTAATGTCTTGAATGACACAAGCAGTACACATTAGTGTAAAACTTTGCTTATTTGAATCTCTTTTGGTATGCTTTACAAACAATCCTACTTGCAAACATTAGGTAATGACATGGGTGAACATGAACTAACAATGCTGAAATGGTACTGTTCATTTACAATTACATTTCAATTTACACATTGCATCTGTTCACTTTAGTTAATACACAAAGAACTAACATGAACAGACAATCAATTGTATTTGTATCAACTAACATCAACAAAGATGAATTAATGGTGTAAAAATAGATAGTTCATTGTTAGTTCTGTCAGCTCATGCATTAACACGTCAATAATAAAACCTTATTGTAAATTGTTACTTTTTTCAGGCAAATTTATTTCAGGTCTCTAATGTTATGAAATTCAACAGATAGAAACCTCACAATATCTTCCTTAAATAACAGCAAAAAGCCTCGTGGCAGTTTCTGTGTCACTTGTTTTCGCCATGGTCAGAATTAACTTCTCATACAGCATATAAGAATTTACTGAAAGTTTGTTACTAGTCAAAATACTAATCATGACCAAAAAAAGAGAATTAAAAACATGAATAGTAATGTATAGACGTATAAATATAGTCAGTTGAGAAAAAAGACATGAGGCATCAACTAAATAGAAAATCTAGAATACAAACAGAACATAACTGCATTAGAGGATCAACAGATCGACTAAAATAAGCACAGGTGTGTGTGTTGTGAGACCTTTAAATAATAAAAATGAGCACAGAACCCTTCAATCATTCAAACACTTAAGTACTGCCGTGTATTAAACACAAAGAGTCTAATTGTGAATTACAGTAATCGTCCACGACAAAGATAAATCATCTGCAATAAAACATAAGGGTTTCTATAATCCTTGAATATAATTATAACAAAGGTTAGAAGACTAAGGGTTAGGGTAGATTTGGCTTGTTGTCTTGAGCAGAAGAGTGAACTGCTTCATTATGAAGGTGAGGGAGTGAGCGGCTGATGGGATGGACCGAGGATTCGCCACGCTTGTGAGGTGAGCGGCCTAACCCTAGTTCAATACCCTTGGGTTATTACTGAACAAGCTCCTCCCAAACCTTCAGAAACTAGATGATTTATAAAGAGACAAAATAGAAAAGTGAACATTACTCATTGCACCTCAGTTTATGAATGTGTGTGTCTCCAGATAAACCAGAATATTGGCCAATAATATTTAACAAGCCATCAGGATGTATATTGAAAAAATAAAATCACCACCTTTACATTGTTGTTAAACATTATAAAGAAAAAGACCATTCATATTGATATACTGTATATTAATGTGAAAAGAGAGAAGTGAAGTGAAGAGACAAGAAGAGAAAAGAGAAGAGAGGCAACAAAGTGTCCTGCACATCTGTCACACGACAGGTCACTTTAGATTCACATTAAATCCAAATTAGATTCACGTTTAATTTGGAAAAAAAAAAAAAACTAACCGCTCTGCCTGCTTCCTTTTGAGTTCTGATGACAGATAATTCATAACATGATGCAAACAATAAAACATCCCTCGCCTCACTCCAGGAATCCTGTCGTGTTAACCCCAAGTAAAACAAAACAAAAAAATAAATAAAAAAACATTAGAAATAAATTACAAAACAAACCATTTAGTGTTTAGTGTTTCTTCATTGCCATGACACGATTAGTGACTGTCTGACAGAAACAGCACGGCACCTCTCAGACCAGTCGGATTCTACTCAATTCTAGTGAAAGACATTTACACAGACGAGCAATAATACTGTAGGATTCTCGAGCCGTTTCCCATGCAGCGCGCTGCAAAAGGACGCCATTGGATTTTGTGTAGTTCAGTTTGTCAGTCATTTACACCAGGCTCTGATCGTGTGTCGCCCGGCCTCAGGCCGTCATGTTGACTTTCAGATTCTGAGAACAGTCCTCTAAAGATTCTGGGACTATTACCAACTGAGCAAAGACGTGCGACCCAAAGTCATGAAGTAGACCTGGCTGGAACCGCCAGAACGCACGGATGCAAAGAACACCTACACACACACACACACACACACACAAAAAGAAATTACAAAAACCTTTCAAATGTTGATGCAATTTGTTTTACTCAGAAATGATACATTTCAAATGTTTGTATAGATCAGAGAAATAAAAACATACCAGCAAAAGGCTCAGTTATTTACTGAACTTGACCACTTATATTTTCTTTCTTCATTTAAAAAACTCACTGCTTATTAGAATGCTTATTGGCTGTACAGTCAGTATAAAGCACATATTAATGCATTATTCTTTAATCATCCCTTAATCCTACCCAAATACCCACATTTAGTTAATTACATAGAACTTAAAATGTCTCCATTCACTTTCACTGTAGAAAACTGAAGCCAAAACGTCACAAATCATCTGTGTGGTTGGGTTAGCGAGGTGGAGCTGTGGTACCCAATCGCAAACAAAGAAATCATGCTCCTTTTAGTAACATCTTCTAACTAAAGAAAACTCAACAATTGAACATAGATCAGCATGATAAGAACTAACTAAATGCCAGAAAGCACCTTTGGCAAAAATAAGTTTGAAGTGAAATATTAAGTTGCCTGATTCCCATTAGTTTACATGGAGAGGGCGAAGTTTATGACTTATGCTGCTTTGGCTTCACTTTTCATAACGTGTGCAGCACACCTGGTTAATAGTTAGAATTGGATCTTAATCTAAAGTGTGAAAAATATTGTTTAGTTTTTTTAGGGTGAAGTGGTCCAGGAACTGTTTTTATGGGTTCCACCTGTTATGAGCAAATATTTCCATCAGAAATGCTAAAAGATCACCTTGTCATTTCTCTCACACAGGAACTTGAGTCTTTGTGCTCTTTTGTGCATGAAAACTCCATCCAGGTGGCCGGTTTCTACTGAGCGGATCTCTATAGCCTTCTCTCCCCAGCCCATGATCTGATTCGAGCGAATATAGGCTGCAAGATAAAGAAACAGATGAGAAACAAACACAAAATAACAGATAATCGAATAATGTTGCAGTAAAAGTCATTTGTTTTTAATGCACACTGGTAACGGCAGGGAAAACAACATCTTTTACATCTTGACTATAAACTCAAAAGAGATCATCAACCCAAACCAGCATGCCTGACATCAACACTCAACCGTTCAAGATGATCTTATTCTGCAAACAGTCAGCAGTACAACACAAATATAAATTCACACTGAAGAACCACATGTTTATTAAGTATTAACCTTGTAGAAACTCTCCGTTTGGAGTTGGGATGTGGCGGGGAGGAAATTTTCCCACCGGTTAATCGGCGTGTGACAACACCAGCAAATCTGGTCTCACCGGGGGCTTGAATGGTGGGTTCATTATAACTCTCAATAAAAACAACAACAAAACAGTACTATGATACTCGGTTATATTAAACAGGGAACTTTTATTAACAACGAATAAGACAGCGTGGAAAGTAACAAATATAAACTCGGTTTTATTAAACAGAACGCAGTTTGGAGGCACAGCATACATTCTTTCTGCAAGTAGGGATGTGCCGTGAGGATTTTTTCCAGAGACTAATAAAAGTGTGACAACCCTGGTGTTTCCCATATATCTGTCAATGACGTTGAGCATATACTTACAATGCAGTGTTTCCTATTCATTGAAGAGACTAAGGCGGCACGCCATTTGTTCCGCCACAGTCTTAAAATGAGCCAAATTTTTTCTTATAACAACATAAATATGTCTAACGGTGAATTCTGCACTGTGGTTTTGTTATTCTGCCATTGTTCACAGCTAGACGAAATGCGTCCAATTCTCTGTTGCTTCAGCGCAATGTGCGCAGCGCGCGCACACACACAAACAAACACGTACTGTACGTACGAACGCACGCTCGCTATACCTCAGCTTTGAAATGTAGACGCACAAATGTTTCAGTATTCACTGCAGTTATCCACCAGTACAAACATGATTTTATCAGATAGCATAACCTCATGGCGTTTAGCTTCCATTTCCAGCTAAAATAGCAGTCTGCATTAGGGACATTTGACCATTTCTGTCGTTTAAAATGAGCAGCGCGTCTACACAACGGAGCTGTGCGCATCACGCTCATCCATAACATTTATAATGATGATCTTTCGGCGCTATATCCTCTAATATCCTTATTCAGTTCCAAAAGCACTTTGTTTAACCCTTTCCACATTGCTCCGTTTGTGCTTCAAACTAGAGGGTAACACGGGAGTGGATTTTCAAACCTCTCCCGTCCCACTCCCACAAACCCAGTCCCATCAAAATCCCACAAAAAAACTGGGGGAAAATCCCATCCCGTCCCGTCCCGATCCCAAAAGCATGACTCCCATTCCCTCCCACTCCCGTGTTGTGTTTACTTATTTACCAGCTCTTGATGTCTGCAGGTCTTTATGTGATGCGACTTTGGTAGGAAAAGCAGCACTTGCGGAGCGGAAAGGGATAAAATGAAGCGCATTTGGAACTAAATAAATATATTAGAGGATATGATATCAAGATTATCAACTTAAATGTCCCTGAGTGCATGTGATGATGTGTACAGTTCGGTTACGTAGACGCGGTGCTGCTGAATTTAAACTTTAGAAATAGTCTGATGTTTTGAATGGTTCATCATCTCACTGTCCAGGTAGAAGCCGAGGTCCGGATCTGAATTTAATGCATTACCGCCACCAACTGTTATGGGTGTGGTCCGCGTCATTCACTTAACCAGCCACATCAAAGCAAACAGGAGAGCATACAGAGAAAGACTAGATTATGATCAAAATTTTAAAATTTCGTTTCTTTACGTAAAAAGCACATTTGCATTGCACAAGTCATTGCTTTAAGTCAGATGGCCATAATCTAAGTAATAACAAGGATAAAGAGTTCACTCATATCACACATCCTGCTGCTCATTACTGGTTAAATGGTCATTCCAATGTACATTGTTGTTTTTTTGCTAGACGGTAATGTATGATTGTTGCGCTTGCGTCTTTTGCCGCGTCTCACGCATGACAAGCGTTCTAAGCGGCACTCAAGTTAAAATCAGTTCAACATTCCCCGTGTCTCGTGTTACTAACAGAAACGCATTCTGTGCGACTGTGAACGAGCCCAAGAGTGCAGTGCACACAAGTGATGATTTCATCACATACACATTTAAGTTAGCTAGAAGTTTCGTCTAAATTACACGTTTCTACTTTCACATTCAAATGACTTGTTGCACTTATAGCCAGATCTGCATCAATTTTAGTTACAATGTAATTCCGCGTTTGAAATGGTCTATTTTTTCCCTGTAATTGTTAGCTGAAGCTTTGTGAACACAGAACGGCTGCAGAGTGAGCTGCTCGGCCTCGCATAAAGTCTCAGACGGAGAGAAATTCTCCGATACAGAAACTGAATTGTTAACATCGGAGTTTATCTATATAACGCAGGCTACTATAATTTTGCCGCTGGGCTCGTTGCCAGGTTAGCATGCGGGTGATCATGCCGGTGGAATTTTGTATTTTTTTATTATGCCGGTGGAATGGCAACAAGCTGCTTGCTGCAAGAGGCAGCGTCACATGTTCCACAGCAACGTTTAACTGCTCGCAGATGCGCCTGAATATAAATCGGCCTAATTTGCAGCTCAAATGGCCGATTAATTAAAAAATGCCAAAAATCGTCCGATCTATCGGTTGACCTCTAATTATATTCTTTATTGATTGAGTCACTTAATTTTGCTCTTAAAATGCACCAGATTGCAGCATTTACCTTTTAATTATGCTAAATGTTCTTGCGGGGGAGCATGCCCCCAGAACTCCCTAGAGTAAAGTATGTTGAGTCCCTAGTCTCACAAAATTCTGTGGGAAACACTGTAACGTTACTTTAAATCTTGCCATTTCTTTGAGGAAAACAAATGCTTAAAATGTTTACATATTTATTCTTAATGAAAAATACAACAAACATAAAATAGGACCTGACAAACTCGCCCATATTAAACATTAAACTAAACAAATAGGACGGGTATATCTGCGTTGTAACTGTGAAATGAAAGAAAAAAATTGTAATGAAAGACACAATTTCTCCCTTCCTTTACAACAAATATAATGACATATTAGTGCAACAAATCCACTTATAATAAACATAAGGTTAAAACGAATGAGACGAATATTGTACCTGCCAACAAAAATAAATGTACATTTTGACAAGTCGCTAAAGTGACGGTGTTGCCAGGTCTTCACAAACAAACAGCAAACAAAGACAAGCTGCAAATAAAACTTAAATACAAATAGTTTATATTTTATAAGACCAAAATATCTCAAATATAAGCAAGACTTTTTGTTTTGCCTTTATTAGTTTTAGGACAGTGTAGAGAGACAGGAAGTTATTGGGAGGAGAGAGGGGAGCAGGATCTGGAAAGGACACTGAGCCGGGAGCACAGTTGCGCCACCTGTCTGGAGCACTGTCCACACAGCCACAAGCTCCGACCAACTAATCATTTTTAACACCTATACAAAACGGTTTAGGAACAAACATAACAAACAAGACGAATATTGTACCTGTCTACATAAATAAATGTGTTTCAAAACAAATGCTTAGATGGTGGTTTATTATTACTTTTAATGATTTTTCATTAATAAAGCAAGGACAGATTCTCTACTATTAAAGCGGCAGTCCGTGATAAAAATAATCATAAATCAATTATTAAGTAAATACATAGACAGATCAGTGTTCAAAACGATTGTCTTGTCTTAGCCTGATTCACAACAGTAAGCTTATAATGATGATTTATAATTTGCGCTGTCGGGTCGCCACAAGCAGGAAGTTTGGATTTGGGTGAGTTCCTCTTTGTGTAATTACTAGGGATGCAACAATACAGTAAACCCACGGTTCAATATGTACCTCGGTTTTTTAACCACAGTTTTCAGTTCAGTTCGGTTCTGATATAATTTGTCAAACTTTTTCCAACTAAAACTTTATTTCAATGGGACTGTGGGCAAGCAACATAATTGGTGGTGGATAGTCGCCAACCACGTAACACCGGAAAAACAGACCACGGCCACATCCCTAGTTTGCAGTTCTCATGTACTCATCTTTCTTTAAATCCAATTCAAGAGATTTCAAAGGGAATGAACAGTGGTGTCAGTAACGTACCGACAGAGGTGGGCATCTCTCCCCACTGGAGCACCACGTCTTTGGTGATGCGTCCATACGTGTTGACATACACGCCCTCATCTTCATAACACACCAGTAGCTCGATACCGTCAGTGTTTGGCAGAATGATGATGGCGTGAGACTGAATGCTGGTCTGAATCTGAAGAAACACACAGAATAAAAGATGAGCGCTGCTGCTCTTTAAATGTGCAACTAAACATCACTTTAGTTTCATACATACATGAGTGGGCAGATAGATGTCATAAACGGCTCCTGAATCCACATCCACAGCATGAAACCCAGAGCACGACCCATAGATGACCTTTAACCTTTGACCTTCTTCAACAGTCAGATCCACAAGCAGTGGCTTGTGTACCAAATCACCAAATGACTACCGCAACAATAGAGGGAAAAAAAAGTTTTTCTTTCAACTTCACGTTTTCCAGAAGTCTAAATAACATTTGAGACAAATCATCCATTGTTTACTAGTTTACACACTAGAGGTGGATATTCATTTTGTCTTTGTGCTCCGAGTCAGACTAGTGTTGGCACTTTTGCTGGTACAGCGGATTGTGGGGGTTTACACACTAGAGGTGGATATTCATTTTGTCTTTGTGTAGTAGGGGTGGGGAAAAAAATAGATTCTTAGATGCATCACAATGAAGACTTTGCAAAGTGATTTTGAAACAATTCACAAATGTTAAAAAAAAGATTTGTAAATGTTAGTTAATATAATAATAACATTCTTATCGCGACACAAAAGGAGGAACTCAATTGTGGGGGCGGTGCAGCACATGGAGAGTTTAGAGAGCGCACATCTCACGCCGCAGATACAGCGGAGCATACATGAACATGTAGAGAAAGACAAATACATGATGTGGCAGTTGTGGTCCAGTGGTTAGAGAGTTGGACTCATGATCAGAAGGTTGCTGGTTTGATTCTCAGGGCTGGCGGGTAACGGCTGAGGTGCCCTTGAGCAAGACACCTAACCCCCACTTGCTTACTATACAAAATGTACAAATGTATAGTACAATGTAATGTAAGTCCCTTTGGATAAAAGCGTCTGCCAAATGCATAAATGTAAATGTAAATGTACATCCAGCTCTGTTGGACTAAACTGCAAGATATACATTTTGGGAAGGTCTTTCTCTACACAGTAGGTTTGTCACGGTACCATAAACAAATGTTACGATACTATACCTGTTGGAGTTTCACGATACCAAGTAGTATCACAGTGCTGCCCCATGTTCATAATCGAATTCTACAAAATAAACTACATTTTCTTAATACACAGATCTAAATGAAGAATTTTGGATTTACTATAGTAAACTATATTATACTGCACACTGCAATATGTTGTAGTAGCCTATTTACTAGTAATTGGAAAAATTGTAGAAAATACTGTAGTATACTTTAATATCTACTAGTGTATACGAATTTTAGTAAAGTTTACTGTAATAAATACTAAGTGCACTTGAAAAATGTTAAGCTTACTTTAAATTCAGTGAATTTAGTCAGTGAATCATTCCACCAATTTGTTCAAAACAGCTGATTTAATCAAGTGTCTTGAAGAATGATTCAATGAATCATTACCTTGTCTGAGTCTTTCACAACACGGATTCGTTTAGGAGAGAAACAGCGCAAAAAGTCAGATGTAAGTGTTTAAATGAACATTACTGCACTTATGCAACATTACTTGCAGTACTACGATACTACCGTAAAAAAAAAATAGAGCGGCATCGTGGGTATTTTGAAGCTTTAGCATCGCGATGCTACCGTAGCACCGGAACGCCGTGCAACCCTACTACGCAGTGAGCAGCAGGTATAAGCTGCGCATTTAATTCACCGTACCACAGCGTCTTAATGAATGAGTGCTAATAGTGTTTCCAAAACCTGTTACAGACTGTTAAGACAAAAGAACATGAACATACTTTTGTAAATATGAACAGAGTTTGTTACCCAGACAGAGGTGCTGGGTGTGCTGCATTTGACAAATACAGTAATTCTGCCAAATCCACAGTTCCTTAACATATCTGGATAATGATTTTGTCAGACAATGAGGCAATTTGTGTAAGTTACTACCAGTTAAGATATAGTTGTAATGAGTAGGGATGCGCCAATACTAAGCTCATGTACTCGTAAAAGTATACCGATACCATAAACAGATACCTCATGTGACATAACTGACTGAAATTTGTGCTTTTAAAATTTATGACAAGCACATAAAATCAATTCTTTTTCATAATGTGTTTGAGTTGTAATTACAAGGTTATTCTATTTTTATAAGCATCACTGTGAAAATTGCCACCTCACCAAAAAATAAAGAAGAAATACAGGTAAAGGGAGCAGTATCGGCGAGTACTAGAAATAAATTATCGGTACTCGTACTTGGCCTTTAAAACATTTACATTTACGCATTTGGCAGACGCTTTTATCCAAAGGGACTTACATTACATTGTACTATACATTTGTACATTTTGTATATTAAGCAAGTGGAGGTTAGGTGTCTTGCTCAAGGGCACCTCAGCCGTTACCCGCCAGCCCTGAGAACATGAACACACTTCATGTATTGTGTCGTCGTCTTGTGCATTAACAAGCATTTGTATGTTTTCTAATAGCTGTGCATAAGCAAGATGAATCATCATCATCATCATCATCATCATCATCATACAGTCACTCTTGGACAGGCATCAAACACAAATATACACATCCCATGGTTTTTTTATTCTTCTAACACGCGGTTACCTTGAAAGCCATGAATTTGTGGTAGGGTTTGGGAGCCCAGGCGTAAACTTCTACAGAGTTTTTCAGAGCCAGAACTAAGAACTTGATCCTCTCGTACTTCACTGCAGATGAAACGGCAGACTGTCAGTATAGTGATGGAAGTGCTGTCTCATGTGAATATACACAATTACAAACACCTTACAAAAGTGATGACAACAAAATCTTAGGGAGGCAATAATATGAAAAGTGCTGTGATATAATGTTTCAACAACTGTTCAACAAATGTGGAAAGAGCATTCAAAATCCAGGGACGGATTAACGCACGGGCCTACTGGGTGCCCAGGGTACAACACCAGCAGGGGGCCCCGGCAAATTTAATGTGTGTATATTTTTTATATTATTAATTTGATTTTATCAATAAAAAAGCGCTAAATACTGTGGAATAAATGGATTATTTTTGCAGTTGTGAAGTATTAACCGTAGCGAATAAATTAAATAAATAATCCATAATTATAATGCATTGCAGCGCTGTTGAGGGGAACATCTAGAGGCGAGTAAAAACACTGCAATTTAAGTGTGCTTAAGTGTGTTACAAAATAACAAAATGAGTTTAAAACCACAGAAATGTGTCAAAGACATCTCAGTTCGCTCTTTAGTGTATGCTGGATTTGGATTACGTTGTGGAAGTGTTTTCTGGGAGGAAATCACGAAAGATACCTTTCAGTTAAGGTACATAGTTTTAAGCTAAATGCTTTGGTGATTGATATTGCTCTGTTTGTAATGCATGCACTGCTAAATGCACATCTTCTAAATGCAGAAATGTACATTATGCAAGGAATATGTCCACATAATAGGAGCTGGAGAGGTCAGAAGTGAGTACTGCGAAATACAAAGAAACCAATTTGTCGTGTGAGGGAAAATATTATGTGCACTGCATTTTATGTGCTTTTTAGCGTAATTGTAGAGGGCGTTTCACACAGAACACGTTTTCCCATTCTGCTGCACTACTTTTCCATAGTTTTTCAATGTAAACATGAGCTAGACGGAAGTGCCTGCACCTCGCGCCTTTCGCAGTGTCTCTCGCATGAGCGCCATTAATGTAAACTTTTCGTGCAGCGCAGCTCATCAACGTCAGTGCCACATCAGTGGACCAATCAGAAAACCCCGAAGTCAGGGCAAGTGTTGCAAACTTTTGTTTACAACAGCAAGTTGGCATGTGCCAATTTCTGTTATCAAATGAGCGCCTCAAGACCCTCGCGGTTTGCGCTGCGCATTTTAAAACCATTTATGCGCACCATGACGCGCATTTTTAGACACAAAGATGTGTTCTGTGCCAACCTATGTCCTGTGTGATGGGACATACAGTAGGTGCAACACTGTTGTCGTAAAAACGTGATGGGGGGCCTTTAAAACTTCTGTGCCCAGGGCACATAAAAATGTCATAATCCATCCCTGTCAAAATCTCTAGGCCTTCATGTTAATTTTGCTCTGGACATTCTGCTGTTTTTTTATTAACAGTTGACATTTTGAAATTGAGGTTCTTTTCGCCAACATTTTGGAACGCTTTCCTAGTTGTGAATGTAGCTCATCTCTGTTATGGTCGTCATGATTACTTGATTCATTTAGAGTATAATTCCATTAAAAACACTTTCAGTAAGTACTTAATCCAGCTTTACACCAATTTGTATTATTTTATACAATGCTATATACATCATTGTGATTTACTTGCACGATCAAAGCAATGATTCTGTAGAAAAAACAGTGTGAAAGAGTTCTGGATGTTATGAAAACCGCTGGGTGTGTATTGAAAGGCAAATGACAGGGACATACCAACTTTGTAGTGCACACAACCCTCAAGATCTCCTACGGTCGTCCAGCCCTGTTTCTTCTCCACCTCAGGGTCATTGTGAAGAATCTTGTTCCTCAGCCAAGACAGATAGTACACACGCAGTTTATTCTTCTTCCCTAATAGACACATACATGGCCTTCATTTGTGTAGACGAGTCGTTCCAAGTGTGTTTTTTCATTTGTCCCCGTGATTTTACTACTGATGTGTGTACATTATTAAACAAATCATTACACATACTGTTTGATCCATTTGATCTACTCTACATTGCTTTTTTAATGACGGACAGTACACTTTCTACAATTCATGTGAATTACAACATCTCACCCAAAAAAGAAAAACACCCTTTACACAACTTCTCAGTTCTAAATGTTAAAATAATAGCCTCAGCAATTTCCACATGAAATGTCATGAGCAAGACTTGCAACACACAGACAGACAGAAATAGAGACACACACGTGCTCGGAGTTTAAATAAGACGAGGACGGATGTTGTGTAACAGAGACTTGATTCAGTGTGTGTGAAAAACGCAACAACATTTCCTAGTGACGATTTCCACATACGAGACTTTCTCACCTGATATTGTCACCAGAACATTAAGTCCCTCCAGAACATCCATCTGTTGAAAGCGTCTGCGACTGATGAGAGGGTAAACTTTCCCCTGACCGCTGCGATCCAGTAACATCAGACCGCTCTCTGTCCCAACTAACAGATTTACACCTTGGAAGAGCAAAACAGAGCGTTCAAATTCTTCTATGGATCTATTGACTCGGACCACATTTACACAATGAAAAACTGAAAAGTTTCACGTACACATGACAACGCTGTCAAAAAAAATCTCCATCTACAAAGATACATGAAAGCGAATAACACACACCAAACGCTGTATTACACATACCAGGCCAATAGTCGGCAATGTCAATTTGTAAAGAAACGATGCGCACAAGCATATCCAGGTTTAACCCAAAAGTGATTTTTAATACCCTTTGTTGATGTATGTGTGTGTTTAGAGTCTGTCGAATGTAAATAATGCGTCTCAGCTGGTCTTAACTGGTGCAACAAATATACTTTTGCTGGAGAAGCACAAACACACAGTACTGGACGCCACCGTTATTATTATTTTAATATATTCCCACATTCATACAGACTGAACACGTAATACACATGCACGTGATGTCACATGTTTTGCACTTTACACGAAAGCGCCGTTTTTCAAAAACTTGCAGCTTAAAGGTCAGTACCCCAAAACGCAAACGAAGAGCCAAAACAAATAGAGTTAACCGTTTTTAAGATGAAAACGGTGTCACGTAAACAGCCCCTCACAGGGATCATCTTAAAATGATGCGTCTCTATTATTTGTATGATAGTTTGTTAATACTCACCCCAGAGGGCAGCGCACAGGATCTCAGAGTTAAACCTCTTCTTGTATTTACGGATCTCTGGCGTGTCATTCTGTGGTCTGGTGTTCACAGGGTTGACGTTGACCACGGAGCCTTTACGAGAAGCGTCCTGCCGCAGCGCTTCCTGCAGTCGAGCGTCATTACTGTAACCTGACAGAGACATATCATTACACGGAGAACACATAAAATCCATTTATCTTCATCATATACATATTTTTTACTTCTTTTTTTCCGCCTTGTATAGCAGGAAAAAAAGAGAGGAAAAACAGCAGGCTTTTGGAGAGAGTGAAGAGAAATGACCATGAGCCAGGAAAGGTCTGTTATCTATTTGTTAATAACAAATGTGTTCTGACAAACAGAAACTGGAAACATTTCATGATAGAATTCATGATATTATGGCAGCTCAGGTGGTGAACTTAAAAGCTGAGCGTCCGTGAGCAAACTCTTGCAGAAAGGTCTGGCACCAGTAAAGTAACTTACCAGCATTATTGAGAGCGCTGCCGGTGGACGGAGAAATCTGCAGGAGACGTGGGTCAATGAAGGGGGTGAAAGAAGAGGAAGACTTGTGCTTCGGCACGGTGGGCGTCTGTGAGAAGTCCATTAGCAGAGAATGAGAAAAACTAAATGACCATAAAGAGGTGCACTTCACAAGAAAAGTGCAGCATAAACATGAATCTGAAATGTGTATTAAAGTTCGTAAAACACCTACATTCAAACACAAAAATGGAAGAAAAAACATGGTGAAGGACTTGATGGTGGTTGGTGATAAAAATGATGATAAATTAACTTTAAAAAGGTTTTAAAAAGAAAAAATAAATAAATGGACAGATGAAAGCAAACTAGATGAGACTAAATCATTTTCTTGTTTAGGTTTCACAAACTGAAGCTTGGTGTCTCAATATGATGTGACTGTGTTTTTAAGATCTGTTCTGAAATTAATCTGCTTCTCTCTCTGATGTTTGCAGCTGTAGTGTCTGTACTTCTTAAAATGTGTCACTTGTAAGAATGAACATATATAGTAGCTTCATTCACTTATGGTCAATCCTCATTCCTTCTTGACATTTCCCACCGTCGCCTGATGGACAGATGATGACTGATACTTTACAGTCGTTTTCAATAGTCTCCTACCAACCAAACAATGAGAGATAAATGAGCTTTTCATGTAATGTAACCTTCATATCTCCAATCAGGATGATTAAAAATCAAACTACTCGAGCAGCTCTTTCCATCACCATAAATCAATGTGAAACGCATGTCACGAGCTGATCTGAAAACATCAACACCTTTTGCAGATCTCCAGCTTTAATTCACCAAAACTTCATGATGTTTTATTTCAAGTAGGTGGGCCTGCTGTGATCACACGTTGCATCGTCCCTAACAGTGTCATACGAATCTTAATCTTAAAAATCTTAACTTTGAGTAATGGATGCTCATTTGATATTTGTGTAACTATATTAAACAATAATTATAATATCGGTCCAAGTCAACATATTCCTGACCGTTATAAGAATTTAACAGCATCAAGACAGCAGGTATATCTAAAGTGACAGTGTTATTTATAAAGTAAACACAACAGCGGGATTCATGGCAAAAGCGTCAATACCACCACCATCAGAATCCATCATAAAGACGTCCAGCAGCAGACACAGACGGGGGCTCCAGAGACAGGACGTACCTCTGTCAGGCATGCGTGTTCGTCCGAGGGGCTGAGGGGGATCAGAGGAGGGCTGCTGGGACAGGAGGAGGAGGGTGAGGGGTGACTCTGCTGGAGCAGGTCAGGCAGAAGGTGATTTCTTTCCTGAATCCCTACACGACTGGCTTTAGAAGCAGCTTCCCACCCTGAACCCCACATTGCCAGACACTGTTTTAGACCCCCTGAGCTCTGGAACTGAGAAAGGTACAGATGTGCGTCTTTACGTCTGTACGCTCGATACTGTCGACTGAGGAATGGCTAAAAATACCTTCATCTTTCTCTACAGAGTCAAAAACCTGACCCGAGCACAGACACAGAAAAGCTATGAACCATGACTATGTGAAAGCAATGATCTTTAAGTAATGAGACTGAAAAAAACACAGCAACTGAAAAACAAAAACAGAAATTCACATTAAAACTTTGATAATGATATTCTGAAAAAAAGAATCTGTGACGATGAATAATGGAAAAAAGAATAAGAAAATAAGGCAATTAATGTTTAACCTTGAGTGTTTTGTATGTGACTTACAGTCAGACAATACTTTCAGAACGACCTGTTAAATGAACATTATCAGGCATAAAACACAGCTATCAAATAAACAGAAAAATTGAAGGCTGAAACCATTTAACAATGTGAAAAGAGAGTCTCTTTGATAAACAACAGTCAAATACAGCGTTTGAGAAAGTGCAGAAGTGCTGCTGCACTTAAGGAATTATTTCAAGACCAAACAATCAAGTGTTTCACATCACATCTGAAGTCATTTTTCTAGCAGTTTTATTTCATCGGACACTATATTGTGGCTTCTCACTCTTCTCACATTGTACTTTATGAACCAAACCCGAGCATGCTTTCATCATCACGCTGCGACTGCTTTGAAGTGATCTCTCTTTTAGAACAAGGAATTCATTGTAATGTTCAGTTTGGAGCTTATTTGGTGTGTTTAACTTCATGCGCACACTGCACACAAAGACCGATCTGCTTATGATATCATCATATGAGAGCGATATAAGGGCTATCCGATCCGTATGCTTTTAAAGCACCCATGCGTCATTTATTATCATAAAGCCTATTTACATTTATGCATTTGGCAGACGCTTTTATCCAAAGCGACTTACATTACATTGTACTATACATTTGTACATTTTTGTATAGTAAGCAAGTGGGGGTTATTGTTATAGGCTGCGTTGCATTATGTCCGACAAACCTAAAATCTGGAGTAGTTTTGGCTGTGGTTTTGACACACGCTTGCACGTGATAGTGCTGTGCGTATTAGATGTTTTTACGGTGACAGTTGAACTTTAAACAGTCACATAATTTACGTCATGCTTGGCACGGTTTGTGCTCACACTTCCCCTTTCCAACAGATGTGCGAGGGTGATTATTGATTTTTCAAACCAAACTTTTGTGAAATTGTAAGAAGCATTCAATATGGTGTATACGTGTGCGTCACCTGTCGTACGACTAATGTGCTGTCTTTACACGGTGTAGAGGAGGCGTCATCATCCTGGACAACCATCGTCTTTGCTGCCTCCGTCTCACCATTACTGAGTCTAGACGAGCTGTCAATCACAGAGAGATTCAACAGTTCAAAGCAGCAAGCAAAAGTCTTTTAAATAGAACTGGGCAAAACTAGTTTTTTGTTTGTGGTGTTAGATCATGATATTTATTTGAATAGAATGATGAGAAAATAACGATGAACATACCCTCCTCGCGAGTCCTCTGGACCAGACGTGGACTCGTCGCCGACGTCCTGGTCCACCTCCTCATCATCTTCATCATCTGTGGTACCAGAGTCATCGCTGGAGGAGGAGTAATCTGTGGCCTTGTGCTGCGGCCTCACATCCTCCACAGCTCGCAGTTCTTTAGCAAGCGCTGTCAAATCCTGTGGTTCATTGTGATCAGACAAACCCATCATGTACTAGCTAAAACTAGCTCCGGAAACATCAGATAACTGAGGTGTTATAAAGTCACCTGTGGGTCACTGGGTCGGTGGCTCTGTTCGGAGACGCTGCCGTTAGAGAACGAGGATTCTCGTGGTGGGACAGCAGGTGGCTGTTTCTGCACTGCAGGTGGCTGTTTCTGCACTGCAGCTGCCTGAGGAGAACCCTGAACATTTCTTCTGTGACGCTCATCTGCCTGAAAGCACAATACACAAAAACATTTTAGTCACATGATCTAGTATAGCAAATCATATGTAGATATGTTCATAAACGTACATCAAGTCAAACATACAGTAGTTCATTTTCATAAACTGAAATGGATTTTTATTTTTCTGAGAGTGTTGCTTCAAAATGCTAGAGACATTGCTGGGTGATCCGGTAGTTGGGGTGTGTTGCTGGGATGTTCCGGGGGTAAATGGGGTGTACTGGTGGTAGCTGGGGGATTGCTTAGTGCACTGTAAACGGCCTGAATTTAGGTAAATGAAATGACTCCTATAGGAAATTGATAAATCCATATCAGCTTATCCATATTCTTAAAACGTCTGGTATGAATGCCTTTCTTGAGGTTATTCCACAGCATTTCTTTTGGATTGAGGTCTGGGCCCTTCAAAAAGTAGATTTTATGTCTCTGAAACCATTCTGTAGTAGATTTTGCTTCAATATTTAGGGTCATTATCCTGCTGCATTACCCATCTTTTTTTGAGCTTCAGCTTGTGGACGGACACTTTGAGATTATCCTGTAGAATGTTCTTATAAACATGGGAATTACTTTTCTTC
The DNA here is from genome assembly GCA_026939265.1 of Oreonectes daqikongensis. NCBI lineage: Eukaryota > Metazoa > Chordata > Actinopteri > Cypriniformes > Nemacheilidae > Oreonectes > Oreonectes daqikongensis. Next base: position 45,719 of record JAOTQM010000584.1, read on the forward strand.
TCTACAATGACAAGTGGTCCCGGTCCAGGTTCAGAGGCAGTAAAGCAGCCCCAAATCATGATGTTCTCTCCACCATACTTTACTGTTGGGATTATGTTTTCAAGTTGGTATGCTGTATTCTTTTAACACCATACATAGCGCTGCTGGTATTCTATTTTTGTTTCATCTGTCCACAAGACATTTTCCCAGTAGTGTTGTGGAGTGGCAAGGTGGTCTTTGGCAAACTTTAAGCATGCTGCAATGCTTTGTTTGGAGAGCAATGACTTCCTTCATGGTGCCCTTCCATGGATACCATGCCTGTTCAATATTTGACATATGGTTAACTCATAAACAGAGATGAAAACTTGCCTTAATGAATCCTCTAAGTCTTTAGCTGTTACTCTAGGGTTCTTTTTCACCTCATTGGTCATTCTGCATTGTGCTTTTGGAGCCATCTTGGCTAGGCGCTCACTTCTATGGAGAGTAGCCACAGTACCATCTCCATTTTGTCTAACTGTGGACTGATGAATATCTAAAGTCTTTGAAATAACTCTGTAACCTTTTCCAGTTTTTGGCATGGCTCACATTAACTAATGCTGATTGTGAATAGCACACTGACACTGTTTGGATTTTTCTATAGGTCAATTTAACTCTAAACAACATCTTTATTATCTTTCATTGATTGGACTCATGGTTTGCTAACACCTGACTCCAACTGGCATTTAGTGACACCAGAAGCCTAGTGGTTCACTTACTTTTCCACCATCACTTTGTATGTTTAATGGGTGTGTTCAATAAAGACATAAAAGATCAGGACTGTTTGTGTTTTATCAGCTTAGAAATATTGTGTTCATTGATATTTGTGACTGTGGTGAAGATCACATCACATAATAGTATTATTACTGTACTATTCTTTATTCTTATTTTAATTTAATGTCTGTTACGTCTGCACTGTCTTATGTTTACACTTATGTATGGAAGCTCCTGTGACCAAAACAAATTCCTTGTACGTGAAAACACACTTGGCAATAAAGCTCTTTTTGATTCTGATATCATGACCAATTCATGCAGAAAACCAGCAAAACAACAATGGTTCACTTACTTTTTCTTGCCACTGTTATATATATATATATATATATATATATATATATATATATATATATATATATATATATATATATACACACACACACACCAATCAGGCATAACATTATGACCACATTCCTAATATTTTGTTGGTCCCTCTTTTGCTGCCAAAACAGCCCTGAACCGTCGAGACATGGACTCCACAAGACCCCTAAAGGTGTGCTGTGGTATTTGGCACCAAGATGTTAGCAGCAGATCCTTTAAGTCCTGTAAGTTGCGAGGTGGGGCCTCCATGGATCGGACTTGTTTGTTCAGCACATCACACAGATACTCAATTGGATTAGGATCTGGGGAATTTGGAGGCCAAGACAACACCTCAAACTCATTGCTGTGCTCCTCAAACCATTCCTGAACCATTTTTCCTTTGAGGCAGGGCGCATTATCCTGCTGAAAAAGGCCACTGCCACCAGGGAATACTGTTTCCATTAAAGGGTGTACATGGTCTGCAACAATGCTTAGGTAGGTGATACATGTCAAAGTAACATCCACATGGATGGCAGGACCCAAGGTTGAACAGCAGAACATTGCCCAAAGCATCACACTGCCTCCACCGGCTTGCCTTCTTCCCATAGTGCATCCTGGTGCCATGTGTTCCCCAGGTAAGCGACGCACATGCATCCGGCCATCCACGTGATGTAAAAGAAAACGGATTCATCAGACCAGGCAACCTTCTTCCATTGCTCCATGCTCCAGTTCTGATGCTCACGTGCCCACTGTTGGCGCTTTTGGTGGTGGACAGGGGTCAGCATGGGCACCCTGACTGGTCTGCGGCTATGCAGCCCCATACACAACAAACTGCGATGGACTGTGTAATCTGACACCTTTCTTTCAGAACCAGCATTAAACTTCTTGAGCAATTTGAGCTACAGTAGCTTGTCTGTTGAATCGGACCACACAGGCCAGCATTCGCTCCCCACGTGCATCAATGAGCCTTGGCCGCCCATGACCCTGTCGCCGGTTCACAGCTGTTCCTTCCTTGGACCACCTTTGGTAGGTACTAACCACTGCAGACCGGGAACACCCCACAAGAGCTGCAGTTTTGGAGATGCTCTGACCCAGTCGTCTAGCCATCACAATTTGGCCCTTTTCAAATTCACTCAAATCCTTACGCTTGCCCATTTTTCCTGCTTTTAACACATCAACTTTGAGAACAAAATGTTCACTTGCTGCCTAATATATCTCACCAACTAACAGGTGCCGTAATGAAGAGATCATCAGTGTTATTCACTTCACCTGTCAGTGGTTATAATGTTATGCTTGATCGGTGTATATATATATATATATGTACATGCTACGCACTGTTTTCATAGCGGGTTGTGTGTAGATATTACATATTTAACACAAAACACAACGCCTGGTCATGAGTGTTTAGTGACTTCCGAAAAAAATAACAAAAGAAAATTACTATAGGTTACAAACACATTCACGTCCATGCATTGTGTTTTGGGTAAATACAAATGTTCTATGTAGCTAGTAATTTTTTTGTTAGTAATTTCTAACAATCAGCTGCTACTTTGAGGTTGTAGTATAGTCCTGTAGTCTACCGGGTCCATCAGCTTTGTAAACAAACTCACGTGTATTGAGCTGCCAGCGGAAAATCTTTGTGACAGTTTTTACGACACTGAAAGCAGACAATTCTGCTTATCAACCACATGGGGCAACAGTGAGCAGAGATTACTCGTTGGCGCTTTAAAGATCGGGTAACATGCAGTTTCTGTCAATCTCATGTTAATCTTGAGTACCTATACAGTAGTATTGCATACGTCGTATCTTCAAAGAGTATTTAGTTTGATCCCATTTATAAAAGAGAGATGCAGCTGCACGATTATTTCCTGACAAACACGAGCTGCTGGAGGCAGGCAGAAAGGACGGAACTACAGTTCACACAATAACATTACATCACCGCATTAAAGGGATAGTTCAGTCCCAAAAGAAAATTGCACAATGTTTTACTCACCCTCAAGGCATCCTAACTGAATATGGTTTTCTTCTTGAAGCATAATGCAGTCGGAGTTATAAAACCATGTATCATTTTACTTCCAAGCGGTAGAATGGGAGTGTATAGGTCCTCATGTATTAAAAGTTCCAAAAAGTGCATCCATCGATCAAAGAACTGCTGGACACGGCTCTGTGGTCTTAACAAAGGTCTTCTGAAGCGAATCGATGCGTTTGTGTAAGAGAAATATCTATATTGACAGCACTATTAATGATAATGTCTAGCTTCTGTTATCTCTCATCTGCACCGGCAAATGATGCAGGCGTGTCTTAAGTTCCGTTGACGAAGGTTGCATTTTTTGTTTTGTTCCAATGGGATGCTGTCTGCTCTGTGGGGAGCTTTCGTCACTGTCATTTACCAGAAAACAAACAAGCCAGGAGGTTCACGTGCACATACGCAGCAGAGGATAACGAAAGTTAAACATCAATATTAACAGTGCTGTCAATATGGATATTTCTCTTAAACAAACGCATCGATTCGCTTCAGAAGACCTTCGTTAAGACCACGGAGCCATCTTGAGCAGTTCTTTGATCGATGGTTGCGCTTTCTGGAGCTTTAAAACATGAGGACCCATCCACTCCATTCTACCACTTGGAAGTAAAATGATACGCGGTAATATAACTCCCTCAAGAAGAAAACCATATTCAGTTAGGATGCCTTGAGGGTGAGTAAAACACTGTGTAATTTTCTTTTTGGAACTGAACTACCCCCCCACACACATATATGACTTCGTTTCACTTACTACGTGCAGTTCATGTCCGGCATCTTTTAGCACTGGGACCGCGCTATCTATCAGTTTCAAATTATCTCCAAATCCAGCATTATATCCACCGTTTATATAACATCCATCACTGAAATGCCGTGAACAAACAAACTACTGACTTCCCTCACTATCACAAGAGTACGAGCTGCAGTGCAGGCCCACAGCGCAACCAAGCTTAATGGTAGATGAGTCTTACTATGGCTCGTCGGGCTATTTCTTTTGCCTTGCCGAGCTTTTCCGGGAGAATTGCCCAATAAAAGGAATAGGATCCCTGTTATGAATCAGGGATCCAGACTTATAAAAAACTTTTCAAAACAAGTTGTAGAGCTGGGGTAGTGTATCAAGCACAGAAATACTACGTCATATGTCCAACTGTTTTTTTTTAACAAGCTGACCATGTTAAGCATGAGAACAGAACATGTTTAACAGTGTAAAGCATTCAAAATGCATGACAGCATGTTACCTGTACTTTAAGATGTTTTTAGACACTTCTAACAGTATGAGGTGAAGGGCTTTACTCACCAGAAGCATTGCCTGCTCATGCAAAAGCTGCTGTTGTAGGATCTCCAGGTGCCGTTGTTCCTCCTCCAGCTGTCGACGGATATATTCCTGTCAAACAAACATAAATGCATGGGTTAAAGCAAAAAATCCTGATCCTTTTTTGCGGGGTTGTGAGAGTAAACACATACGCAGGGTTATTAGTTAAACAAAAAAGAACATTATTTGAAAATTATTTCCCTTGAAACTCACTAGTAACATGCAGTTTTTGAGCTTCTCAGACAGATGTTTCTTAAACTTTGATGCTATGCCATGTGTGTATGGATCACAGAACGACTCGAAAGAAATGAAAAACCACGAAACCAGTTTTATGTGATTACAGTATATAAAAACATAGCGTAACATACCAAATTAAACTGAATTCATCATAATAAAGTATGCTACTTTTTCAAAAGAAAAAATAAGACTCACATTTTTTGTCCTATTGGGGGTGGCATTTTGAGAGCAAAAAAGGTGACTAGATCTGTGATGAATTTTGTACTCTTATAAACTATTTTGTGATCTATAGTAGCAATTTTATCAGTTTCATAGGTATTAATGGTGACGATAATGCTGCTACTCTCCAACGTGACAGCTGAGCTGGATCTCAACCACACTCAAGACCCGCCCCATGTTACTTCTGATTGGCTAGTAATGTTTGTTTAGTTAAGAGTGATAGCTGTGTTCCTCTCATACTGTTGGCAGGCGAACTTATGAACTCAAACTGATATCAGGAAGCTTTTTTTAAATGTAATCTTTTTTCCTCAGCCAAACTCCGCAAGCCGGAGATCCGGCACAGTGCTGGAAAACTTTAACCCCTGCAAATGAGTGCATTCCTGCCAAACACACACACACACACACACACACACACACACACACACACACACACACACACACACACACACACACACACACACGTGTTCCCTGCCACACAAACACAATGAAAACACTGCTTCTAAACTCAAATGAAAAGACAAAAGAATCTCAGTTTCCCAACAGCAGGACATCAAAACAACCTTACATATGATAATACCTGCTCACGGTCAGCCCTCCTCTTTTCCTCCTCCACCCTCCTCCGCTCCTCCTCTTCTTTGCGTCTCCTCTCCATTTCCTCGATGCGTCTCTTCTCCTCTTGCTCTCTCCTCCTCTGTTCTCGCTCCTGCTGTCTCCTCATCTCTCGCTCGCGTCTCTGTTGCTGTAGAACAGAAGATTTGCGGTGTTCTTACACATAACCGTTTCAAATGCTTTTCTTACCGTGTCAGTGATACACGTTACATTGATTACTAAAGACATCACTGTAACAATGTCTACATACACACACACACACACACACGTGTGCAGAAAAATGACCGTGTTTTTGTTCCCTCTCTCTCTCTCTCTGCTCACCTCCTCCAGTCGTCTGCGCTGCTCTTTCTGTTGCTCAATGCGTTTCTGACGTTCAGCCAGCAGTTGCCGCTTGTATTCCTCCTGCTCACGCAGCTGTTGCTCCTGGAGGAGCTGCTGTCGTCTCAAAGCCTCTGATCGTTCCTTATTCTCCTGCTGAAGACGAATAAAGTCCCGTCGCAGAGTCGACTCACCCGGGACATTCACTATAGAGCTGCATGAAAACAAAGCTCAACACTGTCAGCACGGTTATAATGTCAGGAATAAAAAGAAAGTTACTAAACAAAAACATACAGGCAACACAGACTATGATATCAAAGCAATAAGCCCATGCACAGGAGTGATGGACACTTGACTGGACAGTCTTCCTGTCCTGAAGAAAGCAACGGGAAGCTTTCTCCTCGCTCTGTAATGTGCTGATGACCCAAACACATCACGGGCATGCGCTGCTGCACTGATAAAAACTTCAGTGTACTTTCAGATTAGGCCTAAAAGTTCATGAAGTGGGTGGATTTAACACACATTTACATTTATGCATTTTGCAGACGCTTTTATCCAAAGCGACTTAAGGAGTCTCCACACTGCCCGGGAATATTCGGCGTGAATGTTCATCATGATAACGTGCTTGAACAAAAACAATAGATTCCCATGAAGCCCTTCACATAAATCGTGACTTTCGCGTGCCGAAAATGCAAATGTTTTATGGTTTTTTGTATGATTTTTTTTCACATTCGCCGAACGAATACACAAGCCTTCCAATTACATTTGAGCTGTAAATCACGTGCTAGGAGCCACCACTGTTATACAAATGGGCCATGCGGTGACGCTGAAGCACTAAAAAAAACCCAATAAAAATTCCTTCAGCAATTATCACAGTAGATCAGGACACCGGCTCTGACCAGGGGAACAAATTATACTTGTACTGTGCCTTACTTTTATTAGTAGTATTTTTTTAGGGTGTAACGGTACGTGCATTCGTACCGAACCGTCGCGAAATGTCACGGAAAAAGATTCAAATGGAAGTGATAATTTCTATGCCTTACTCCCTCGACTTAATTTCTTCATTATTTTCAGCTGGCGTGTTCCTGTGACAATGCAGCATGGTGTCCGTCAGCAGATGTCACTGTTTTAATGGCATAACGTAAGCATAAAGTATAACTGCTGCAAAAAAGCATACAGTTTATATTTTAAAAGATTTATATTTATATATATATATATATATATATAAATATAAATCTTTCTTTTTAAAACTTTACAATATAAAATGTATGCCTTTTGCAGCAGTTATTTGGCACCCGTATCACCCGCAGAGCCCTCTGCATTGCAGGTGATCCCACCCACCCATCACACAGCTTCTTCAGTCTACTGCCATCAGGGAGGAGGCTTCAGAGTCTCCAGGCCAGGACCAGCAGACTGAAGGAGCGATTCATACACCAGGCAGTCAGGAAGCTAAACTGCCTTCCCTCCCCTCCCTTGCCACACGCACCTCTGAACACTGAACCCATCCACCCCTTCCCACATCATACTCTGTCCCGCACTTGTCACTTTACGGAACATTGGACTGCTCAACCCCTCTTCAGTATTGGTCTGAGTGTCCTCAACTAACTACATCGAAGTCAGTTAAACAAGCCTGCTATCTTTGACACTTTAAAACAGACTAATAAGCTTTTTGCACTACATTACATCTGCACTGCTGTTTATTCAATATACACTGTTGTCTACTTCATCTGCACTGTTGATTTATTTTTATCTGCACTGCTGCTTATTTCACTTGTTTGCACATTTATCTCGGTTACATATCCCTTGCTTGGAAGTTGTATTGTGTATATATATATAGATTTTGTATTTATCTGTAATTTGATATATTTTTTTGATATATGTTTATTCTATGTTATCTGTATGCACCTGGGGTCTTAGAGTAACGCAATTTCAATCCTCCATGTGTATGTACTGTACATGTGGCAGAATTGACAATAAAGCTGACTTATATTTTATGCTTACGTTATGCCATTAAAACAGCGACATCTGCTGACGGACACCATGCTGCGTTGTCACAGGAACACGCCAGCTGAAAATAATGAAGAAATTAAGTCGAGGGAGTAGGGCATAGGAATGATCACTTCCATTTGGAACTTTCTCTGTGACGGTTCGGTGCACGTACCGTTACACCTCTAGTATTTTTTTAGGGCTGTCAAATGATTAATCGCGACATTTCATAACTTTATAACTTTCATAATCTGATAATTACACTGACATATGACTGACATGACAGTCGCACGCACACAGAACAAGACTGGCTCGCTCTGTGTTTAGTGTCCCCGCCAGCAACAGCAGCAGCGACACGTTCAGCGCAGAAGAAAGAGTGATAGAAGAGAGGACTGGGTTAAAACCTTCCACTGTGGATGCTATTCTTTTTCTCCACGATGCGCTGTAAGAGACTGTTCTAACTTTTCGTTTGATTGGACTTTGTTTTTGTTTAACTGTTGGAAACTACTGATGTTTTTAGTTTGATTGGACTTTATTGTTGGAAACTAATGGAAAAAAGAATGGCCATGTTCTGTGGTGCATTTTTGAGGTAAGATAACCTGCAAGTTTGTTTTTAATTTAATTTGTTTATATTGTAGGCTATTGCTCATTTCGTTTGCGAGCGCTGTTGCGAGCAGCCTGAGCCTACCTCAGTATTTCAAAAAATGTTGTTTTACTCACTGTGGTTTAATAAATAAACATTTATTAAACTAACTGTCTGTGTGATATGCTTGAAGTGTTCTATATCTATGGATTTTATTGTAGCCAAGTAAAGTATTAGCGTTGATTTGAGAGGCTAAATTGATCAAACATGTTTACTCGCTGTCGACTCGGCTGCTTAATCGTCATTTAAAAAAAATGCTCCAAACATTTGTCTAAATTAACTTAATAAAGAAATGAAAAGAAAAGAAACATAATTAACAAAACTGACCAATTTTAATGGCTGCAAATAGGGCAGGCTGCCGCTGTGTAATGAAGAAAAAAACCGAGCTGGTGTTGGACTCGGGCTGATAATTCTGATGAGCTGTCGGACACGGGTCGGGCTAGTTCCTGGATTTGAGGCCCGTGCAGGGCTCTAATGTGGAATGGCTGTAGATTCACCACATGGAAAACACCAGCATCCTCATCAGAGTCCAACTTGGTAAGTCTGTAATTCACACTGGATAATTTCTTAGAAACACGAAATGGAAAATCACTCAGAAACTTACTCGCTGCCACCTGAGCTGTAGCAGACCGCACTGCACTCACTTCCACCCATTTCGAGAAGTAGTCAACAAAAACAATTAACTATTCATTGCCATTCTGTGTACGAGGCAGCGGGCCGACAAAGTCTACTCCAGTGCGACCCGCAAATCTGTCTCTTTCTCTCTACTTTTACAGAGAGATCGTTAAATTGTGCTACATTGTACATTCTACATGTATGTACATGCTACATGATGCACAATGCGTTTTTACAAAACCATTAAACGGTGTATATATCTCAGTTAGCCTACTAATAATCATGAACGTTTATTATTTGCATGCGTTTTTTGCGTCTTGCTAGTTTAAACCTTCAAGCTATGTTACTTCTGCTTAAATGCTGTTGTTTTCTGAGCTTGCGCATACAGTGTGTCCCGCAGCGCGTGTACAGAACAGAAGTTCTCTTTCGCGTCCTGTGCTTATTCTGTAAAGTACAAACAATGTTATGTCAAAAACACAAGGTTCATTTAAGCACAGTCGGTTATGTCTTAAATAAATATGTATCAGCATTATGTCTTAAAGTGACAGTAATCTAATAAATCTATATTGAAGAGAAAATCACTCACTGACTGAAGAACTTTTGTAGCTTTAATTAGTCAACACATATTTATTTTATACAGTAAAGACTGTGCAGTTTTGTTTTTTATTGATCATTCAGATTTCATCTTGAATGCTAGCCTAATGTTAAATAGACCTACTTAAAAAATTTAATTGTTGTTCAAAATGTCATGTATGATAAGTCTATATAACCAAAGCATTTTTAATAATACAGTTAAGTGTAAAAACATTTATAAGTGTGCTATAATAATATAGCTATAAAACAATATATGCATTAAAGCAACACGATTGTTTCTACAGTTTTATGCAGTCTTCTTAATATATATATATATATAAATAAATGTGTTCAATTAATTTATATTTTGGGGCTGTTTATTGATCATCTATAGTACCAATTTGGTACCGATATTACTGGTATTAGATTCTGGTACCATACAGAGGCCAAAATTTTGGTATCGAGCCAACCCTAATTCCAAAATAAAGATGAAGCATGGTCCTCCACATGGCCCAGGACAAACAGCTCAGGCGGGGATGTAAGACCAGGTTGAGGCACATTTATCATCTGGGAGGAAGATTGCCTCTTCAAAATTTCCTCCCCCCCTGAAGTTTTCCTTCTGTCAAACTGAGAGTTGGTTTTGCTCCTTACTGTTAGTACAATGTTGAGCCCTCTCAGTCTTGTCGGGAAGCTGTGATTTTGTTAAAGTGTGAGTAGGCCTGTTTTGCATAGGCACAAAGGATTGATACTCCAGGTTACAGTTTGGGCAGTTTCTAGATGTAAAACTCGGTGTTGAACATCTGTAACAGTACAAATCTCTCAATTTTTTGCTTTTCTGCACCACAGGTTCGTGATGGCTGTCATGGGCACGCATTAAGAGATCAAAAACTGAAGTAATCTGTGCACCATGCAGTGCCACTCTGTAACGTTCGAGGGCATGCTTGCAAATAAGGTCAATTTGCTCCTGTTCAGGATGCGGAGTTTTCAGTTTTATTAATTCTGACAACAAGTGTGCTACAAATGTCGGAAAAGGTTCACCTGGGGCTTGTGCACGGTCCAGGATACCCCGCAAGACATGTTCTTGATTATCAGATGGAAGAAAAACTCTCTTGAATAAATTACAGAATTGTGTCCAAGAAGTGACATGGGAACTCAGTACTGTAAACCATTTCCTGGGCTCTTTAGCTAGGAAGCGTGGTAGTTCAAGCAGAATTTGTGCATCACTGAGATAAAAAAAACTCTATACGCATCCACGAGCATAAGCCAGTCATCAGGTTGAACTTTCCCATCATCCATGAATACTGGGGGCTCCAATCTGGATTGTTGCAAGACTGAAGCTAGAGTTCTGGTTGCATTGTTCAGATCCAGAGAGCTTTTAGGGGGCAGTTGTGGCCTAATGGTTAGAGAGTCGGACTCGTAACCAGAAGGTTGCCGGTTCGATTCTCAGTACCGGCAGGTAACAACTGATGTGTCCTTGAGCAAGGCACCTTACTCCCGTTTGCTCCCCGGGCACTGCAGTGATAGCTGCCCACTGCTCCCGGTGTATGTGTGTTCATGACTTGAAGTGTGTGTGTCACTATTCACTGGTTGGGTTAAATGCAGAGGTCACATTTCGGGTATGGGTCACCATATCTGACAAATAGGTCACTTTAAGTTAAACCTGGCACACTTTCAGTTCTTTTACACATCTCAGCTGCCAAGGACTGAAGACCCTGCTGCCTCTAAACTGTAGATGCACGAAGGTATGGTGTGGAAAAATCAACAGGCTCCTGTGGAGGTAACTGGGTTGAAGCAGGGAGCGGTCAATAATACCTCTCTGAAGATCAAGGGACTCATTCAAGCACCTTCGCAGCATCATCACTTCATCTTTAAGTGACTCCACCTGTGCCTCCAGGCAATTAGTGGATTTTGTCACACTCCGTCTAGGTGGGTATTCAAAGGGTTCAGACTGTTCAGTGAGATCAGTCGTTTTACCAAACCTTTTGGCCATTATAACAAAATCAATAGACACTGTATCAAAATACTGTTAAATTCAAAACAATGAATCTGAACAATATTATTTGCAAACGATTCAATTTTGCATTACTTTAAGTGCACAAATAATAAACAGCTAAGATTCGTGGCTGAGAATCCCAGCAAGCTCGAAGCACACCGCAAGAAAAAGTTTAGAATTTAGCTTGACAAGTTCAACACACGTAGTTCCGTAAATGGACGTAAACTGGATCGAGCGGCAAAGTTCCAAAATAGGGAAAAAAATTATTACCAACAACTTCAATACACGTCAAATCCATTCTTGCGTCGTAGCAAATCCGGAAAAAAAATAATAATAATAAAAGTCGTTCGCATCAGCAACACAAGATGTCCGACAGCATTGAGCAGGCCTTAAAACTCAGACTTTCAAGCTGTCTCCAGCGTTGTCTGTCACATACAGGCGCTGCTTCCATGCAAAACCGCTCCGTGCATCCAAGGCCAGATATAAAAATGTTCGGGCGGCACTTGTAACACATCTTTGCGAGAAAAGGATAGCTCACCAACTGGAAACGTAGTTGCAAAATAAGAAGATTCACAAACTTGTCCCTCAAAACGGATTTATTCGTCCGTGCAACAGGCAAACCTCCGTGGGAAACGTGTTACTTAACAAAAACTTATATAACACAACATAAAAAGGGATGTAGCATCAGAGTCCCACCAGCATACATGCGGGTTGCAGACAATGCGCACGCCGATCTGGTGCATGCGCACATCCACACAAAGTAAAAAAAAGGAAGATGCATAGGTACATTGCTCTACACATTGTTTGAGGTTGGTGTTCATCATATTTGCATATACACCAACATAACGTATTTATGTAAGAATCTTCATCAGTACTAGTGCTTGTTTAAATTATTTTATGCACTGCAATATTAACTACAAGTCCTTAAAATAATAAATATGTACATTGTGATTTTTAGCTCAAAATAAAAAGATGCTCAGTATAACAAAAGTACAAATTGGTTTGTATTTGCTTTAGTTAAAAAAATGTAACTCAGCAGTAAAATTTCACACAGATAAATGTCTATGATCCGCGTGATTACAGCGTGATTACAGCGTGATAACTGCATATATAAAAATTTTTCTGAAGTAATGCCAGATTATAATGCAATACTGCATTTCGTTGCCTTGTACTTGTACATGTGTAATGACAATAAAGTTGAATCTAATCTAATTATAAATATCTGTCGAAAATATGCTCGTGTAATGCTATAAACACAACAGTCATAACCAGTCTGACTATTTTCTAGTTAAAAATGACACAGGCATGAAAAAATACTGACATTAGTCATGTTTATTTGTATACTAATTATACAACGTTTTTCATCAATCTGTATTGATTTCTCAGAAATGCATCAACATCATCTTTTACTGAAACAGCAGCATTGTCCATCAGTGCCAACTAGCTTAACGGAGTGAAATAGCATCTGACAATAATTCATTTTGCTCTTGATATGAAAGCTTGGTTCGTTGTAGGGATGGGTATGCCAGTGATGCCGCGTTGTGTTTCTATCAAAAAATTATTTTTAGACTCAAATTATCATCGTTTTCATGATGGATCACCACTATCGTGTTCAAGTACTCGAACCTATCCCTAGTTCGTTGGGTATCAGTTTCGCTTTACCGCATCGCCGGCATGAACGGCCTTCATACTATACATTTGTATTTGAGTATGTGCAATCCCTGGGATTGAACCCATGACCTTGATGTTGCTAGCGCCATGCTCTAACTACTGAGCTACAGGAATACTACAGTAATTCACAGCACAATAAATCACTGCTTTCCTCCACCAAACAATACAGCACTGAAGTAACTGTACATTAAAAATAACTGCCAAGCAACAGAACTCAACATTTTACAAGGATATCATAGTGAAAGCGTTTCATTCTTAATAAACATACACCGTACCTGGGCTCGCCCTCCTGTTCCTGAGTCTCCTCCTCCTCTTCCTCACTGCCGCTGTATTCATATTCAGTCTCATCTGCAGTGTCAACACAAACCACATTACTCACACATGCGCACACACTCGCTATAGGAATGTAAACCCGAATTGAATCTGGATTGTACCTTTCTCGCCCCGTTTCTTTCGGCAGCGGTCCAGGTGGTCTTTCAGCTGGATTCGCACTTGTCTCTCGTTGGGTTGGTCTCTGATGAACGGATGTTTAAGGAGTTGATCGGTGGGTGGCCGTTGCGTGTAGTTCTTCACCAGACAACCCTCAATGAAACTGAAGAACTTTTTTGACCTGCGACAGAAGAGCATCATGGTAGAGGACGTAAAGGGAATGATGTTTCACAGTGCTGTAACGCTGAACAGATGAAGGTACTGACCATTTCTTCGACTTCAGTCTGGGTGGAGGATTTCTGGGAATGAGGAAGAGCGCTCGCATTGGATGCATGTCACACAGTGCTGCAAAACACACAATTTAGACGGTTCAAAATCATACCGTCATTGACTCACTTTCATATTATTGTTGTCAACAGTCCCGGTATTTTCCAAGGGACTACTTGCACAACCTGTTCCGTGTTCTCCGTCATTTGCGGTAACAGTGTTAAGCGTATGTACATGCAGAGATCACGGATGTTCATTTCTATTTTTTGGGGCAGTCACTTGATTAAAAACAATAAATTCTGTTTGTGACGTTAACATGCTTTAATGTGGCTTTTTGTGACAGATTTTAAATGAGCTGTTCACCTCTTAAAATATTTAATAAGCATTTACTCAACTCCAGAATAATAAATGCGTTGTATGCACCCTGCAGAAGTCCAAGGCTGTCCTGGACGCATTAGTCTCACTCATAGATGATCTTTTTTACATGTTTAACGACAAAAACATACAATATTTGTTAATTGTTCTATGTGGATTTAAAATTTAATAGGCCATTATTCACACTGGAAATGTATTTGAAAATTGCAATGTGCGGACAGAGCCGATTGAAAATAAATCATAATACATAAACTGCTCTATTAACAGAAACGCAATATAATATCCATAACTACGTGTTCAGAGGTGTATAAAGACCTTACATAATGAAGCGTTACGTTTTTATTACCTTAGAATGAGCTTTTTATCGACATACACCGCGAGTCACCTTACATTGAGTTCTCCATGTTGTGACTACAGTATTACTAAACAAACAAACTGCTCTACAGGTCGCGTTTCGTAAATATGTTTTCTCTTTGGAAAAGAAGCAAAAACGTGACGAGATCTTAATCCTCTAACGGCTTCCGTAGTGCTTCGAACGAGAGGGGGAAGAGTGGAGTGAGCGGTTGGTTGCAATTCCGATCCGATCCAGATTTTTTTCTGATCACTGAAATTTGTTCCACTGGCCTTATCATTTGCCAAACCTGATCATTATTTAGATATAATCATATGAGGGCATTAACTATTATTTTCCATCCCTTTTGAAATAAATTCTTATTTTGACCACAAACAATTAAATTACTAACAACTTGTGCTTGGTCCTGGTTTCTGTATAAAACTATGCTAAATATGAGCAAAGACTGTAAAAATAAATCTGCATTGTCTCTCATTTTGATCTTTTATTTAAAATTTCAACATTTCATTATGCAAAACAATTGGAAGTTGGGGGAATATAACATTTTGGAAAAAAACTTCTCCTATACATGTTGGCCACAATTATTGGCACCCTTGTATTTAATACTTTCTGCAACCTCAATTTGTAAGAAAAACTTTTCAGTCTGATGAGGTTTGAGAATACATGGAGAATCATCTGAGTCTATTCCTCTGTACAGAATTTCTCCAGATCCTTCAAATGTTGGTGCTTCCTCTTCTTCAGTTCATCCCACTCATTTTCTATAGTGTTCAGATCAGGAAACTGGGATGGCTATGGCAGGAACTTGATTTTGTGTTCAGTGACAAATTTTTGTGTTGAATTTGATGGTTGTTTTGAACCATTTAACCGCGACCCATTATAAGATTTTTAGCAGAGCAAATCAGGTTTTTATTTTTTTATGCGCTTTTAGGGTAAACAATCGGCGCCTCGTTGTACCTCAGAGAAGCATAAGATCCATCTCAAGGACATTTTCTTTCACTGTTCCCTGCTGGTGGAACAATCTTCCTGTTTCCATCAGGACAGCTGGATCAATCTCACAATTCAAAAAACAGCTGAAGACCCTCCTCTTCCATGAGCACTTAACTGTCTCTTACAAAAAAAACACGTCTACTTCTCTTTTCCTTTTCTAATGTTCTCTGTATACTTGTTTATACCATTTTAATGTTGTATCTGAAACTTTGTATTACTGGCACTTCTCGTGAATATTGCTTTACTACTTTGGAATCTGGTGATATATTTAACTGTGGACATGGGGCACTTTTTATCCCTGTGTGCACCAAACCCATCTTGTGTTCTTGCTGCCAAAAAAAACCTCTTAAATCCAAATTAAATCTTTAAATCCACTTTCTATTTTGTGTAGCTCAACAATCTTTTTCTACACACCAGAACTATATTCTTTAGTTTTACTCATTGTGATGAATGATTAAGGAGGTTTGGGCTTTGTGTTATTAATATTTATTCTCTTTATTCTAAGAAGTCATGACTGGACAACATCATGTTTCTAGTCACCTTGGTGTGCTCATAAAATGTAAATATCAATGGGAATATACTATAGGAGATATTTTACTCATAAGAACTTCTAGGGGTGCCAATAATTATGGCCGGGTGTATTAGAGAAAAAAATTTTTTTCACAATGTGATATTCCTCCATTTCCAATTGTTGTGCTTTAATGAAATGTTGGAATTTTGTAGCTTTTTTAAATAAAAGATCAAAACGAGGAACGTTAGGGTAAACGTATTTTTATTTTTACAGCCGCATTTTTAGCAAGGGTGACAATACTTTTGACCACGACTGTATGTTCTGATGTGTTTTGAGGAACTGATTTGTTGTATTCAGACAGTGAGTCTCCTGAGATCAGTTTTTCACATGTTCAACCGTTCAAATGAGTCATTGTAACATGTCACGAATCGGACATTAGCAGACGCTAATAGTGCTGTGTGTGTTATTCACAGATCGTAAAAGAAAGAAGTTAACACAGAAACCACTTCATCAGATTGGAAAGATTGTTTTTGTCACCTGCGTCATGTGCTTGTCAGAGAAGAAAAAGCTTTTTTGAACCCAACTTGCACCCAGTGCTAATTCAGATAAAAATATTCTCTGAATGCTCCATGTGCAACATGGATTCGGTCTTCCATTCTTTTGTCATCATGTCAGTTGCTTTTGATTAATATGTGCGAGGGAGAGAGAGACAGAGGCATGTGTGACTTCATATGGTGCTGCGCAGACCGATCAGCATCACCCACCGTTCCACTGGAGCGTTTTGTTTTCCCGCTGTGCCTGCACGTCATATGCCGATCATTCTGCGCAACACAGAATGAAGTCAAACACTGTTTGGAGACACAAAGAGAGTGCACAGGCACTCCCGCAGTCATCACATGCAAGGCAGTCTTACAACACTCATAAATAACATGTACGTCCTCACAAGGTGACGGCATCAGATTGCGATTGGTTTGTGATATCGGCCAAGTTAGTGAGTACCGATCGAGTCATAAAATGTGATTATCGGCCGATCGATTGGAGCATCCCTAGTATGTACTTAAAAATCTTTTTTCAAATAGTAAATACTGTAAACTGTAAATACATATCCAAAACATAGTAAGCCATAACATTTCAAGTCAGAAGTACGTCACAAGGCTATATATTTTTTAAATAATCAGGCTAAATCCAAAAAGAGTTAGGGTTGTGCTCTGCTTTACAGCACCTTTAGGGTTAGGGTTCAAGCCCAAGCTCTGGGCCACTGAAGGACATTGACAGAGGTTTTTTTTGCATGGGTTTAGATCTTCAAACTTTCTGGCCAGTCTGAGGTTTTGAATGCTCTGGACTAGGTTTTCAAGATCGTTCTCTCTATTTTTTGTGCCACTGAGCTTTTCTTCTACCTTGACAAGTCCCTGCCGCTAAAAAACACGGCCACAGCATTATGGTTTACTGTTGAGATATACTTTTTTGCTAATTCCAAGCAGGTTTTCCTGTGTCTTCACTGAGGCCTAGATTGGTGGAGTGTTACATGATAATGATCATCAGCTTCTTGGTCACCACTCTAAACAAGGTCCTTCTCAACCCATTGCTAAGACAAGAGGTCAGCTCAAGTAAGACATTTGGTTGTTCCAAACGTTGTTAATGATTAATGGCGCCTACATGCTTCTGTAAACCAACAATACAGCAGAAAGTCTTCCCCAGACCTGTGTCTGTCTCAGAGATCTACTGGCAGTTCTTTTGACCTCATGGCTTGGTTTTTGCTCTGATATGACAGCATAACAAGAAACATGAAAACTTGATAAAAATCTTTATAAAAATTATTTTACTAAACATACAGCCGCAGAAAAAAATAAGAGATTGTTTCAAAGCACCATTTCAGTTTTTCTGAATGTACTATTTATAGGTATGTGTTAAGGTTTTGTTTTGTTTAATTTTGTGAGCTACCAACAATATTTCTCCCAAATGTGAAATATATTGTTTCTATTCGCATTTATTTTGCAGAAAATAAAAACTGGAGAAACAAGTCAAAGATGTTCTGTCATCAAATACTGCAAGTTCACTACTAAGTTCATAAGCAATACAACAGTAATATTTATATTTATAATATATATACACACACGTTATTGTATTATTGTCAAGGTTGTTGTTTTTTTGGTTCTCTTTTTCTATTTTTATGACTACTACCGCTATGCCTATATTTACTGTCTGTACAGCTGCTTTGAAACAATGCAAATTGTAAATGAACTGAAACTGAATTATGTGAAGTACTCACGAGGAGCTCCCTCAGCCATCTCTATAGCGGTGATGCCACAGGACCACAAATCACTCTGCAGAGAAACATTATCATAACATCATTATTACATTTGTACATGTATGCACATGTATTTCTTTGACAAATGAATGATAAGTGAACATCAGCAAAACGGAATATACAGACCCACTGCTCATTTAAAATAACAATACTTCATTCCTTCGCACAAGTCAGAAACAAGACAGGGTTAAATATGATCTACATTAAGAGACTGAACAAGGCAGTCTCATTAGTTTTGTCATTATTGTACAATGTCACTTTTGTTGGTTAAAACTAACAGAAACGGAAAACACCCACACACTATGTCAAATGAACACAATTATTCAAATTTGTAATCAGAATGTTATATTCAAAATGCTGCCACGTGTCGATTCACTTTTGTGAGTTGAGATTGCGTGCAGGAGTTTGTGTACATTTTCTTTTGCCGTCTCGCATGTATGCTTTCAAACTAAAAATCTTTTTCACAGCTGGTATTTTGTGTTTGTACCCTGTAATCGTAGGTAGCGTCCGGGTTTTCGTCACAGGCGATGACCTCTGGAGCCATCCAATACGGCGTTCCAATAAAAGTGTTCCTCCGGCCAACGGTTCGATCGAGCTGAGCGCTAACACCAAAGTCAACTGAAGGAGTGAACCAGAGAGCTTAGTTATCACCAGCTACTGCCCAATATCATCTGTACACAATCACTGAATCTGACAAAACCACAGATAGACATAACAACTGTTAACCGTTTAAACCAAATGCTATTCAAGACTGACATGTAACAAAAGTATGTACAGTGGGGGTGGCAGAAAATCCATAGATTTATCGCGACGTGGACAGACGATTCCAAACCGTATTCTTTAAATGTTAGTTAATATAATAATAAAAATAATAACATGACATTATTGGAACAAAAAGGCAGAGGTCAATCACGGGAGCAGTGCAGCACACGGACAGTTTATGAAGCGCAGATACAGCAAAGCATACAAGAGCAGTGAGAAAGAGAATAACCAAATCCGCCTTTTAAGCGTCTCCAGGTCTAACCGCGCTGATGCCATAGGCAAACAACAACAAAAAATAATAAACATTGATGGTTAGCTGTAATACTATCAAAAATCCATGTCCAGACAGCAGTTCATTAAAATTTATTTATCAAATGTATTTATCAAATTCATCAACAATTTATTAAAATGATGTTGGAGATTCTGTAAGACTGTAGAGTTTATAAAAGTTTTGCATAAATGTGTGCGCAGTCAAAGTCCGTTTAGGAAAGTCCTGCCACTCAGCGGCCATCTTTGCAACGCACCGCCTGAGCTTCTATTGGTCCGCCGCCTGAGCTTCTATTGGTCCGCCGGGCAGTTGCTATATAATTCAAACAAGAAGTAAATGGGAATATGGATATTTCTACAATCGCCAGCTAAAATCCCAATTAAACGACATATTTAAAAACAACATTAAAAATGACGTAAACCGTACCATAATGTTTGTTTCCTATGATAGAATTGCGCTTAAAAACATTATTTTTCATATAGATTTAGTTACTACACATGCGCAAAGCTTCGCTAGAGCGGCCATTTTGGCCGTTGCATTCCTGTCCATTTATTGTAACGGCAGTGGTGCATCTTGTTATAATAATATCTTTGGCGCAGTGGAGCGGCAGGTATAAGCAGTGCATTTATTTCCTAAAGAATAATGAGTGTTACTAGTGTTTCCAAAACAAAGACAAAAGAACATGAACATACTTCTTTAAATATGAACAGAGTTTGTTACCCAGACAGAGGCGCTGGGTGCGCTGCATTAGACCAGGGCTACCCAAACTCGGTCCTGGAGTGCCAGTGTCCCACAGTTTAACTCCATCAAGCCTCAACACACCTGCCTGCAAGTTTCTACTTTTAGGATATTGATTCACTATTTCAAGTGTGTTTGATCAGGGTTAGAGCTAAACTCTGCAGGAAACAGGAGTTTGGTACCACCGCATTAGACAAATACTGAAAAAACAACTCTTTAAAGGAACAATACTTGATTTTTTGTATGATCTATTGAAAGAAATGGTGTATAAAGACTGTACGTAATGAACAGTTATGTTTCTATTACCTTAGAATAACCCAGTTTTATCTACATACAGCGTGGGCCTATATATGTGGAGTTTTCCATGTTGCGCGGCCATGTTTGGTTACAGCAGCCCTAAAAGGACAAACAGCTAACAGAGCGCATTTCGTAGAGGCAGCTTGCGTCATGGTTAGGGTTAGAGTTGAAGACGCACGAAGTTAGTCGTAGTAGGAAGAGTAGTAGTCGTCGTCATCGTCATCTAGCATAGATCGTTCTGTTTTTAGAAGTTTTGATACCATGGAGGACCATACGTATTCAAAGTCAAAGTCAAAGTCAGCTTTATTGTCAATTCTGCCAGATACAAATGGAGGATTGAAATTGCGTTACTCTCAGACCCCACGTGCTTACAGATAACATAAAATAAACATATATCAAAAAAATATATCAAATTACAGATAAATACAAAATCTATATATATATACACAAAACAACTTTACAAGCAAGGGATATGTAACCGAAATAATTGTGCAAACCAAAGAAATAATCAACAGTGCAGATGAGATAAACAGCAGTGCAGATTAAATAAACAGCAGCGTAGATGAAATAAACAACCGTGCAGATGAAATAAACAGCAGTGCAGATGAAATAATCAAATCAAATGGTGCAGATGAAATAAACAACAGTGTAGATGAAATAAACAGCAGTGCAGATGAAATAATCAAATCAAATGGTGCAGATGAAATAAACAACAGTGTAGATGAGAAACACTACAGTGCAGATGAAAATATCAACAGTGCAAATGTAATGTAGTGCAAAGCTTATCGGTCTGTTTTAAAGTGTCAGGAGAGCAGGCTTGTTTAACTGACTTGGAGGTAGTTAGTTAGTTGAGGTGGCTCAGACCACTACTGAAAAGGGGTTGAGCAGTCCAATGTTCCATAAAGTGACAAAGTGACAAGTGCGGGACAGAGTATGATGTGGGAAGGGATGGATGGGTTCAGGGTTCAGAGATGCGTGTGGCAAGGGAGGGGAGGGTCGGAAGGGAGTTTAGCTTCCTGACTGCCTGGTGTATGAAGCTCTCCTTCAGTCTGCTGGTCCTGGCCTGGAGACTCCAAAGCCTCCTCCCTGATGGCAGCAGACTGAAGAAGCTGTGTGATGGGTGGGTGGGATCACCTGCAATGCAGAGGGCTTTGCGGGTGAGACGGGTACCAAAAATGTCCTGGAGGGAGGGGAGAGAGACACCAACGATCTTCTCAGCTGCTCTCACTCGATGGTGCCTCTGTAGAAGGTGCACATGATGGGGGTTGGGGCTCTGGCTCTTCTCAGTTTGCGGAGAAAGTAGAGACGCTGTTGTGCTTTCTTCGCCAGTGCTGCAGTGTTGTTAGTCCAGGAGAGGTCCTCAGTGATGTGCACACCCAGGAACTTGGTGCTGCTCACTCTCTCTACGGTCGCACCGTTGACAGTGAGAGGAGCATGCTGAGTGTGCGCTCTCCTGAAGTCGACAACAATCTCCTTTGTCACTGCACCACCTGGCCAAGTGGATCACCTCACTCCTGTAGTTTGTCTCATCTCTGTTGCTGATGAGACCCACCACAGTTGTGTCGTCCGCAAACTTGATGAAGAGGTTGGAGTCATGTGATGGTGAGCAGTCGTGGGTCAGCAGGGTGTAGAGGAGGGGGCTAAGTACACATCCTTGGGGGGGCCCCGTGTTCAGTGTGATAGTGCTGGATGTGTTACTGCCGACCCGTACTGCCGGAGGTCTCCCAGTCAGAAAGTCCAACAGCCAGTTGCACAGCGAAGTGTTTAAACCCAGCTGGGACAGTTTGTGAGTGAGCTGTTGAGGGATGATTGTGTTGAGTGCTGAACTGAAGTCTATGAACAGCATTCTGACGTAAGAGTCTTTTTGTCCAGATGAGTTAGTGCAGCATGGAGGGTAGTGGCGATGGCATCATCAGTCGTGCGCTTGGACCGATATGCAAACTGGAAGGGGTCCAGAGAGGGGGGAGGACAGACTTGATGTTGTGCATGACCAGCCGTTCAAAGCACTTCATGAGAATAGGAGTGAGTGCAACTGGACGGTAGTCGTTGAAGCAGGATGGAGATGACTTCTTTGGGACTGGGATGATGGTGGTGGCTTTGAAGCATGTGGGAACAACGGCCTGACTCAGCGAGATGTTGAAAATGTCGGTGAAGACATCAGTGAGTTCTGCTGCACAGTCTCTCAGCACACGCCCAGGAATGTTGTCAGGACCCGGAGCTTTGCGTGCATTGACCCTGCTGAAGGATCTCCGCACGCTGTCTGGGGACAGAGTCATCACCTGGTCGCCAGGAGGTGGTGGAGTCTTCTGTGCAGTGGTGTCGTTTTGTGCCTCAAAGCGAGCGAAGAAGGCGTTCAGCTCGTTTAGCAGGAAGATGTTGTTGTCACAGGTCTGCGGAGGGGCTTGTAGTCCGTGATGGTCTGAATCCCCTGCCACAGGTTCCGAGTGTCTCTGCTGTCGCTGAATCGATGGGATATCCTCCTGGAGTACTGTCGCTTGGCCTCTCTGATGCCACGGGATAGATTGGCCCTAGCTGTCTTCAGGCTCACCTCCTCTCCTTTTCTGAAGGCAGCGTTACGAGCCTTAAGGAGACGGTAGACCTCCCCTGTCATCCACGGTTTCTGGTTGGCCCGCACAGTGATGGTCTTTGTGGTCGTTACATCATCAATGCACTTGTTGATGTAGGCAGTGACAGTCTCTGAGTACTCCTGGAGGTCTGTGGTGTTGTTGTATGTGGCAGCCTGCTTGAACATGTCCCAGTCAGTGGTGTTAAAGCAGTCTTGAAGTACCTCTGATGAGCCTTCTGGCCACACTTGTATCTGTTTGTAAACTGGTTTGGTGACTTTAACGAGCGGTCTGTATGCAGGCATTAGCATGACAGTGATGTGGTCTGAGGCGCCAAGATGGGGGAGGGGGAGGGCTTTGTAGGATCCTCTCTGGGTGGTGTAAACAAAGTCCAGTGTGTTGTTTCCCCGAGTTGGAAAGTCTATGTGTTGGTGTATTTTCGGGAAAACGCTCTTCAGGTTTGCATGGTTGAAGTCTCCAGCCGAGATGAGAAAAGCATCTGGGTGGGCTGTCTGCTGCTCGCTGATGTGCTGGTACAGTTCATTCAGCACCTCACTCCTGTTGTTGTTGTTGGAGCTGGGGGGGATGTATACAGCAACGAGAAGTATGGCTGTATATTCCCTCGGGATGTAGAACGGCCGGCACTTAATAATCATAAACTCCACCAGGGGTGAGCAGTGTTTGCAAACCACAACAGTGTCGCGGCACCACGCATCGTTGATGTAAACACAAAGTCCGCCGCCGCAGGTCTTGCCTCCCTCGACGAGAACTCTGTCTGCTCGATAGCATGTTAGCTCGTCGAGCTGGATGGCGCAGTCCGGTACGTTGTTGTTGAGCCATGTTTCCGTGAACACAAAAACACAACAGTCTCTTACAGTCCTTTAACTCTAGAAATGTTGTTCTGCCAACATCGAGAATAAACTCACGACTGTATGCGCGCTTAAAGACAGTAATGCGCGACGAAGACGTACAAAGACACTGCGACTTACAAGACAAAAAACACGAAAACACCGTTCTGTCGGGGGAGAGAGAAGCCGCAGCGTGTGCACGCGCCGCCATCTTGGATAATACTTGTGCACATAGTATTGTGCACAAGAGCCGACAGAGCGCGAATCTTTGAAAGGGAGGGGTGAGCAAATGACAGAGATTTGTTGCATATTTATACTGAAACACTAGTGGCCGCTAAAAATACAAAACTGCGCCTTTAATACAGTATGTGCATTGATATGTTTAGCTGCGGCTAGTGTTGAAGTGCTTTTGAACTAACCGCGATTAGTTTCGTTTTGTACGTCTCATCATTCGT
Source organism: Oreonectes daqikongensis (assembly GCA_026939265.1). Classification (NCBI taxonomy): domain Eukaryota; kingdom Metazoa; phylum Chordata; class Actinopteri; order Cypriniformes; family Nemacheilidae; genus Oreonectes; species Oreonectes daqikongensis. Next base: position 70,165 of record JAOTQM010000584.1, read on the forward strand.
CCTCAGGCTTAAAATCCAAAACTGCGCCTTTAACGCAGGTGTATAATGATTTTGTCAGACGATGTGGCAATTCGTGGAAGTTACTGCTGGTTACGCAATTCCAGTGTTCTGGATGTGACATTTTGCGTTGTGGGTGTGACATATAAACGCTCAGAGAATGTATGTGTTACCAATATACTGAACCACTGAACATATTGGAACGGCTATTGGAAGATTTATAAATAAAGAATATCACTGCATATAAGTATGGGCCGGTAGTCAGTGTAAACAGTGTTACACAGTGGTCAACTATCCACATTACTTGCACACCACCACACCGTTGTTCAGTCTATGCACAAGTTTTCTATTTAAAAAAGGGAAAAAACGTGTTATGGATGTGACAAGGAAAAGACTACTTTGTAGGATTTCTGTGAATAAAAATGCACAAACCTGAAGCAACATTACCCAACAAATGGAGAAGGGATGGCTTTTCATAGAACATAAAATAGTTGATTTTATTTTTCATGTGTCCATGAATGAGGAATATGGAGTTATGTATGTGACAATCAGCAAATGTGACACGAAAATGCCACAAATATGCTAATTAGTACATAGAGAATCCATTCTTAAACTAATTGTGACCCTAAGAATTGATTTTTAATCAAATTGTAAGAGACCAACCGATTCCCACCCCAATGTACAGTACTGAGAGCTGGTAAAGAGGAATCAACTTTACAGACCTGTTATTCAGGGATTAAATTGAGTGACTTTTTGTTCAACATATTTAAAAAATCTCTCATTAAACACAATATTAATTGATTTAAAGTGTTTCTAACCAATATATGAAACTAGATAAACTGTGTACAAAACCAATGCAACAACAATTACAAGCAAGCACAAACCAGTCCTCATACGATGACAAAAGAATCTGTAAATGTAACCCATAGTGTAAAACGAAGATGCATGTATTACCTAATTTTACTTCTGCATTTTCAGTCAGCAGAACATTTTGGCCCTTAATGTCTCTGTGGATGACGTGATGAGCGTGCAAGTGGGCCAAACCCTGACAGGAAAACACACAGACACACACGTCTGGTTTATTATCTCCGTGGGGACAGACCATAGGCGTAATAGCTTTTATACCGTACAAACTGTATATTCTATTCCCTGCCCCTAACCCTAAAGATCATAGACAACATTTTGCATTTTTAGATTTTCAAAAATTATCTTTATGTACGATTTATAAGCTTTTGTGCCCGTGGGGACCTCAATTTTGGTCCCCACGATGACACAAGTCCCCACGAGTTGGTGTGTATTCAGGTTTACATCCCCACCGGCATATAAAAACCAAACCACACACACACACACACTCACACACACACACACACACACACACACACACACACACACACACACACACAGCACAAAATTAGTCATTCTCTGTTAGGGGTGCGTTACAAATGAATGTTGAACATTGTATTAGGACACGTGTGTATTTGTCTTCACGTGTGTGTTACCCTGAGGATTTCTCGAGAGATGTAGGCGATCCAGTCTTCCTTCAATGAATTTCCTTTAGTGTTTTTCACCAGATCTGTTATTGAACCAGCGCCACAAAACTCCATCACCAGCTAGACAAACACCACAACGGATGTAAAACACACACACAAACAAACAGGAATTAAAAACTACACAATTTCAGTCAACTCTTCTATGCTGATTCAGTTCAAAATAGTGCATTACATTAGATGAGTAATCTCTATCAAGAACAACAGTCGTGTGCGTCGTGTGCGTGCGTGTGTGCGTGACTGACCCAAAGCTGGTCATCGTGTCCTGGCGGGCTCTTCTTTATAAAGGCTCCATAATATGTGGCGATGTTCCTGTGATGCGAGTATTTCTTCAGCATGTTTATCTCTAGCTTAATCTCCTCTTCTTCATCCTAGACACACACAAACATTATTCCATTCATATTTAGCTAAATCAAACAGAAATGCATGATAAGTCCTGAGCAACCAACTAAAACTGAGATGAGAAAATGGCATCATGTGTTTCTAAATGCAGTTTTAAAGTTTGAAATTACTTCAGTAAACTTTTAAAACGCGTCTTGTCTCTGTGTACCTGCATGACCCGTGCAACGCTGAAGTGAAGTGAGAGCCTTTACAGAGACGCGGCTTTTACCCGAACATTTAAATATATGCTTGTTTTTCGATGCATAGTGCACTAGATATGAGTTAGGGTATGATTCAGTGTTAAAGGGATATTTCAGAGGCAAACTAAATAGGGGTTGACCGATTATTGACATCGATAAAGCATTTTTCGATTATCGACATAGGCCATTTTAAAAGTTGATTTGCCAATTAAGTAATTTAATTTTGAAATGCTCAATTTGGCTCTGATGCAGCCAAGGATTTAGTGAGAGCTGTCGGAACACGGCACTCTAGTCAGTTGCCTAGAGCAATGCCCGCCCACCACCAATCTGATTTGTTGGGAGTCACGAGTCCGGCCAATCAACGCGCAGCATTTACCATACAATGCATTTACTTGGGCGGGGTGCCCAGTTATATAATGGCCGCCCAAGTATATTTGGCGCCTCGATCTCAATGAGTTTGGTTTGGTGCACTGTGCGCGCGCTTGTAGTTAGCTCCGTGTAGTCTCCATATTTCCGAATTTGCACCAAATACGCGATCTATAATTAAACTATTACTTGCATTTAAAACCATTTTAAAGCATAAAGAACTTGAGCCCTTCGGTCTTCAGTCAGTGCGCTCTCATGCATGCGCACACAGCCGCCTCTCAAGCTGCAACAAATATCAGATTGAGTTATTTTTCACAACTTATTTATTACACATAGATGTTCAGATACACACAAGGGTATGCTTAAATGCCTTGTCTTGGCGACTATACTTAAGGAATAGGCTATTGAACTAACTAAGCATGCCTAACATATGCTATTAATGTTCTAGTTTCATGAAAACATTTGCAGTCTTATCAACAACATACACAATGAAGCTATAAAGGCAATTCAATTATTTACACTTATTATATAAATTCAAATTGTGCTAGTTAATCCATTGATGTGATGATTAAAAAAACAATACTGCATTTTTTGTTTAATCTATTGACAGAAATGCAATATACAGTAATATCCATAAGTATGTGTTCAGAGGTGTATAAGACCTTACATAATGAAGCGTTATGTTTTTATTACCTTAGAACAAGCTATTTTTATCTACATACAGCGCGGGTCACCTTACATTGAGTTCTCCATGTTGTGACTACAGTATCACTAAACAGACAAACTGCTCTACAGAGTGCGTTTCGTAAATACGTTATCTCGTAAATACGTTATCTCCATGTTGCGCGGCCATGTTTGGTTACAGCAGCCCTAAACGGACAAACAGTTCACAGAGCGCATTCAGTAATTCGTAGAGGCAGCTTGCGTCATCACTGAGTTGAAGATCACGAAGAAGTTAGTTAGTCGTAGTAGGAAGAGTAGTAGTCGTCGTCATCGTTATCTAGCTGAAGCATAGATCTTCTGTTTTTAGAAGTTTTGATACAATGGAAGACCATACGTATTGTGCACAAGAACCGATAGAGCGCGAATCTCCGTCAGTGAAGCGCAAATGTGACAAATTAGAGACAAACGACGGCAGAATTCCAGGATAAACATCGGTGTAGCTATTACCAGATGAAGGACAAATGTTTTCAACGTGACGCCGAAGTTGCCTGTTTTCTGCTGGGCTGGTAAGATAATTTAACTTTTGTGAAAGTGAAACCAGTTTTTTGGTGACGTTAGCATTTGATACAAATGGGCATATAACCTACGAGAGACGAACGTTTTTCCTTATAAGTGTAGAAATAATGTAACTGCATTGTAATTTCACGTGAAGTAACATGACAGTGTGGCTTTTATTTATTGCAAATCTATACTGAAACGCTAGTGGCCGCTAAAAATCGAGGGAGTAGGGCATAGGAATGATCACTTCCATTTGAATCTTTCTCCATGACGATTCGGTTCGGTGCACATACCGTTAAACCCCTAGTAAATAAATGATGTTAGAATATATTATATTTGAATGAACAGAAAAGATGAAATTCTTTAAACGGAATCATTCAAGCAGAAACACATCACTGGTGTACGGTGAACTGTGCAGCATAGAAAGCAAGAAGCACACTGTCATAGAAAAGTAGCCAACCAAAAGCAAACTTGTGTGGGAGGCTTATGTTTTAGATTAAGTTCATTGTATTGCGCTTTCCTTTGCAACAGTTTTTAAACCAAATTGAACGGCTCGTTCACGCATGCTGTCATTCGGATTTAAGTCTTATTGTTCCCACATCAGAGCTTTGCATTGCGGCTTTAAAATCAAGTCTATATGGATTTATTCATCAGAACTGACAGTATTCATCAGGAAAACATGATTTAACTCCCCGAGTAACATCACTTCACCTGATGCTGTCCACACTGCGATCGCGCACATGAGCACCTCTGCGCCCCACACAAGCAGAGCAGAGCTGACAGAGGTGCGCAATCGGCTAAGGGTGTACACTTACACTGTCCCAATCGAACCGCGCCTAGGCGTGTTTGACCCCTTAAGTCCAGTTCATTTGACTAGTGTGATCGCTCCGTACCATGCCCAGGCACGGTTCGTTTAGGCGTCCCTGGCTCGCTTGGAAGAGGCGGGCCAGAGCGCAGTTCGGTTGGGCTCGGTACACATGTAGTGTGAGCGCTAATCGCACCCAAGCGCGGAACTGGAAACGTGACGTCACCTAAGCGATAGATTTCACATTGACGGGGAGTGTCTTCACGCGTCCGTACGTGTCAGTACAGGTGTCAATGAGAAAAGTGATTTTAAGGCACTGTTAGCTAGCAGAACAGAAGCATCTAAAGGGCATATATGTCTGTATTATTAAGTGGAGGTATGGGGGGGCCAGTGCTCGTTTTGTTGGCCAACGGCAGAGCTTTGAATTTGTTGAAATCCAATCTAACCTGATGAAGAGAGGTTTTTAATTACTTTTAATTACTTATATGTCATATTAATGCTAACAGTATTACAATACTTGGTATTAAATGCTAAACTTTCATCACATGACAGCAGTTTGAAGTTACAGCTGCATTCAGTTACATTATGCCATCACAGTTCCGTTTTCTGCGTATAACATTCCTTATAACAAATTTAACAAAATCTATTTCCTTATTACATTTAATAGGCTCTCTATGATAATCATTTTCTCTATAACGTTAATCAAAGTCACTGAGTACAGCTGTGACACGTCATAGGAGAACTGGTTTCTCCCGAGGTATATTTCTCCATATATTTATCATTGGAGTTTGGGTTCCTCGCCACAGGGCCGTGTTCTTCTTGCTCACCGGGAGACTGCTTTTATTTATTTTATAGATATTTTATTTTATTAAATTAACTTGAAGGTTTGGTAATTTTACCTTTGTTATGTGTCTCTGTTTCTTCCTCCTGTAAAGCTGCTTTGCAACAATGCTCATTGTGAAAAGCGCTATATAAATAAAACTGTTTCAATGTCTTACTAATGTGTTTATTTACACACTGCGCAAAACAATTAAGGAACACTTAGTCACCACAGCATAACACCAAGTTAGTGAACATTCAGGAGTATCAATCAACCCAGTAAGGAAGTTGAAGTGATTGTGAACCATTTTTACTTGTTTTGCTGCAAATAAAAGTGACAACTGGAGGTACACTGGAGAGGAAACAGCAAGGGTGGTCTGAGAAGGACCATCTGAAGAAGCTCTCACAGACCTCCATGTGCTATGAAGTATGGGGATGAAATCCTCAGATCTATTGTCAGATCTTATGCTGGTGGCCTGGCGCAGTGCAAAGTCCTCCTGGTGCATGATAATGCTCACGTGAACAGAGTCTGTAGACCTCTGAGATTTCACGTATTCGAAGCCGTCAAGTAGCACCATAGATTGTCCAGGAGTTCACTTATCCTCTGATCCAAATCTGGGAGGAGATTCTGCAGGACACCATGTGCCATCCCATCAAGAGTATGCCCAGACATTGTTGGGAGTTCATACAGGCACGTGGGGCCATGCACATTACGAGTTACTGTGATGAAATTGAAACATTTTGAATCAGCCAGTATTTTCAATTTTTTTACTGTGATTTTACTGTAATTCTTCCCCTGAACGTGTTGATCACTTGGGCTTTCATTGACAATTGTCACAATATTTTGTTCTCACAACATTATGCAAAGTATTTAAGTGAAGAGTTTTAGCATGGATATTCATTCATTAAGATCTAAGACAGTGTGATTCAAGTGTTCCCTTAATTTTTTTGAGCAGTGTATATCAGAAATATAGTAACCAGAAAAGGCAGAATTGTATTTTATTACGCAATGAAAGGCAGTAAATAAAATAGTACAATCAATAATGAAAAAAATCCAATAATGTACGATGATTTCTGAATTTTGTGACACTTCAAATGATGGTCATTGTATATGGCTTCCTATACTCGATGTTGATCTAGCTGTGGACTCTACGTCTGCCGTCATGATTGTGAGAACGTGAACGTGCTGTTCCGTCACGTTACGTCTTCTCGGCCAATCATTGTGGAAAATAACTCTCTCAAGTTAGCATTCCCACTCACACCCACTGCAGCCGCGCTTAGGTCAGTCCTGAAAAGGAAGGTGAAGACAGGGAAAAGGCGAAGAGCAAGGCAGAGTCTATGGAGCAGCCTAAAAGCAAGCAGAAAACAGCCAGAACTGAGTGGGAAAAGGACCTCAGTTTTGCAGGATGGCTAAGACCTGTTTTAGGCAATGACACCAAAGCCTTGCCAGTTGTCAAAAATTGTCTATTAAAAAATTGTTGGTCTAGATAAAATATGTACTCTGTACGTTGGTGTACGACTGGTGTACAATCATTTTCTTCCAAATAAGATACATTTTCAGCTTCTGGTATGATAGTTGGACATTTCCAATCTGGCAACAGTGGCAATGGTGACAGGCAATGTCTATGACAGTGTATACAGCTTTCACAAAAGACTTTAAAAAAAACTATCATATACTGTATAATAGGACAGCATACTTATATACATCCAATCAGTTAAACCACAGCCTTTATTTTTTCAGCGTTTGACAGTCTGTTTCATAATACAGAAAGTCAATCACAGGGAATTTAACCTGAAAACATCCAGATGATTTCATTTCGATATCTTAACCTATAGGAATGTAATTCAGTGTTGTTTTGTTCTCATAACTGATATCATGTGTAGAAATACATGCTCTCAGAAATAACAGCATCACTTACTTCAGTCACATCCATGACTTTAATGGCTGCCAGCTGTCCGGTTTTCACATGTCGACCCTGAAAAAGAGAAAACATCAGCAAAGATGAAACATCCCCCTCCTTTAAACACACATTTGTGCATTGCGTTTTATATTTTAAACTTTAATATTTAAAATCTGTGCCATTTCATTCTATTCAGTCACATTTGGTGAAGTGTGGTGTGATGATTGTTCATAACAGTTTCGTCTAGAGCTGCAGGATTAATCTTTAAAAGATTGCGATCTCGATTCAAGCACCCAATCAATAAAATCAATAGGGATTCAAGGTATTTTTAACCTGATCCGTATCGGCTATTTTATGCCCAGTCATTTCCAATCATGTCTCCCATCATACATGTTTCATAAACGAGAGCACGAGCAGTGACAGCAATGTCTGCAGTGTGGAAATACAAAAGCAGCAGAACAGTCGTTTGTAATGTCTGCAACGCGAGCGTTCCGCAAGGCTTTAGCAACGAGGCTTTGTCCAATAATAACAATTTAGTGAAAGTGACCTCTGCATTTAACCCATCCGTGAGTAGTGAACTCACGCACTGCAAGCAGTGAACACACACACACCCGGAGCAGTGAGCAGTGCCCGAGGAGCAAGTGGGGGTAAGGTGCCTTGCTCAAGGGCACGTCAGTCATCATACACCAGGCAGTCAGGAAGCTAAACTTCCTTCCGACCCTGCCTTCCCTCCCCTCCCTTGCCCCACGCACCTCTGAACTCTGAACCCATCCATTCCTTCCCACATCATAATTTGTCCCGCACTTGTCACTTTACAGAACATTGGACTGCTCAACCCCTCTTCAGTATTGGTCTGAGCATCCTCAACTAACTACATCTAAGTCAGTTAAACAAGCCTGCTATCTTTGACACTTTAAAACAGACTGATAAGCTTTGCACTACATTACATCTGCACCGCCGTGTATTTCATCTGCACCGCCGTGTATTTCATCTGCACCGCCGTGTATTTCATCTGCACCGCCGTGTATTTCATCTGCACCGCCGTGTATTTCATCTGCACCGCCGTGTATTTCATCTGCACCGCCGTGTATTTCATCTGCACCGCCGTGTATTTCATCTGCACCGCCGTTTATTTCATCTGCACCGCCGTTTATTTCATCTGCACCGCCGTTTATTTCATCTGCACCGCCGTTTATTTCATCTGCACCGCCGTTTATTTCATCTGCACCGCCGTTTATTTCATCTGCACCGCCGTTTATTTCATCTGCACCGCCGTTTATTTCATCTGCACCGCCGTTTATTTCATCTGCACCGCCGTTTATCTCATCTGCACCGCCGTTTATCTCATCTGCACCGCCGTTTATCTCATCTGCACCGCCGTTTATCTCATCTGCACCGCCGTTTATCTCATCTGCACCGCCGTTTATCTCATCTGCACCGCCGTTTATCTCATCTGCACCGCCGTGTATCTCATCTGCACTGCCGTGTATCTCATCTGCACTGCCGTGTATCTCATCTGCACTGCCGTGTATCTCATCTGCACTGCTGTGTATTTCATCTGCACTGCTGTGTATTTCATCTGCACTGCTGTTTATTTCATCTGCACTGCTGTGTATCTCATCTGCACTGCTGTTTATGCTCCATATACACCACATCACTGGGTTCCATCATACAAGCACATGGATTCTCCTACCATTGTTATGCTGATGACACTCAACTTCACCTCTCATTTCATCCAGACGATTCCACGCTAGCCACACGAGTCTCAGACTGCCTGGCTGACATCTCTTCTTGGATGAAAGCTCATCATCTACAACTCAACCTGGCCAAGACTGAGCTTCTCGTCCTTCCTGCCACCCCGTCAGAACAGCACCAGCTTACCATCCAACTTGGTCCATCAAAGATAACCCCATCGACTTCAGTCAGGAATCTTGGGGTAATCATGGATGATCAGCTGACTTTTAAGGATCACGTTACTAAAACAACTCGGTCATGCAGGTTTGCATTGTACAACATTAGAAAGATCAGACCGTTCTTAACAGAACATGCAACACAGCTTCTCGTCCAGGCACTTGTCATCTCTAGACTGGATTATTGTAATGCTCTTCTGGCCGGTCTCCCAGCCTGTGCCTTCAAACCTCTGCAAATGATCCAGAATGCTGCTGCACGCCTGGTCTTCAATGAGCCCAAGAGAGCACATGTCACACCTCTGCTCATCTCTCTGCACTGGCTCCCAGTAGCGGCACGCATTAAGTTCAAGGCACTGGTGCTTGCTTACAGAACAGCCACTAACACAGCACCCATCTACCTCAACTCTCTCTTACAGACCTACATCCCCTCCAGAAGTCTGCGGTCTGAAAACGAGCGGCGCCTCATTGTTCCTTCACAGACAGGCATGAGATCCATCTCAAGGACATTTTCTTTCTCCGTTCCCGGCTGGTGGAATGATCTTCCTGTTTCCATCAGGACGGCTGGATCAATTTCACAATTCAAAAAACAGCTGAAGACCCACCTCTTCCATGAGCACTTAACTGTCTCATAATATAAAAAAATAAAATAAAAATTCTACCTCTATTTTTCCTTTCCTAATGTTCTCTATATACTTGCTTATACTATCTTGACATTGTATTTGAAACCTTGTATTACTAGCACTTCTCGTGAATACTGCTTACTTAGACGAATCGCTTGCTGTTTTCCTCAATTGTAAGTCGCTTTGGATAAAAGCGTCTGCCAAATGAATAAATGTCATACAGCGCTCTACCGGAGCTTTACAACAAACTTAATGACACCGATAAGAAGCATTAGCGGCTATCTGCTAACAAGACAGAGATGCTGATTTTCCTTTATTTCAAATTGAAAGTTCAAAGATATAGATTTACATTACATTTACTCATTTTGCAGACGCTTTTATTTAAAGCAACTTACAAGTAGGAGAGCATAAAACATTTTGTCAACACGCTAAACAGTTTACACGGCTGTTACTAGGAGGATTAAGCTGGAGTAAGCAAGGGAGAGAATGAACAACATGAACGATTTTTTTTTTATTAGAAAAAACATACAGTTATTGGTTAGTCAGATAAATGCAGAACAGGGATGTTTTGAGTTGTTTTTTGGAGGTTGTGAAGGATGTTGCAGTTAAGGCGGAGACTAGTGTTGTCAAAAATATCGATATTTCGATACGTATCAATTCTGAAAAATCTGAAACGATTCCAATACTCATGTTCAACAGTATCGATATATCGATACCAGCTGCGCTTTCGCATGTGCGCTCTCTCTCTCCTCTCCGACAGCTCTTTATGACACTGCATGTGAAACGCGGTGTCACTGCCAACAGAGCCCCGCCTCCTCTCACCGACTCGTCTTATGCGCTAATGTAATGGTGTTAAAAAATGTCCGGTGCATCTCAGAGTCGGCGACCAGCTTTGGTCGACAAAGAACACAACAGGAGAGCTATTTTGGAACATTTTCGGCTTTGAGGCAAATGAACACAGAAAAGCGATAGACACAAACAAGCCGATATGCAAGCGTTGCTACAGAGTAGTGCTAACAAAAGGTGCTAACACCACCAATTTAGCAAAGCACTTAAAGGACCGACATGCAGACTTGTATAAAGAATTTTGAGGGGTTGGTAACTGTTCTTGTTTTAACAAAAGTGTAGCATTAAGTTAATCAGAAACCAAATTGATGTGTGTTGTCCCCTTTTGGTCCCTTAATTGTAATATAAACGTTAATTCCCTTCCAGAGTTGTGGGGCTAAGAAATGTCAGTCAATGTAGTTGCATTTGACAAAAAATACTATACAATAAAATTATGTAATTTATTAACCCTCATGCAATGTCAGTGAGCGTGTGATGCTTTAATTTACCATAGGGCTCTGTATGTGTACTCAATGAATATGTTAATTTAAAACCAAATTAAAATGTTCATAAAAATACTACTATTCATGTTAACACTGGTTCATTAAATGATATTAACAAATAGGCCTACAACTTTTGATTTTAATTAGAAAATGTATTAGTAAATGTTGTAATTAACAGGAGAATAATAAATGCTAGAGAAGTATTTTTCGGTGATTCATAACAAGTGCAACTTCATTGTAAATTATTACCATTAAAGTAATTTTTAAGATTAATTAGATAGTTTAGTAAATTTTAAAGACCTGATCTAAAGTGTGATATGTCCTTTATAGCACCAGAAGGAAGCTGAGGAGAATCGAGCTGCAGTGAAAACACACCCACAGCCTACCCTACCAGCTGTATTTGAACATCAGAGAAAGTATGAGGCGAACTCAAATGAAGCAAAGAAAATGAACAGGACTGTAGCGGAGTACATATGCATGGATCAGGTGCCTGTGTATACTGTTGAGAAACCTGAGATCAGACAACTTCTTGAACATTTAAATAGCAGGTATGCCCTTCCTTCACGGAATTACTTCATGTACAATGAAATCCCAGCCCTATACAATCAAACAAAACAAAAACTCATGAACAGTCTTGGAGAGAAACCCTTTTTTTCATGTACCACTGACCTGTGGACCAGCAGGGCCACTTCCACATTCATGGCAGTAACTGTGCAATTTATAACTAAATCCTGGGACATGCAGAGCTGGTGTTTGGGATGTGTTGGGCTGAACTGTGAGCACACTGCAGAATGCTTGAGGGAAGCCTTGGACGAAATCATACAAGAAACATGGAAGCTGGACATGTCATACATGGCTGGTATCACCACTGATAATGCCTCAGCAAACAAAAAAGCATTTCAGCAGGACTTCACATGGGTCCCCTGCTTTGGGCACAACTTGCATTTAGCCATTAACAAGGGTCTGGATATAGACCATGTGTCTGGTGCACTGTCAAGATTGAGAAAGACAGTGTCTGCCTTCAGCAGGTCACCAAAGATGTCGCGACAGCTAAAGAAGAAACAGAAAGAATTGCAACTGCCCGAACACAGAATGATCCATTATGAGCCCACATGCTGGGACTCAGCATATGAAATGGTGGAGAGATTTCTAGAACAGCAGCTGGCAGTTTGTTCGGTTTTAGCTGATGATCGGAAAAAATGGCACCTCATGCCTAAGGACTCAGACATTACAGTTCTTGAGGCTGTAAAAGAGGTACAAGGCCCTGTCAGCTCTTTCACGGATGCCCTAAGTGGTGAAAAACACACCACTCTCTCTGCTGTTCTGCCTCTAACTTGGAAGATCAACTTTGACAGTTGTGGAAAGTGACAACAACCTGAAACGTCAACTTAAAGATCGTATTAGAGAAGATCTCAGACAGCGATATGAGGACATACATCTTCAGCTGATCCTGAACACAACTAAGTTTCTTGACCCAAGGTTCAAAAACAGTTTTGTTACCTTAGGAGAGGAGGTGAAAAACAATCTCTCGGTCAGTGTGAGGCTGAATAGACAAGTGGAGTTGCATGTCATCCGCATAGCAGTGTTTGAAAAGCCATGTTTCCGAATGACAGAACACCCACATCTTCCAAAAATGTGCAAGGAACGCGTGCAACCTGCCTCTCTAATGACTTGTTTTACTCGCGCCTGGTTCTGCATTAAAACAACAAATATTCAGTCTAACTGGTCTGCTCATTTCATTTGGATTAAATGACATGACACATTTAACACATTTTCTACTCGTTTTTAAAATCTAAAATACTTAAAAACAAATAAATCAGCTAAACGTAATATTTTATTAAATTGAGCATTTAAGTAATCCAGCTAAAAATAAACATGCATTAATCTGTCCATAAAATTCTGTCGCCCATTTAAAATGTAGAACTTTTTGCACTACAAAAGATCTTCATGAGTAGCCTATTTTTGCACTTCCTGCTTTTCCCCACCTTTTTTTTTCGATACCGGTGCCAAATCGATACTTTTAAAAAAGATATTAGATGATATTAAAGAACAATATATTAAATTAAAAAACATGTATTAAATAATTTAAAAAATACACAATGTGAATGTGAAATGAGCATGCACACTAACATTGCTAGAAAGATGATTTGGTGTTTACTGTTTACCTTTATTACAACTAAATGCTCAACATATTGTTAAATATAGGCAGAAAATGCATTGAATATTCCATATGGAGCCTTCAAGGGTAATTTATATGTACATTATTTTAAAAACAGACAGCATGTATAATGATGAAGTATAATTATTTTGCATAAACATGCAGTCAGAGTAAAATGCTTGATGTCTAGAGATCATACTAACAGGTCCTATAAGCTTTTAAGTAGCACTTTCACTGTGTCTCTCGTCTTTCTTGTCAAATGCGCCAAACGTGTTTCACCTGAATTTGTTACCCACTTGACTTCACTAATGCAGCTGGAGCTTCACTTACTTTTGCACATACAATAATTCAATCTTTCATGTAGTTTTTTGACTACTCAAGAAATTCCCTCTAAACAAACATATGTAATTGATCAACATACATCTGACATTTCATTTATAATGAAAAAAAGAAATTCATGGTAAAACAAGAGAAACCTCTGAACAGTTCAAGGGGTTCACAAACTTTCGAGCAGCACTGTATGTTGCACTCACTGATACAGAGAGAAGGTGCGAGAGAGCGCACGCTTATTTTCACTATATGATGGCAAAACTGCAGTTAATCCGTGGGTCAAAAGCATACAGAATAGTGGGATGCAATCAGATCCATGGACTCTATGCACCACGCGCTGCCTACGTATTTCCGGTATAATCTCAGGGCGCGATAACATTTCCGGTCTGTATTCACCCATAGCAAATGTGCTTTACCAACTTTAATTTTTTTGGGAATTAGCGACTAATATAGACTAGTAAAATAAATCATCTTGTTGTAATATTATACATTAAACATGTCACAGTGCTATAATACAAAACTGTAGTTTAGTCATGACCTGCAGCGTTACTTTAAATACATACGTTCCTCCAGGGATGACTGTGGCTTGCTTTATGAAGCTTCACAGAGAATTACTCATGTGCCGAGCACGAATTTAAAGGATTTTAACATCAACTGGCTCTACAGTCTGCTGTCATCACGTCAAGAGTACAGAAGTGATTGAGCCACAGCACATCAGAAGAACAAATGGTCTATTGGTGAAAGCGCTAGCATTAGCTAATGCTAAAGAATAGATGCAACACTGGATCCATTATTTTGTTTTATTTTATTTGTACAGATTGTAATGTAAACAAAAATAATGTAATTATAGCTATAAATATATACTTACATAATTCTGTACATAATATGAATATATGTGCACTCGTCTATATCTGTATGCTATTAATGTTTACCTGGGAAAAGAGCTAAAATTGTGTTGTATATGCAGCTGTGCTGCAAATTTTATTCAGGCGCATCTGCGAGCAGTTAAACGTTGCTGTGGAACATGTGACGCTGCCTCTTGCAGCAAGCAGCTTGCCATTCCACCGGCATGATAAAAAAAATACAAAATTCCACCGGCATGATCACCCGCATGCTAACCTGGCAATGAGCCCAACGGCAAACCTATTATAGTAACCTGCAATATGTACATAAACTCCGATGTTAACAATTCTGTTTCTGTACCGGAGAATTTCTCTCCGTCTGACGGCCGTTTAATGATAGGGGAAAACAGACCATTTTGAACGCGTAAATACAATACATTGGGGCAGTTGTGGTCTAATGGTTAGAGAGTCGGACTCATAACCAGAAGGTTGCTGTTTGATTCCCAGTACCGGCAGGTAACAACTGATGTGCCCTTGAGCAAGGCACCTTACCCCCGTTTGCTCCCCGGGCGCTGCAGTGATAGCTGCCCACTGCTCCGGGTGTATGTGTGTTTACTACTTGAAGTGTGTGTGTTCACTATTCACTGGATGGGTTAAATGCAGAGTATGGGTCACCATATCTGACAAATAGGTCACTTTCACATTGTAACCTACTTAAAATGATGCAGACCTGGCTATTTGTGCAACAAGTCATCTGGATGTGAAAGTAGAAATGCGTGTAATTTAGACGAAACTTCTAGCTAACTTAAATGTGTATGTTGGTCTGACATAGCCTCCAAGAAATCATCACTTGTGTCTAGTGCACTCTTGGGCTCTTTTACAGTTTAAACAGCCATTTAATCGTTAATGAGCAGCAGGATGTGTGATATGAGTGAACTCTTTTATCATTGTTACTTAGATTATGGCCATTTGACTTATAGCAATGTCTGTCAACAAACATAAACAAAAAGCATGCTTCAGTTTGAGAAAGTGCTCAAAAGTTTTGAGCAATGTATTATTACTATGAATTAGGCTATTGCTATTACTATTTGCAATAAACATTTGCTGCTGGGTGCTACTGTGTGTAACACTACTTTTGTTTATTAAATTTATTATATTATTTTATATGTACGTTTTTGTGCACTAAAACTTTATTTTTTTTCTTCAAAAAGTTTTGATGACCTGTTTTTGTGTATTTAATATTTAAGATACATTGATTTTTATCTAAATTATACAAGTGCACTAATTGGAGGCTAGTGTTGTTTAATAAAGGTTTAATTTAAGCAATTTTCTTTATCACTTCTTATTAATTAACTGTTTAACTGATTTTATGAGATGATGGGTAAAAAAAAAGAAAATCGTCCAAACATATCAGTCCAAAAAATCAGCATGATATATCGGCCATCAGCTGCCCTGATTTCTAAATATCGGCATCGGCCAGAGAAAAAACAATTTCGGTCTACGTCTAATCATAAATATGTAAATGTTCAGATGAAAGTTTACCGGCTGCTGAGCCTGCGCGGCGTGCAGGTTAAAAGGCCTTGTTTTATCGGTTGCTAAATGATCAAGGTTAAATTAAATGTTTTATATTATATTTTTGTGCTGAATATTTTGATGAAATTAATTTCCAACATTAAAAGGGCATTTAGAGGCAGCTATACGATGGTGTTTCTGTGTGGGTGCTCTTGGACTTCTGCATTAAATAAAGGTAAATAGTTTCTTGCTTCTGGAATAATTTACAAATAATCTCTTCTTTAAGTCATAACTCTTATTTTCATTACCAAAATATTTCACCTATATTATGCATGCATTAAGTCTAAAACAAAAATCGCATAACCCTGGAAAAACAAGGAAAACGTGAACATCTTGTTTGCTTTGCGGTTGACAAAACAGCAATATAACTCCAAGCTTGCCCATCTATAATAAACATGTGGTGTAGTGGTCTGGCAGCCTGGCACAGTCATTAGGCGTGTGTGCTCCTTTCTGACGGACAAAGACTGGAATCGGCTCAAAAATGTAAAAGATCAAATAATATAAAATGACTCGAATAAAAATATTCATGTCGTCTAATTATTAGCGTCAATGCAGGCCATTATATCGACCAATCGTGACAGGCCGAGACAGCAAGAACACACACAGAATCATGTCATGTTTAAAATAAAACTATCAGGGAGAAAATCATCTGGAGCATCTGAGGCGTCACTGGTGTGGACCTGCATTCTGCCTGACTACAAACACAGCTGACCAATCAGACACACAGGCTGCGGTCACATGCTTATGAATCATACAACATATTTCACATGCTTACAATTTGAGTATATTATTATTTTACTCACTGTATTAGAAATAGTTTGAAATTATGTTGTTTTTATAATAAACAGTAACGTTTCAGAAAACACACACACACACACACACACACACACACACGTCTGGTTTATTATCTCCATGGGGACAGTCCATAGGTGTAATGACTTTTATACCATACAAACTGTATATTCTATTCTCTACCCCTAACCCTACACATAAACCTAAAGATGTATAAGGATTTATAAGCTTTTGTACCAAAATTAAGGTCCCCACGGTGACACGAGTCCCCACGAGTTGGTGTGTATTCAGGTTTACGTTTCCACTGGCATATAAAAACGAAACCACACACACACACACACACACACACACACACACACACACACACACACACCCACACACACCCACCCACACACCCACACCCATTACTCAGAAGCATTAAATAATTAAAGCAGATACATCTCAAATAGGTAGGCTACATAATATAAACAAATAGGCTCCTCTCTCTTCTCCTTGTGTTGTCTTCTCTGTGTGTTTGACTTTGTTCTGCCATCTTTGTCCCTGCCTTTTTCTGTGAAGCTATTAGCATCATTCTCTAGGTTCTCACAAACACAATAGATGATTTTCCTTTTCTTCCGTAGAACTTCAAGTTAATATTCAATCAGTTGTACTTTGCTCTTCCTTCATCTTTTATTTTTTTCCCTCATCTTTATTCTGTACCACTTTCAGGCCTGTTGCAAGGCAGCAGCACTGCTCTAAAACCTTGCTCCAAACATGCCTTTCTGGACCAAACGTCACACAAACCAACTTTCTGCTTTAACCATTAAATAATGCATGTGATACCTGCTGTGTTTACATACATACCATGACTATGATTTTCCTGCAATCACATTTTTTTTTATCATAAAACCACAAACACCCAGCATGTTATACACTAAAATTAGATATGTGAGAGAAAATAATGGTATCACGCTGTCAATCATCACAAGCCATGATTTCTCATCATAGCATACAGAGAAAGTTAAAACTACATAAACACATCATTGTTACATGCTTACATTGAAAATATGTGAGGGAAACACGATCACCATTTGAAGAGGTTTGCTCGTGAATGTATTTTGTAATGCGAACTTGCATTTGCTACACTTGTGGTACATCCAGCTGCTGTTCAGCCGCGCAGTGCGCGCTACCAACGCAACACGAACAGGCTAGACGTGTGGAAAAGTAGTTCTCTGTGAATGGCTGGACCTGTCACGTTAGCGCGCAGCACGCAGAAACTGTGAAGTAACGGCGAACAGGAAAGAATCTGAACATCATTATTATAAAACATTAATAAACGTACATGTACCCATCTTCTCTGTTCTGTCACGTGAGCGAGCGAATCCACAAACAAAAAAATAAAACGTCATATAATGTTAAATATATTGTTTTAATTTGTTGAAGTATTAAAAGATTTTTAAGTAAAGGTGTCATATAAAACTTAAAACCTACCATAAGTAAAAATAAGACTTTAAGACTTTTAATGACCTTACATTTTAAAGATCAAATGTAATACTTTTTAAGACTTTTTAAGGATCCGTGGGAACCCTGATTGTCATTTTTGTTTATTTGAGAGCTGCACAGGTCGTGCACTGGAACACGGGGTTGGAAGATAAACATACATAGCGACATTATCACGATAACAGAGCTAGCGATAGAAGATTGAAGAATGTTAATTAAAAAAAAACAGTTGTTCCCCATTTACTTCTATTGTATGGACACAAAGTCAATGCAAGTCAATGGGGACCAACAGTTTTCATTTAGCAACATACCTCAAAATATCTTTATTTGTGTTCTGCAGAAGAAAGTCATAAAGGTTTAAATTACAAGAGGACGAGCAAATGATGACCGAACTTCAATCAAAAAGTAACTTCATTTCTTGAAAATTTGGATTTAAATAAAAAAATGCTTTGCTTGATTTGATCAAATTCTAGGGGGTTTAGGAGACAATAACGTCCACTTTAGTACTATCTGACATTCTTTAAACAGCACCCAAAGAGCAATTGGGTGATTCTCATGAAACCGCTGAAACATCATGGCAGTAAAGATTTGAAATATAAAACATGCAGTTTGAAAACACAAAAAATGATCATAATAAAGATAATTGTGTTCTCTACCTTGGACAAAAAAAGTATTTACCGTAACGCGTCCTGATTTGTCTAAGTGCATTATATGTTGTAATTTAAACAGAGTAAAATTAAAATATTCTGAAAAAACAATTGGATTTTCTACTAAACATTCTCAAATTACAAAAAAAATGATTGACAGAATATGCATGTATAAGAAAAATATGGAAATTGTGGAGGCAAGAAGTGTGCATGACTGATATTCTCATCCTCCGTAACATTTTTTAAAGACTGTTTAAACAAATATATTTACATTAAGTAAATATCTATCAGTATATCTATTATATACTGATACACATCTATTAGTACTTTTTAAATGGCAAACCAATCAAGTTAACAAATTACTTTATATTTTTCCAGTTAAAACGTAATATTCGCTGTGTACGCAACTTTTTCCTTTCTGATTACCGTTACAGGTCGTTTTTTACATTTGAAAAAAAAAATACTACATGTACAATATTCTATTAAAATATAATTAATTAATGTCATATGTATAAATAAAAAATAACTTGTTTAAGCATCATGGCTTTTCGTGTTTTTAGCAAAACATGCTATGAGATTGATGGGTACAATATGAGAATTTTTTTATAGTAAATAGCTTGTGATTTTTAAGGGCCTACTTGGGTTTATGGAGTGTCCGACAACCGTTATCATTACTCTTCTTCTTGACTGACTCTCAAATGGTTTTGTTACGGGATTTATCGGTCTAATCTCTGCCTTTCCGCTAGCCTAGTCTGATGTGATTGCGCGTGTGTTAGGGCTGTGCAATTTGGGTTAGATATTGCGATTGCGATTTAATTTTGCAAAGTTGAGCTTCAGCTCAATAATGTCAATAGTGTGATTATTATTACTCCGCTAAATAAAAAACAATAGAAACCATCACAGTTATAGTATGTTTTAGGCATTATTCTTACTGTTGTTTTATTGGTTCCCATCTGCCAAATTAATGCCAAAATCCATCAAATACCAGTAGACACCGTTATAGTTTACATTAACACCAATACAATTCCCATGATAACCAATAAACTTTCGATTGTGTTTTGGTTGCTTGCTTACTATACAAAATGTACAAATGTATAGTACAATGCAATTTAAGTCACTTTGGATAAAAGCATCTGCCAAATGCGTAAACGTAAATGTAATGCAAATGTTTTGGGAGGAGTTTTATTGTTTTTTCAGCAGGGAAGATATAAAGTGACCTATTTTTTGTCAGATATGGTGACCCATACCCGAAATGTGACCTCTGCATTTAACCCAACCAGTGAATAGTGACACACACACATACACCGGGAGCAGTGGGCAGCTAACACTGCAGCACCGGGGGAGCAAACGGGAGTAAGGTGCCTTGCTCAAGGACACGTCAGTTGTTACCTGCCGGTACTGAGAATCGAACCGGCAACCTTCTGGTTACGAGTCCGACTCTCTAACCATTAGGCCACAACTGCCCCCTATGGTATTAATACTCTTACAGAATGAACTTAATTACTGAATTTCACTGGAAATATTTGCTTATTTTTAGCCTATTACTTTAGTCAATTATTAAAATATTACATAGGCTACTTTATTGTGAAATTAGCAAAGCTTTTAGATTGAATGTACATTTGTTATAAACGTGGAGCCAGGCGCGAGCTAACACAGATGTGCTCGTGGAGACATGCGTTGCGGAGCTGCGCATTACGAGCATTTACGAAACAGGCTGCATGTGTGCGGCAAGTGCAAACGTCTTGCCCGTAAAACACGGGATACGCGCCGCGCACGCCAGGCAGAGAGATGCGAATATGAGAAGCATTCTGAGACACGGGGTGTGCGGTCTTCTAAATTGGAAATAGCGAACATCATAGACAAACTTCTGAAACTTGTTGCAAATTAGAATCTATTGGGGAGACAAAATGTTTAAGATAACATTCATGTACTAATAATAACATCTAAGAATGCATCTTTTATTCCTCGGTACTGAAGGGAGCTATTGATGTGTTGTGACCACAGATCAGTGGTTGTGACACAGGTCTTGCAAATTACCTTTTTTGTTCGGTGTCTGTCATTTCAAAGCCGAAGTAATCTCATATGACATAAGCACAATTGCGATTTCGATTAATCGCCCAGCCCTAGCGTGTTCAAGTTTTCGCAGGCAGGCGGGGACGAATTCTAGAGATGTAGAAACACGGCGGTTAGAAAATCGGACTAGGTCACGACTCGTTTGTGTGATTCAGAGTCGACTCCTTTTTTTTCCAAGCCATTAACTTTGTTATTTATTCACCTTCGGATTTACAACTTGGCAGACTGCTTACTTTTAAACACGGCAACATTACACACTGCATGAAATGTCATTTTGATGATCCAGTGGTATGTTCTCTTTAAGGCCCTTTTTGTAAAAAAAAATTTAAAGTATGCTAAACTGTCAGTAAAAGTTTAGAAATGAATTTAAACATGTCATAGCTCGTTTTAAATGAATATCAAGGAAATTTGTTAATACAAGTGTTTTTAGGAAAATCATGTTTGACATCTAAGTAAGATTTCATGAGAATTACCCAATAGACCCTTTTCACAATGACGTCATTTAACTTCCACCTCTTCGCAAAGCAGTGTATCATAACTTCCGCTAACGCAAAAAGAAAACAAAACATAACTTCATAATCAAACATGACAAGTACTGTTCAACGTAGAATTTGTATCTTTTATCTAGCTTTGATCTTATCGTAAGCGAAAATGTGTCTGCAAGACGTACATCATCTAGCCATATTTGTGGCAGCGGTGCAAGGGACTTGGTAAACTCCATTCTGAGGCTTTAGTGTAAGTAACGATACACTGCTTCGTGGCAGAACAAAAGATGCGTGACGTCAAGTGAAAAGGGCCTATTGCTCACAACCTCACACAAAAGCCCCCAGACAGGATTATAGTATGTTCAAATGGAATAAACAACAAACTATTGTCCCGCTGCTTCTAGCCTCTAGTGTCTGCAGCCATAGCACCTCTTGAGGTCAGGAAGTGAGGTTTACCTGCACCTCTCCCTCTCTCTCTTTGATTTTCGTATATAAAAAGTGTTTTTGTCATAAAAATATTCTCTGAATTTTCCACGTGCAACATGGATTCGATCTTCCGTTCTTTTGTCATCGTGTCATTTGTTTTTGATTAATATGTGCGAGGGAGAGAGACACGGAGGCATGTGAGACTTCATCGGCCGATCGATCGGAGCATCCCTAGTGGGAATTATTAAGCACACTCAATCAATCCCATGATGCACTGCATAACAACTGTTCAAGCAACATTCACTCACAGATCACAACTTCTGTGTGCGTATAAATATATAGAGACATGCCACCACTACGCTTTATTGAGGAAGAAGAAAACTGATGGACTTCATCAAGTCTTAATACAAAATACTATACTGTGAAAATGATCATGTCAGCGTTGACACATCACTAAATGCAAAATCATAATGCAAGGGTAGGGCAACACATGTTTATGCCTGTATTTAGCAGAATTCATTATGGGATTTGACTGCTTGATGAACACATTTTAAAATGTGGGATTAAAGTTTAACCCTCCCATCTTCTGGGGTGTTACAGTGATTTTACCATGGGAAAATGGGATTTGGCTTGGAGCTAAAGAACAGATGTTATCAGTGACACAGTGAGTGCATTTACATGCATAGTCTTACTCTGATTATGCTTAATAAGCTGATAACAAGTAGGGTCATGTAAACGTATTCTTCTATCGCTTCTTTTATCGGGGAAAAGTCATAAACGACGTAAGCAAAACCCGCTCGGCAGAGGTAGTTTCTTGCCCATTTCACATTGCTCAGTTTTGTTTATGTGCGCATATCTGACAGTGTAATAGTAAAAGTCCCAAAAGAAAAAGTAAAATAACATATAAATGTCCAGTCTCAAGTCATGCAGTTAATGCAGAAACGGCAAAATGAAAAACTACAGTTCCATATCAGGGCTCCAGACTGGGACTAAAAATATTCATTTCTTAGTGATATTTTTGCGGAGATCGCCACTTGCAAACATACAAATGTACTCGTGTTTCCAATGGAAATGACCCACTTTAAAAGAAAAGCCAGTGTAACGGAGCGGGGAGAGAGAGAGGTGCAGGTAAACCTCACTTCCCGACCTCAAGAGGTGCTCTAGCAACAGACGCAAGTGACTGCATTAGGGCTGCAACTAACGATTATTTTTATTGTCGATTAATCAATAGATTATTTTTCGATTAGTCGACTAATCGAACAATTTTTTTTATTAATCGAATGATTATTGTTGGATTACCGGATTAATTATTTGGTAAACTTTCCAGTAAAGTAATACGTAAAAATACTTCAACTTAATTCATTTAATTCAAACATAAATACTGCCTAACACAAGCAGTGCAAAATATCCTGCACAAAGCTTTGCATCTGCCTGAAAAATAAAACGAACAGAATAACAACAATAGTAACATATTCAAGCATATGAACTGTAACAAAATATTAGCTATATTTCTAAAAGGGTAGTGCATGACAATAATTGTATTTTAGAAAGGGTATAGTGTATTTTTAAAGAAAGCATTATAAAATGTAGCCTAAGATGTAGGCTATACAGGTCTAATGAGGAAAATATAAATATAAGATAGACCTGATTTATGCCAATAGTATACGAAAATGCACTTGTATATGCACAATGTTTACATCCTACTCTAGCTTAGAGCCAGCTAAGAATTAATGTAAAACGTAATGTTAATGCAACTTATTTTGAAAGTTCAGAAGTTCATAAGTAACTTCTAACAACTCGTAAATGCAATGAACCCGACTAAAGTTGAAGTTGTAAGTTCCACTTTTCTGTCATTGTGGGTAACTTAACGTTATATTAGCACCATCAGCGGTTAACATTAGCATTATTACCGTATGTGCTTCAGCTCTAGGGTGACGTCCAGACGTCCAGTCCGCTCAGTCTTTATGGTGATTTGCTTTTCGCTGCTGGATTGCTGTCTCATGACATGTACACTGCATGGGCCTGAAGTTTTAATAATAGAACAAAGGCATGCGCATCAACTATAAATGCCTTGCCCGTTTGCGGAGATGCGTGCATGACCAGCAGAGGCTCGCGGTGCGAAGCAACAAAGCTTGATACAGAAATCATTTCAGAATAGTTTTTCTAAAATTACTATTTATTTCTCGTGAGACGTAGTCATTGCAGTGTCATACATAACCAATGTAATGTAATGTTTCTAAAATAAAACCTGAATAATGTGATGCGGCGACGCATTTCACGTATGTCGACGTATTGTCGTAGTCAATGTAATCGATGACGTCGACGCTTCATTGCAGCCCTAGACTGCATGCAGTCTTTATTTTCCTCCTCGTCAGAGCGCCCGACTCTCATGCCGGACCGACGCCGGTTCGAGGTCCCCTAGTAGTAGGAGCGATGCGAATAAGACAGGTTACACCAGCAGCTGGGCTTATTCCCACATGCTCAGCACCACCGCTCTCCTCTTTTTCACCACCGCTCTCCTTTTTTCCACACTCAGTGTACCAATGCTTGATGAGGAATAAGCAGATCTCCACAGAAAACTGAACACAATTTTAAATATTTATGTTTGTGTACAAATGCAAAAACATTTAAAACTATTCTGCTAAATTCTGCAGATTATTCTTAAATTTAGGGGCAGAATTAAGAAAAAAGTCTGCAGATTCCGTATGGCCCTGCTTATGAGGGAAAACAACTATGAGAGGGAAGATGTACACACAACAGAATAACTCAAAGTATGTGATTTAAAAATGTAAGTTCATGTTATGTGCCTCTCAAAAACAATTATTTGGCACCTGTTTTTCCCCAATGGCACCTTAACTGTTATTTTTTTTGTCTGGAGCCCTGCATATGCATGTACTGCGGACATGAGAAGAGATTTCCCACTTCATTTTGAATTATTAGTCGGACCATCAATGGTGACGTCACTGCACGCTAAACACTGGCAAGTCTTAAATTTCCATGTAAACGCTATTTTCTGTGTAGCCGGTTTATTGATATGCATGTAAACACATTGAAAACTGATTTTTGATAAGATACCCGTTTATTTTGTGCACGTAAATGCATGTTTAATGTAAAGAACGGCGGAAAACTTCACTTCACTTCACTTTTAAACCTTAAACTTGAAGTCTATTATCAGCATACAGTCCTCCAAAACACCTGTATGTTGAACACACAAATTCAAATGAAATATGACACCATTTTTTCCTGAGATAAATATGAAACTACTGTTGCAATGGTAAAATGCATAGTGTGTACCAATAGTAGGCACTAGGCAGTTATAAGTGAGGCCTAAGCACTATGTAGTTCCTTTATATTTAAACATAAATACCAGCTTACTTGCTAAATACAACACAGTGTACACAGCATCAAGTGCACTTACTTTAATACAACAAACAGTATGTGACATTATTCCACAGTAAATGCTGCCAACAAATCCCTAAAAACATGTACTATTACTTAATATTTGAGTCAAATGTGTGTAAAATGTCTTCATTGTGCACACACATGTATGTGTAGTATGTGCATACACACTACAGCATGTACAGTACTAAAGAAATATTAGCAGTGAGCTATACTTACAGTTGTATTTACTATACATAACGCAAGATTGATGCTCTTTAACGGCAGCTTATAATCAATGTCATGTTTGTCGCATTGAGTACGTCTGCGCATGCGCAACAGATCACACCCATTCAGCGACTATGCTCGTTCGTTTCTGCACATTTACACCGCATTTCTGTAAAATAAGAAATCAATCCTTTCTTTACAAGTAAAATAATACTCAATAAACGCCAGACCCACCTTATATACTTGTCCGTATGTGCCATTGCCGACAACTTCCACCAGCTCAAAGATGCCAGCGGGGTCCTGAAATCACAAAAATACTTTTTTCAAAACATGATTTTCTAAATAAACGTATAACACGAGCAAATGACGTGAGAGTTTCTCGAGCTCCGATGCTGATGGTTTCTGCAAACAAAGGGCCACATCTCTATAAGACACGCTTCAGCTCACACAACAACAAAACACGCAAATAAAAACGTTTGTGTGACTATATGACGATGTTTCGTTGTGTTTGTGTGATATATGAGTGTTATGTGTGTGACATTATGAAGATATTCGACACTCACGCGTAGAGAGGCGAGGTCTATATCCACCAGACTCTTCGCGGGCGAGTCGTTCGCCATCTTTTATTCGGATAATTCAACACAAGCGAGTCGTTTCTATGTAATCCGTCGCGTTATATGTTTGATGTGAGATTGACGCTGTTGTTCATCGTTTGATTTATGTTGATAATCCTGAGAGAGCAGCGCGAGGCCCGGCAGCGTGTGTTCTATTGTTCGCTCGTGCTGGGAGGAATCGGGATGAGGATGATGAGTCCGGGTCAGACACACTGAATGGGGGTGGGGTCTATCCCACAGTGCTGTCACCAACTGGAAAATATTTCATAGCAAGTTGCTAGGTTTGATAAGTAAGTTAATATATAAATATGCATAACGTATGTACGATGATATCGCGCGCGCGCGCGCGTGTACACTTGTAATGGTAATGTGATGCACAAAATATGACAATAATAATCATCACATAAATTCATATATGTTAGGGTTAGTGCAACATGTAAGTGCCAGCTGCATTTATATGTATATTATCATAGAAATACACAAGAGGCGGCAGCGCGTAGCGAGCGCTTCTTTGTGGGTCAACTGCGCTGCCATATTGGAAAGGTCGGGGCTGCCATATAAACGCATACAAGTGAACGGGCAGCTGCTGCTTTTCTGTAAAAAAAAAAAAAAACGATAATAGCGTTGACATTTCTCAGCCGGTTTCAATGTTTTCCATCAAGAACGTTTAGTCTCCAGTTACTTTTTAGAGATTTTGATAGTTAAATTATTAATTATTACAGGGATTGTGAAAACTGAAGCAGGTGACATCATTTTGATGGTTTAGGGCTTTAGGCTGAACCCCTTCAACTGTCAGATCCCGTCCCAAATGGAGTCAGTCCTCGCTGCAGCCTGTAGCGCGATGACGTACTGGATCAGATCCAATACGTACTGGACGTTGTTACGCGCATGCGTGGTGGTTTGTCTTGGTGACGTCAGGGACACATGCGCAGTAGCTATCTCTGATTATAAAGATCAACTGGTCTTAAGTGACACGCATGCTCAATATTGTATTGTGATGACATTTTAACCTGTGTAGTAGTAGTATTAATGGTCATAAGTAATTATTGAGTAATAAATAATTATTGATGAATATGTGATATTTGCACAAATGTGATGCTTAAGTTGTCCTAGTTTGACTAACAACTAACAATGTGTTTCTCTCTACACATGCAAAATAGTTAGAATTTCACAACATTTTAATTCACATGATTTTTAAGGATTTAAACCTAAATTTGATGGATTAATAGCATAATGTCCTTGCTAAGTATTTTTTTTAAATGCGTGTATATAGAACATTTTAAAATAAAGCCATTTTAGTCTATTCAGGTCATATTTACTGTCGAGTAGAAGCAAAAATTAGTCATGTAATTGTCTCTATGTACTTTTAATCCTAAAGGTACAATACAATAAGGTCTGTAAACAACTTAAAATACCAGTACACGTTCAAAAAAATGCAAAAATAACAACAGCACCAAGAAAATAAATCTTGTCGGATGTCAAAATAAAAAAGTTACACATGACACATGAATTTAAGTTCAATATACAAACTGATCACAGCAGTCAGATCAAGCAGTTGTCATCCAAGTGACCATTTATATTTAAATAGCAGCACAACAAATTAGTTGTCCTTAGGGCTATAGCGATTGCCGTCAGAGATGAAGCAGTCTGCTGAGCAGTAACCTTCAAACTCTTTGATTGAGTAAAATCCATGAAGGATTCCTTTCCTGCCATTTCCAATGTAGCCTGGCGGGAAGTCTTTAAATAAGTCCCCACACCAAAGGCAATTGGTCAGTGTATATGGCACTCGATACATCTCCTTGTAGTCACTGGAGTATGCACTCCAGTTGACAGCACCTATTGTAAGAAAGAGATTTAAAGTATTAAAAAGTTCTGCGCAAAGCTTAATGCATTTGCAGTTTAAACCTAGTGTGTAGTACAAAATGAACTGTCTACTTGTAAAAATATAAAAATGATTAATGAAAAAACTTACTGTCAAGCCAGGCAAAATGAGCCTCTTTTCTGAATAATGTCTTACAAACAACATCATGGAAAAGCCAGCACGTCAAGTATTTAGTCCACACAGGAAAAGCACCACCAAATACTGTGCAAATTAATTTTATTGAAGAGACTTCTACTCCTCCTTCACCTACAACTACTAATAAATGTTCTATTAATAGGAAGTACTTGCAAATACACTTACTTCACAGGATAATTTGTTAGCAGAAGGAAGCACCACCATCTCCTTACTGCAGCCATGTCAGACTAGAAAATATGCTTAATGTAAATCACAATCACCCTTTGAGAATAAACTTTTCCCAAATTATTAGTTTTGATAGCTCACCTCAACAAAATCAAAGTGACCTCCAAAGGTTGACATAAGGAACTTGTCCAAGACTGTGTCGGTGGTGAGACATAAGCACTGACGTAACTGGAAATGAAGGTGTACTGGTAGACATGGAAGATGACAGGGGAGGCACCTTTGCAATGACATGAGAAGTCTGTGCTGAAATAGTAGGAAGTGGAGCAGGCTATGCAGGAGTGGACATTGAGCTTCCTGGCCAGGAATACCCAACGTTTGTTTAAATTTTTTAAGATGAGAAATTAACTGCACTTTTCTTATTACTGTAGCAGGACAGTAACAGCAGTGAAAATGTGCATTTTCTCTACAGTGTAAATTGCACTTAACAATCACAAAATCTGGGGGAAAAAGTAACACAAAAGCATTTTTACTCTACTAATATTATTTTGCTTTATACAATTTGATTAGAGGTGAAAATATACTCACCATCATGATGCACTGCCAATTTTAGATGATTCTCTACATGGTTATCAATGGACAGTTGTGATGCGGTTTTGTACGTCTCACAAAAAGGACAGTGATACTGATTACAGCACCGTGTGCACCTTGAGACTACTGGGCAACTGCCCTTTTTAAAGACATTTATCTAGAACAAAACAATAGCAAATAAGTATTCATTAGCCAAGCAAAATCAGGTTAATTTCACATTAGCCCTGCAGTTTGTCCACATTATGTGCTGAAGTATAACATTAAAATGAGAATCCATGTGTGCATCATAAAAGTAATGTCAGCTAAACACTAAGCGGCATACCGCTTTCGATACATAACACTACAACAGACTATAAATCTTAAAACAACAAAACAGTAAATAAAGATTCAAAAGCTAAATTATCTACCGGCATACAATCACTGTTAATTATTAATCGTTAATTAATCCATCGTTTTTCTGCAGATTCTTCTCGGAAGACCAAAGCACGTGCCATTGTTCACCAACTCTCTACTGCGCATGCGTCTATGACGTCATCAAAACAAACCGCCGCGCATGCGCGTAACAACGTCCAGTACGTATAGGATCTGATCCAGGACGTCATCGCGCTACATGCTGCAGCGAGGACCTCTTCCCAAATGGGGCAAATGTGTGCTCGGCAAGTCTACGAGCCTTTGAAAAACAGAGTTGCGACACACTTTGATCTCGCCGCCTCATGGTCACGTGGTTAATGGCGCTCTCAATAGTTTTAAACGGTCAGCCTGTTTGAATGGGTTTAAGCGGGACAGACAGTGGAAGCAGCCGTATTTGCAACAAATTTCACTAAATATTAACACATTATAAGGTGTAGAAGACGACTTGAAACAGGTGGAATGTGATTAGCCAGGTGTGCAAGCATGTAGCCTCCTGTTGCTAGCTTTGTTGGCTATCTGAGCCTTTAATAAAATTGCTGCAAGTATTTTTGCCTTCTGTGGATACTTCATACTCACCAGAACTTACAACAGGACAAAAATATTATAGACGGTTTTATCGAACACATGCACCTGGCCCGAAGTTAACTACCGGTCTATATTTGGTTATAATGTAACAATTTATTTTGTATTCATATTAAATAAGAACTCACTGATGTCTTCACTGACATTTTCAACATCTTGCTGAGTCAGGCTGTTGTTCCCACATGCTTCAAAGCCACCACCATCATCCCAGTCCCAAAGAAGTCATCACTATCCTGCTTCAACGACTACCGTCCAGTTGCACTTACTCCTATTCTCATGAAGTGCTTTGAACGGCTGGTCATGCACAACATCAAGTCTGTCCTCCCCCCCCTCTCTGGACCCCTTCCAGTTTGCATATCGGTCCAAGCGCTCGACTGATGATGCCATCGCCACTACTCTTCATGGACTACAGGAGTGAGGTGAGCCACTTGGCCATGTGGTGCAGTGTCAACAATCTCTCTCTGAACGTGGAGAAGACGAAAGAGATTGTTGTTGACTTCAGGAGAGCGCACACTCAGCATGCTCCTCTCACTGTCAATGGTGCGACTGTAGAGAGAGTGAGCAGCACCAAGTTCCTGGGTGTGCACATCACTGAGGACCTCTCCTGGACTAACAACACTGCAGCACTGGCCAAGAAAACACAACAGCATCTCCGTAAACTGAGAAGAGCAAAAGCCCCAACCCCCATCATGTGCACCTTCTACAGAGGCACCATCGAGAGCATTTTGACCGGCTGCATCACTGTGTGGTATGGCGCCTGCAACGTATAGTGGGAGCAGCTGAGAAGATCATTGGTGTCTCTCTCTCCTCCCTCCTGGACATTTTTGGGACCCGTCTCACCCGGAAAGCCCTCTGCATTGCAGGTGATCCCACCCATCCATCACACAGCTTCTTCAGTCTGCTGCCATCAGGGAGGAGACTTCAGAGTCTCCAGGCCAGGACCAGCAGACTGAAGGAGAGCTTCATCCACCAGGCAGTCAGGAAGCTAAACTCCCTTCCGACCCTGCCTTGCCACACGCACCTCTGAACACTGAACCCATCCACCCCTTCCCACATCATAATCTGTCCCGCACTTGTCACTTTATGGAACATTGGACTGCTCAACCCCTCTTCAGCCTTGGTCTGAGCGTCCTCAACTACCTCTTCAGTCAATTAAACAAGCCTGCTCTCTTTGACACTTTAATCAGACTGATAAGCTTTTTGCACTACATTACATCTGCACTGTTGTTATTTCAATATGCTCTGTTGTTTATCTCATCTGCACTGCTGTTTATCTCATCTGCACTGTTGTTCATCTCATCTGCACTGCTGTTTATCTCATCTGCACTGCTGTTTATCTCATCTGCACTGCTGTTTATCTCATCTGCACTGCTGTTTATCTCATCTGCACTGCTGTTTATCTCATCTGCACTGCTGTTTATCTCATCTGCACTGCTGTTTATCTCATCTGCACTGTTGTTGATCTCATCTGCACTGCTGTTTATCTCATCTGCACTGCTGTTTATCTCATCTGCACTGCTGTTTATCTCATCTGCACTGTTGTTTATCTCATCTGCACTGTTGGTTATCTCATCTGCACTGTTGTTTATTTCATCTGCACTGCTGTTTATTTAATCTTAATAAAGTTGAATCTAATCTAAATCTAATCTAATCTGCACTGCTGTTTATCTCATCTGCACTGTTGGTTATCTCATCTGCACTGCTGTTTATTTCATTTGCACTGTTGTGTATTTCATCTGCACTGTTGGTTATCTCATCTGTATTTTTGGTCTATAAATTCGAACTACTTAACAGTTATTGATTCTTTGCAGAGATCTACCAGAAGTTAAGTTTGGACCACATAATTTTGTTGCCACTGAAATCTTCTGTATAAATTATTCAGGCAGAGGGTAAGTAACATTTTCATATAAATGCGCAGTCATAGAAAATCATCCAACCACACACACAAAAGGCACTTTTATTCGGAAAAACAATATTTTTTGTTCATAAACATCTTTATAATAAAAGACCAGCTTGACAGCATTGTATTTTATCATTTTACCTGCTAATATGTTTGGGAAACACTAAAATGAATGTGCTTCAGTGCAATGTTTGGAACTATTGGTCGCTCCATGACACAACTTAAATCTATGGGAGTGTCGTAACTCTGTTTATCAATGGTTCTAGGGTGGGTGTCCTATTCGTCCTTTAAGCGCTCAGAAGTGTGTTCACGGGCCTCGCGCCAATGAAACGCCTACTTTTACTAGATACACCCAATCGATTCAGTTGAACAAAACAAACCACAGACTTTATTTGAATTATTCCACATTCTGTTTCACTCAGAAATACGACAGGTTCCTCGTGGCCACTGAAGTTTGAAAAGC
The DNA here is from genome assembly GCA_026939265.1 of Oreonectes daqikongensis. NCBI lineage: Eukaryota > Metazoa > Chordata > Actinopteri > Cypriniformes > Nemacheilidae > Oreonectes > Oreonectes daqikongensis. The sequence continues at coordinate 102,410 of JAOTQM010000584.1, forward strand.
TCTGTCTTAGAAAGATTTTATATATTCCATTTTTTGTTTTGCTGAGAGGGAAATTTATGCTGTAAATGTGCACACAACTCAACTCAAGTTTATTTATAGATATATATGGGAATGCGTGCCGTTATCTGCCTTGTTTGATGTCAGATGGTGCACTGCTATCTTACAACATTACAATTGGGACATTATGATTCTTCTGAAGGGTGAACTTGACCCTTTGCCTTGTCAAAAGTATGTGCTGGGTGTTTCAGGGATGGAAACGAGTCTTCATTATCAGCTTGATTCCTATGGAACACCGTGTTTTACAGGCCAATCTGCTCCAAATGAATAAAATCATATTCTCCAGTTTATTTTCTTGAGCTTCAGCTTTACTGTAGCTCAGTGGTTAGATCATGGCGCTAGCAACGCCAAGGTTGTGGGTTTGATCATGGGATTGCACATACTTTGAAACAAATGTAGTGTAATGCAATGGAAGTTGCTTTGGATAAAAGCGTCTGCCAAATGCATTGGACTGTATATATTCATTCACTGCAGCAGCCATGTGCATTTGCACAACCCACAGTTTAACTGACCACTGTTGAAGAATATTTTAAAACATTTAATGAAACCTTGCAAAACACTGGACATCGTGAATGGGGGTTTTCTTTATCATGAAGAGTATAATGTCATCTTCCACCACTTTTATCTTATATGGATGTCCAAGATTTTTTTGTTGTTGAACTCACCAGTGTTGTTTTTTTTCTCAGAATGTACCAACTTGGTGATTTAGCAACTCTTAATGTTCCTGGGGTCTTTCTGATGGATTGCGGCGTTTTTGAAACCTAACTAACACTGCAACAGCTTCCAAATGCAAATGTAACACTTCGAATATATTCCAGACCCAGACATGTTTCATTTATGAAGAAAAGCCCATACCGGTCCATAAAACAGCTTTTCATTCAACTGTTGAAATACTTTTGTCCATTTGAAAAAGGGCGGAGCTGTAATTCCTAAACCCTTCAGCTAATCTGGATGTGAATACACTCGAAATAAACCATATCCGTTATATAACTGTAACTTAAATATATTTTGGTACACAGCTAAAATAACAAAAAAAAATGTGCCTCTGTACAAATATTTATAGACCTAACTTGACAAAGTTCTTGTTTATAAAACAGAATCATATTTGCTGTCGTGCTGTTACTGTGTATCTGTGACACTTTAGTGAGATGTAATAACTGATTTCCAGTCACCGACACATCTGTAGTAAATTTCGTTCATTTTAATAATCAAATCAAGGGTGAAATTTACACTTCTCAATGGTTTTGTAATTTACACTTCTCAATGGTTTTGTAATTTACACTTCTCAATGGTTTTGTCTACATGTGCTATATGAGAACTTAAACAATCACTGCACACTTTGAATAAATGGTGAAATGCAAATAGCCAAATGCTAGCTTCAGAGGGTTCTTGATGAGGGAAACAAAGAAATGGCTAAGCTGAATTTCTGTGATCTAGCGACTAACAGAGTACAAGTGCGATGGGAGACTAAACACAGGATCTAAGTACAGAAATCAGGAAAGTCAACCTCAAAATCGTCTTTGCAAACGTAACATGCACATGCCTAGATAACAGAGACTAATGCAATACGAATTGGCAAACTGAAACGATATTGGCAAACTTCACGCATCTCAGTGCCGTGACTTTATTGATACATGAACATCGAAACAAAGAAGAAAATAAAAGCAAAGTTCCCCACGCACGTTTAAACCGTGGGTTAGAAACTGCAGAAACAGCATGCCAAACATTGACGTAGAAAAGCTCACAATTGTCCACAGTCTATTATAGTTATCTTTTTCATGGGTTTGCCATCCTTTGTGCCCAGTTCTCCCATCTGTTTCACCACATCCATACCATCTTTGACAAAACCAAAGGCGACATGTTTAAAGTCTAAGTGCTCAGCTTTTTTCAGAGTGATGAAGAACTGAGATGTGTTGGTATCTCTTCCACGATTGGCCATAGACAGCAGCCCCGGTCCCGTGTGCTTCACGTCAAAGTTCTCATCTTCAAACTTAACTCCGTAGATGGATTTCCCTCCTGTTCCATCCTGGTTAGTGATATCGCCCCCCTAAGAACGCAGATGATGCAGATCACACATTTTTTATCCACTTATGTAGAAAAAATCTAAAGTGATGCTTCTAGTGTTACCTGACACATGAAGTCTGGAACGATCCTGTGGAAAACTGAGCCGTGGTAACCCAAGCCCTTCTCTCCGGTGCACAGAGCTCGGAAGTTTTCGGAGGTTTTAGGAACGATGTGAGCGAAAAGCTCCATCGTGATTCGTCCGATTGGCTCGTCATCTACGGCGACGCTGACGAACACCACGGGGTTGGTCTCTTTGGAAAGTCCCTCGGCTACGGACATCTGAGAAGAGTCCGCCTGCGACATGCGACTCTGGCAGTCTGTAAACGTCCGTCTGAAGGTCTCGGCCAGCTCTGGAGTCTTGAATTTGGCTGCCAGCTGTTCTACTTTACCATCTCCCTCTGTTTGTGAGGAATATAAATACATGAATGACATCAGCTGGCAAACCAGACCCATGAACAGGTAAAACTTATTCTCTTTCTCACCTGCATAGTCCGTAGCCGTCCACACCAGCGCATTTGCCGAGGTGTTCATGGGCTTCAGCTCGATGCTCTTGGTAATGACGTGGTTGGCACACACTTTGAGGACCTGATCTCGTCTCATAAGAACACGGTAGTGCTTCTTTACTGGATGGAAGAGGATCTTGAGGTCTCCAACTCCACGCTCTTTCCACTGGCTGAGATCACGGTCCCAGCGGTAAAGTTTGGTTCTCCCTTTAAACAAAATCTCCTCATCCTCTTCACCAGATTTAACCTCCACCTGGAGGAGACAAAAGAAACAGTCTGAACATTGCTTCATTTAGCGCAATACGAATAGTGTTTATGCCCATTTATTATACATGCATGAAGCCCAAAAGAGAAAAGAAATAAGCTCGTCCAAATGAATAAACGTTAACTTTGCAGTTGGCTTTTCAGAAGCACGGTATTACAGGACTGCATTTACTGCGACAGCCCTAGATGGAGTGCAGTAAATAAAGAGCATACATACAAAAACACATATAACTGTGCTGATACAGACCTTTACCCTTAACTACACTCTTAAATATTTGACAGGACCACACAGCCAGCATATATCTAAACTTACTACACACTGAAAAACAGAGAGAGAGTTCAACATAGAGTGACATGGCAAGTGTGAAAAGAAAAGATCCGATTGTGTCAGTGAAAGGTCGATCACACGTCTATCCGTGCTGTCATGACAGGCAAAATGTCATAAAAATAAGCACATTAAGCGCTCGTCTAGCGATCCAAATAGTAATTAATCATCTAAATTGACCTTTATTTGTAACATTTTTTCTGAGAGGTGTCCCTGAAATCTTTTCAAACACTAAGGATACGCGTGTCCATCTGAAGCGAAGCACTTGCATGTCTGACGTTTTTAAAACATGCAAGAATGAGAAAATAAAGTGTGGGTCAAAACAGTTAAGAGAGATAAAGTGCAGGACCTGACTGATGTGAAAAGAGTTCTTCTCTGCGCTGACGGACACCTCCGAAGCATGCGCACAACGCTCTCAGACAGCGTGCCATCCCGAAACACATTACAGTATTGAAAATCACGTTTCTACGAGACTTCATGCAGACACAATCGGTTTCATCTTAAGTGTATGTTTGGGGAAAAATATCTGATGTGTAACATCATATATATTACACCCTGTCCCTTGCATTACAGTAGATCTTAAAGCTGTCGGTCTCCATGTCAAACAATAAAAGAAAGTTGAACGTATGTTTTGACTTCGTGTGTGCCAAATCTATTGCTTTTAAGGTATTGTTGCAGTGGTTTTGTTCTGGGACCTTCAAAAAATGTCATCTTTCTAAAAATTGACTTTAAAACGAATGAAGTCCTGTAATTGCCAGATTCCAACAAATCATACCTCATTCTGAAATACCCATCAGTTATTTTTTATACATTTTCTCATCTGCTATAAATTATAAATATGTGCCAATATATTGTTTTAACACTTAAATCACTTTTTCGAAAGCACATATATAGTATTAAAATCCATTCCAGATGAAATCGTTTTTTAATTAATTTATCACTATGAAACTATGGAAGGCAATTCCTGCCAAATTTAAATAAATAAATTATATGATGTATAATGAAATTGTTAATCTCTTTTTCATTTTCATCAATACGTGCACAATATGTGCCAAAATGAAAAACAAAATGAAATGATTTCATTTTCACACTAATTATGTGCATCCCTGTTGAATTAAAAAAGAAAATGCAATTGGTGATTTGGTGAAAAAGAAATTGCAAAAACATTTTTATTAAAGTTTTCTGATATCTCATCTGATATACATGTCCCCTCCGTAAGCCCCACCCACTAATTAACATGTCATTCGCAAAAAGGTGACTTTGAAAATGAAAACTTAAATTGTGAAATAAAAGAGAAAATAAAATGAAAATGAAATTTTACATTTTACATTTTAATTTTGGCATTATTATTGCATGAGCATTAATAAAAACCTTAATAAAAATGTTTTTGCAATTTATTTCTCACATTTGCGTTTTCATATTGGCAGTCTTGCCTCAAGATTTTATTGAAAATTAAATTTTAAATCACATTGTCAGTGTAAAAATGAAAATAAAATAATTTCATTTTATTTTTCATTTTGGCACATATTGTGTGCATAATGATGTATAATGAAATTGTTAATCTGTTTTTCATTTTCATCATATAATTTATTTAAATTTGGCAGAAATTGCCTTCCATATGAAACGTGTCTGAAGTATTTAGTTTGAAAAAACAATACAATAAACAAAAAATGCTTAATAACTGTTGTTTTTTGGGGGGTCCTTAGAAAATTGTCTCACCTTTAAAGGGGAACTCTGCCGAAAAATAAAGATTCTGCCATTAATTACTCACCCTCAAGTAGTTAAACATCCACAGGTCCTCCATTTTTCCCCAAAACGCAAGTGTATGTATTTTAGAACGCTTTCTCCCTGGCCACAAAAAGTTTGAGACCTTCTGTTTGGTTATGGGATGTGATCTCATGGGTGTGGTGATTTTGAGTGCAGGCAGATATAGTGCACTTTTACCCTTTCCTCTACTTTGTGGCGCTGATACTGTAGTGCCCAAACTTTCTGTCTTGCAATCAAAGTAAACGGGTTTTTCTCACAGAAGGACTGCATTCATTACAAATGAGCTCTCAAATATTTCAAATCAATATTTCATGTCCAATAAGTTACTCGTGTAACAGTTGTAATGATCTCTGCTTCAACTCTGTCAGGGTTTATTCACTCCGACAATCAGACTGTTTAATGTTTATTGTTTCATTCTTAACGCTATTCCAGCATCTAAGGCTATATTCATGGCGAGAACTAGTCACTCTATACACACACAAGTCTTTTCTATACATGAGTCGGGGGGACAATTTGGATTCCTCAGTTAACCTATCCTGCATGTCTTTGGGCCGTGGGAGGAAACCGGAGTACCCGGAGTAACCCACACTGACACAGGGAGAACATGCAAACTCCACACAGAAAGGCCTCCTGTACCAGCCGGGGCTCGAACCGGAGACGACAATCAGACTGTACCGTATTAGCAGACGTGATGTCATTGTGCTGTACGTGTGTCTACTTTCTGAAATCTTACATAGGCCACGTACAAACTGTAAAGTTTCGGGAGTGAATTCACTAAACGATCATTCCGATCGTGTGTACAGAACACAAAGTCACTCCTGCATTTCTGATGATTGACACACTGGTAACCTGCAGTGTGTACGTGGCTATACAGTACTGTATGTTAATACTCACTGATATGTTTTTCTTTCTGTTGTCAGATTGAAAAGAATGAAACAGCACTTAAATGTAAGCAGCAGTCACTTCAACTGAATCAAACACCCCCAGTATGTTATGAAGAGGTGAATATTATTTCTCTGTCTTGGTAACAAACTATGTTCATGTTGGGTTAGGGTTAGCATCAGTGAGGGGTGCTGAGGCTGCTGTCTGGTCATGAATCATGATAATCAGTATGTAATGTGTGCTGTCATTAGAAACTTGTCCATAATTGATGAATAAACCCCTATAAACCCCCAGCCAGTAACGGCTGAGGTGGCACCTTGCCCACTGCTCCCAGTGTATGTGCGTGTTCACTTTTCACTGGATGGGTTAAATGCAGAGGTCACATTTCAGGTATGAATCACCATATCTGACAAATAGGTCACTTTCATTAATTCATTCATTCATTCATTCAAGGTTAGAAACAGAACGTTATTCTTCAGTGTTAGACATATGAAGAACAGAAGAGTGTAAAGCTGTATGAAATACCTCTGGTAAAGAAACTATCGGCTCAAAGTGGATGTCATCATTTTTAGGTGCTTCTTCATCGCTGTTCTCTTTCTCTCCATCGTTTTGTGTTTGTCGCTCTTGAACTCTTTCAAACACTGCTGCTCCCGCATTTGCCCAGGAGAAATCGGAATCTACAGACGATAACAAGTGTGTGTTGTTATCATTAAATCAATGTACATCAGTATATCGTCTAATAACGCAGTATATTAATATAAACATGACAACAGCATTTATTTTTTTACTGGTCACTAGATGAACTAATATATGGTGAAATTCTGTAAGAAATTGTTCATATCAGGCAAATGTATGCAAGGTTTGATATGAGCGTCTGGCACACCATGTTAATAGATTAGCTCTGTTGCAACACTGCAGTGATTGTTTATATCTGCTGTATTCAAGAGATATGACACAGATGAACACAGAAGCAGTGCTTGATATAGCCGCTGATATAGAGCACCATCACATGACCACGAGAGCGAAATAGTGTTTAAATAAATCAGAAACAACATCGGAATGTGTTTAAAATCCTCTGGATTGTAAAGGAACTGGGGAACTACTTTCTTTCACCACAAATTCCAGCCCAGCACAACAGTTAAAGGGCCACATATCAAATATGACATATACAGTGGCAAGAAAAAGTATGTGAACCTTTTGGAATTTCATGGTTTTCTGAATAAATTTGTCATAAAATATAATCTGATCTTCATCGAAGTCAAGGGTATTGACAAACATAATGTGTCTAAAAATAATAACACAAAAAAAATCTGATCTTTCATGTCTTTATTGAACACAATCATTCAATATTCAAAATGGCAGTGGAAAAAGTAAGTGAACCCTTAGAATTAATAACTGGTTGACCCCCCCTGGCAGCAATAACCTCAACCAGGCGCTTCCTGTAGCTGTGGATCAGACCTGCACATCGTAGATGAGAAATTTTAGCCCATTCTTCCTGGCAGAACTGCTTTAGCGCTGTCATATTCTTTGAACGTCTCATGTGTATGACCCTCTTCAAGTCAATCCATAGCATCTCTATTGGGTTGAGGTCTGGGCTCTGACTTGGCCACTCCAAAAGGCGGATTTTGTTTTTCTTAAGTCATTCTGTTGTAGACTTGCTCCAGTGTTTTGGGTCGTTGTCCTGTTGCATCACCCACCTTCTACACAGTTTTAGCTGACGTACAGACATTCTCACATTATCCTGAAGAATTGTCTGATATACTTGGGAATTCATCTTCCCCTCAATGATTCCAAGTTGGCCAGGCCCTTATGCAGTAGTTTTAAGGTCAACCAGTTATTAATTCTAAGGGTTCACTTAGTTTTTCCACTGCCATTTTGAATGTTGAATGAGTGTGTTCAATAAAGACATGAACGATCAGAATTTTTTTGTGTTATTATTTTTAGACACATTATGTTTGTCAATACCCTTGACTTAGATAAAGATCAGATCATTCAGAAAACCATGAAATTCCAAAAGGTTCAGGTTTTCTTGCCACTGTATATATAGCATGGTAGTCTTCAGCAGTCAGTGGCTGTGATTCGCACAGTGCCGGCGGTCCACCGTCGCTGTTCTTGGCATAACCATTGCTCGCTCGCACACTTCATCAGTTTCATGTTTGTTATTCACACTCTCACTCTTTCTCTCTCGTATTGTTTCTGTGGAATTATTTTCATCATGGTGAATTTGTGTTTATAGGTTCACTGATGTCAGTAGTCGTGTTTTTTGTTTGTTTTGTCGTACAGGTGTAAATCCGTGATTGATTTTCATAAACAATAATGTTAATAATTTTAAGAGTTAATGTAGCTCGAGTCTCACCTTTTTTACCAAACGTGAATTCGCCTGAACTTTTCGCCAAATCTGCAAATGAAAATCCGGCAGCAGATCCAAAGTTGAATGAAGTTGCTGTCAAGTCACAGGAGAGAAACACAAAAATCACATTTATGTTTTCATGAATCTCACCAGCCGATCGTTCATCCACTAAACACAGGTCAATTCAGTCAGTATGACATGGGTTTTTTGTGGCACTCACTTGTGTCCAATAAAACGCTGCTCTTGCTGGAGAGGTCGACAGGACGTGCCGCATCAGTCTGCTCTCTTTCACTCTTCTCTAATCTGAGATCAGCAGCATCACAGGAAGAGTTTTGTTTAACCTGCATAGAAACAACACCCATCAACACGAGCAGTACGTTTGACTGACAGAAGGTTATCGAGCAGTGATTGAACGTCACCTGAATGTGTTTGAGTTTATTGATCTCAGTGATGAAGTCGTCGTGTCTATCGGCCTCAGGTTCAGAATCGCTGCTCACTCCACACAGAAAGTTGGGAGGCAGCTGGAGACGTCGAGCTCTTTCCTCTTCTTCTGGTGTCGCTTTCTTCTCCCACACTAGTATGCACTCTAAACAACAAAAACAACATTCATCATGATTAAAAACTAGGGCTGAACAATTAATTGCATTTGCGATTAAATCGTGATGTGATAAAACATAATTCTCTAACCGCAAAGGTTGTGATTGATTATAGGCATGTTCAATTTCATGCAACCCTGTTCAGAGCTGACCAATACCATCTCGCGGCTTTCTCCATTTCCCCCCAAAGTGCTCAGGATGGGAGCTTGCTCTCTCGTGGTGACTGCATGCAAGTGAGGAGAAGGAATTGCATAACATACGCGCCATGACAGCTTGCGTCTCTATTTAAGCGTGCTTCCTTAATATAATTAATTTGTACATTGACCTGTTGTACAATGGCCTCAGGCATGACAGAACGTGGCACTGTGGAAACTTTAGTGTAAAAGAGAAACAGCACGTCGATTGTGTGGGACTATTCTAGCTGTTTGTGTGGATGATGCTGCACAGTGTCCGGTAATGCTACCTCAAGGGGCATAACCATAACCGTACACAATAAAAAAAAAAGATAATTTATATATTTTTACTTCTTTATTTAAAGATTGTCTAGTAAGCCAGTGTTTAAGTGCAATCAACATGTTTATCATATGTTTATTACAGTAGAGTGTGGTAAAGCCACAGTTGTTGTTTTATATTTCTGTAATCTGCACAAGCTTATTTGTCAGTGCTTTACTTCATGATAATTACTTCATGTTTACAAGGCTAGAAATGTAACAAATCTGTTCATCAATTCATGCATCACCTAATTTCATCATAACAATGTGTCTACACCAGACGCAGTGTGGAGAAAATGGATCATTATAATTCTAATGGGTTCTAGTGCGTTTCTAATGTCTTTTGTGGTGTTGCATCGTGGCAGTGGCATCCGGTGCAGACACAGTTTAAGCTTGACATACAGTTTGTTTAATCTGTCTAAGATTGCATTGGTTACAATGATTAAATAATACAGAAGGGGCTTAAAAAATAATCGCATATTAAATCGCTATTATTTTTCAAAATCGTTCAGCCCTAATAAAAACAGAATGCTGTGATTCAAGACAGTCGTGTCTCATACACACGGTTTAATAAAATACCCACGTTACATCACACATATCACAAAAAAATAGATTTATCAATGACACTCTGCATCTGTAGCGCTGACTTTAATCTTTAACATTAGATCTTATCTAATGTCTAATGTCTAACTTCTCTTATCATTTTCCAGAAAATGGCAGCCCTCTCGTAGATTTTGGGGACTTCAATATCCACCTGGAGAAACCCTATACTTTGAACTTTCACTCAGCCGGTACTCACAGATCAGGATCAGTCTTTGATCGGTTTGCTAGAATATTTGTTCATGCTGATAAAATGTTGATGTGCAGGGAATGTGTTTTGATTTGTTTCTCATCTACACCCATAACTGCACCACAGACAACACTATAATCACACCTCTTCACATTTCTGACCATTTCTTCATCACTTTCAACATGCTCCTTCCCCCATGCACTACACCCACACCACCACCAGTTTATTTTAGACGTAACCTTCGCTCTCTCTCTCTCCCCTAGCATCCTCTCTGCTAAGGTGGCATCCTCTCTTCCCTCAAACTTCTCATCTCTTGATTCTGCCACTGCCACCTTACACTACACAACACTAAACAACCTTTGACCTCTGTCCTCCAGATCAGCTCGTGCCACCACCTCCTGTCATCGGCTGGCTGATACCCTCCGTGAACAACGGAGCACACTCAGGGCTGCAGAAAGGAAATGGACCAGAAATCCTGTTGACCTTAGAGACTATCAGTCACTACTCTCCTCTTTTTCTGCTAGTGTTACAACAGCAATTTTGTCAGGATTGCACAGCAGTATGATTCAAGCCCATCATATTACTGACAACTGTTTCTCCAACCTTGTCGAGTTCAATGTGGGATTTGCTAAACACTTGTCAATGAAAGATGGGTCAGCAAGACTTTATTTGGACCAATAAACATCTCTGAATCAAACCTGTAAGTGCGATGAATTAAATGTTTGTATAACTTCTATTTAATGCACCACCAAAGATTAAAGTAAACAGAGTTTAGAGCAAATCTAGGGTTTGTTGATCTCTAGACAGATCGTTGATCAGGCTGCTCATTCAGAAACATTAACCCTCTGGAGTCGAAGCCCGCGTCGGCGCGGTTTCTCTCATCTTCTCGTGATAACGGCGAAATGAACTGAAATAACTCTGTCAGTTTTGATCGTACAGATAAGAGCAATACGTCATTCGAATCTTTAAAGGGTCTACTTTTTTTTTGTATACACCCACAACAACAACAAAATGCTGTGGTTTTGTAAAATAAAGAAAATAAACAGGGTTCGTACTCTGCTTTCTCTGTCTCTGCCACCTCTCTTCACAGACACGTAAATAAAACAACCTAAATCTCAGCAAATACTTGCCTCAACGACATGAAAAATATATGTATAGAAAGCTTGAAATGTCAACTTTTAAATTAACCAATTCAAGTCGAAAACAAATGATTTATTTTTATGTAATCCTTATGAAAGTAAGGAGTGGTACGGTTTTTCCTGTATCACCTCATTATAGCTAATGTGATCCCGCCCCCACTGTGCACGCTGTTCACATGGTAATGATCTGAGGTCAGTCAGGTTTGTGTACACGCCTCCGATCGAGAAATGGCTACACGGATGAAGATACAATTCAGATACAATTTCTCCTCAGAGGAAGAACGCGACTTAGATGACGACCTTTTGCATTTTGAAGAGCGACTGACCCAGCGGAGGATATAATTCCTGACGAGTAAGTCTTTTAATATTACCTTCATGATTTACAAACATGCTATTGTCAGACTAAAATCAGCTATTTCAGAATATGTTGTACAAAACGCGTAACGTTATGCTATAGACGGATATATTTTCCCAAATGGTGAAAGTGTTTATCAACTAGCTTCTGTTCGCGAATATCTGCTCTGAATGTGTTGAATGTGTTATAGGCGGTCATTGGCGTTCGCAATGATCTGTGTAAATGTATCAGTAAACTGTATTAATTTATTTATTGCATTCTTAACACCATTCCAGCATCATGGCGAGAACTAGTCACTCTATACACACACACACACACAAGTCTTTTCTATACATGAGTCGGGGGGACAATTTGGATTCCTCAGTTAACCTATCCTACATGTCTTTGGGCCGTGGGAGGAAACCGGAGTACCCGGAGTAACCCACACTGACACAGGGAGAACATGCAAACTCCACACAGAAAGGCCTCCTGTCCCAGCCGGGGCTCAAACCGGAGACCACCTTGCTGTGAGGCAATCAGTAAACTGTAAATGTCACAGATAAGTGACTATTGACAGACATACACGCGTCCATTCTTATCAGTGATGCTACTGTATATCAGCTATGCTTGTTCTGATAATTGCTAACTACAGTTTCACTTTTCGTTAGGCCTGTGGCTGCATCACAGGCATCTTGCACAAGAAAAGCACGCGAGTGTCTTCACAATGAGTAAGTACATATTCACTATAAAGTTTCTTGAGAAACGTTGGGATAACACAATATGTAAATCTTTCTGTATGGGTTTATAGAAATTGTACTTTTATTACATTTACATTTACATTTATGCATTTGGCAGACGCTTTTATCCAAAGTGACTTACATTACATTGTACTATACATTTGTACATTTTGTATAGTAAGCAAGTGGGGGTTAGATGTCTTGCTCAAGGGCACCTCAGCCGTTACCCGCCAGCCCTGAGAATCAAACCAGCAACCTTCTGATCATGAGTCCAACTCTCTAACCACTGGGCCACAACTGCCCACAGACTGCCTGTCTTCTCATCAAGTATGCATATACTAAGGCTATACTAATAGTTGTTTACAACATTCTTTTAGGACTGAATAAGAATGTGAGGACAAAATGATGGACACACAAGAGGCGTCTGTCTGATCCACCATCCATGCTGCTACACTACACAGCACAAAACAATGAAGTGGTACAGAAAGTGGAAATTCTGTGTTCTATGTGAGATTGTAGGTTATACATGAGGGGGAAGAGTGGACCTTTACAGACCTTACACTCTTTTATCTTGCACTGTTCATGTTTGCTCTGTTTTACCCTAAATGTGTGTTTTATTCTGAGTTTTGACCTGAATGTATCTTCTGTACAACTAAGTTATATGTAAAGTGTTTTTTAAGTAATATAAGTAGGTTTGCTATGTGTAGGTTTATATGGATTATATAGGTGATATACAGTGTACTCACTAACTGGATTTTTTCTATGTTCTAAATAAGCTACAAACAAAAAAAATATACATTTCTTTTGTCTTCACATTCTTTTTCAAATCCCTAATTTAGAAACTTTTCCAGCTCAGCATCATTCCTGACTGAAATAATCATTATGCAGGTCTTTGTCTTCTCAGGTGTCAATCACATTATTCAGGATCATTCACGCCTCCTTGCATATGTCCTTTTGAAGCAAAAAGTGTCTTAGAACATTTTTATCACTATATTGTTTTCTGTGAATGAGTCAGCAAGATGATTTTCACATCATTTTTAAGCAAACACTCTAGGCTACAAGATCCAGTTCTCAAAAGTCTTGAGTACCAATATTCTGTATGTGTTTTATGACCTTGTTTCAGTGACTTACATTTTTTAGATTTTCTCTAAGCACGCATAAACATTGTTTTCTCAAAAACACAATCATATATAAACATACTGTTCACATATTATTGTAGCCCAGTTTGTGCTGATTACAGTGTTATCAGACTTTAGTCATTGATATGTTTAAAAGCAACTGAAAAAAGCACTAATATCAGGGCATGTCAAAACTTGGCCAGGGCCCCAAAACACCTTTAGACTCCAGAGGGTTAAACAAACCTGCTGTATTAACTGTGGGATATGACAGCGTACATTGCGAAATGCATATTTTGTAATAAAAATCATCAAGTTGAGCCATGTAACTGCCATGCAACAAACGGCACCAAAACACAATCGCTTTTCCGGGAGTCCTCCTCGATCGTGTTGACGGCTGAGATCCTCCTGTTTGTGATTCTCAGAGAATGGACCAGACTACAATTTAGACAGGGCGCACATAATAGATACCCAGCGCCGGAAAAACAACTTTCCTCAGGATATCAATCTTTTCCCCGTATAATCACGTTGTCCTTGTATGTATTGGATAACAAAGCAGGGCTTTTTGAACTTGAAGGTTACAGGGCGCTGTGTGAGGTTATTTACTTCCATTTTTATTTACAATAAACACATCTCTGAAGCATGACATGACGCTTGTGTGTCCATTTTTGATAATTTTCCCATACATTTTATTATAGATATGTGTTTTTTTATTATTTAAACCTCCTCAGTAGCAAGTTTAAAGTTAATCCCTAACTTTAAAGAGATAAATCAGAGTTTAAAATAATGGAGCAACAAGATTAGAGTTTACTGTAAAATAAAAACCTGGATCAAACCCTGATTATTTCTAAACAAGGTTTAAAGTTTGGGAATATTATTAATTTAAGAGAATTTCTTGGATGCATTTAAACCGAATGTTGGGGACTCAAATACAATATTAGGACACTTAACAATACAACATAAGGGGCACTTTAACAAGTGTACATCCGGTGTACACTCACAGCTACTCGTGTAGGGAATAGTGAATGAGGGATTTCAGACACAGCCTTTAACAACAGTAATGTCATGTGATTCACCTGGATCGGATGCTCCTTCACCTTCGTCAGGATAGAGTTTTCCTCTTAGACTCCTCACGGCACTTTCAAACGTTTCATCTGTACAACAGAGATTTACATTTAAATAACAAAACAGCTGAACACTAGGGGTGTAATGATAGTCAAACCGAACCGAATGATCCGCGATACATCTTCCTCGATACGAACAGCGAAACTCTCATAGCGTACCGCGAACCCCCGCCCCCTGATTCTCAAACCCACTCCTATGGGGTGAAAACAGTATCAAAACCTCCCACAAATATACGTAAAAGATCCACATTCACCCGCTATAATTCACAAATGCACGCAACAGATCCACACACACGGACAACAAATCCACTAATGCTAGCAGAAAAACCATGCATGCACTACAATTCAGAATTCCACAGGTACAGCAATCCACATGTGCTCTATTTACAAATGCACTCACCTACAATCCACGAATATACTTTATCTGTAGTTATAATTGTTATTCTATCAGTGGCATAACTTTATTTTGAAAAGTGGTGGGGACGTGCACGCGAGTCACGGCTCTCTGTTTTTTCCGCAAATATAACTTACGAGTGCGAGCAATAAGAGATTGTTTTACATTTTAAAATGGCCACTAAACAATACACATCTTCCGCAAGCATTTCTTCATTTCTGCCAAAAAGTGGTGGGGACATGTCACACCTATCCACACGCAAATTACGCCTATGTATTCTATTCTTGCCTTCTGACATTTGAATGTGAGTGAATATATGCTTTTGTACCTGTGGACTCTTTTGAGACGGTTGTAAACCAGCTCTGATTCACAAATGCACAGAAGCAGATAGCAGTGTCCTTGATGGTGACGTCACCTGCAATATAGCTTCCTCCTCAAGAGGGCGCTCACCCCTTAATATTTTATTTTATTGAACATATCGAACAGAATATACATCTATAATGGCACAGATAAATGTATTTAAACAATTATTAAGCAAGGCACATATAAAAAGAAAAACATCAGTTAAAACCAATAAAATAACAAACAATCTAAGATGTAAAAAAATTGATATATAAGTAGGGGTCTATTCTATTAATTTAAGAATAAATCCAATTCTCTTATTATTTTAACAAGTTTCAGAGCCTTTTCAGTTTTCATATATTCCAGTGATGGAAAGAAATGATCAAAAAAGTATCTTTTAAAAAACAGAAAAATAAGATTTCGTCGTCATACATTTGCATTTATGAATAAAAATATTGTCAACTTGACAAAATAATACATGGTTTTTTTTCCAAAATTAAACCGATGTGTTAAAAATGTTTTAAAATGAGTTTCCTCTGCGAAAAACACCTGAGATAGAGGCGCTTTAAAGCAATGTTAAAATAGTCTCTGGTATCCCCATAATGTGTCTGTAAAGTTTCAGCTGAAAATACCTCACAGATCTTTTATTATACTGAGCTTTGTGTGTCCATTTTGTCTGTGAGGAAAAACATGCTGTTTTGGTGTGCGTCACTTTAAATGCAAATGAGCTGCTGGTCTCCGCCCCCTTTCCAGCAGAAAGCGCCAGACTGAGAGCCTGCACTTCAGTAACAGCAAAGCTAAAGCGAATGATAAACACTTTCTCATTTTAATAAACCAAACATATTGCTTTAATAAGTGAAAGTCCACAGGACAAACGCGTTATCTGTGTTTACAACGAGTACATTGACTTTATCAGTGAAGTTCACAGGATAAATGCGTCATATAAAAACTGAAAACACAAACTCTGTCAGTGAATGCACGCGCGATGTCTGTCAGTGCAGACGCGTGATCTCTGTCAGTGAAAGCACACACGTGTTATGTATTAACAACGTGCACATCGGTTTTTATCAGTGAAGTTCACAGGATAAACGCATCATATCTATAAAAACTGAAAACTTGATCTCTACTGTGATGCAGCTCCGTGTAAAGTGACTTCACCTGATGTCTTCTGCACATTCCATTGAAAAATAAAACTAATCCATAGCGTCTTCAGCAGCTTCTGAGTAAATGAAGTTTTATGTTCAGTCTTGCATCCAACAACAAAACACCTTGTTTGTTTACAAAACATTCTTGTAGCTCACTGCAAGTAGTCCAGTGTGAAAGCAATGGCGGACAGTGTACAGCTGGATGAGGGCGGAGACAGCAGCAGTCCATCAGCAGTCATGGGCGGGGCTTAATCAATGTGACATCAGATTGCTCAGAGAATGCAAACAGCTCGTTCAAGAGGACTGATAAGGTTTATTAGGGATTATAAAAAAGTTAATGGGTGGATTTTTACATTCTAGGGTGGTTCTGTACACACACTCCTGACACACAGTTATGTTTAAACACATTTAAGTGCATATTTTTGGGATGGGGGCCTTTAAAAGCCACTGGAAAGCTAATATACTGCATTTGTAATTATTTAGTAGTTGGCTTATCATAAACGTGCAAAATATTGTTATAATACAAAGATGTTGGATATAGTACAGATTTGAAACAAGAGCAAATTCATTTATTGGGAAGCTTTGCTTTGAGGTCGTTACCATTAAAGAGAAGTGATGGGAGTTCACAAGATTGCATGTTCACAAGAGTGTTTCTTACTAGATTTGTAAAACCGTCTCAAAAGAGTCCACAGGTACAAAAGCATATATTCACCCACGTTCAAATGTCAGAAAGCAAAGCACACGTGGTGTTTGTGCATAGAATAACAATTACAACTACAGATAAAGTATTATTTGTGGATTGTAGGTCCATTTGTAAATAGAGCGCGTGTGGAATTCTTCAACGTATTTGTGGATTGCTGTGCATGCGTGTGGATCTCTCGCATGCATTTGTGAATTATAGCGCGTAAATGTGGATCTTTTACGTGTATTTGTGGGAGATTTTTATACTGTTTTCACCCCATACGGTCCCGTCCACTGCACGTGTCAGAATGTGTCTTTTGCCGGTGCAGGTTAGAGCATTCTCTTTGCAAATTGACGCAGCAGTGCAGCAAACACTGATCACACTCAATAATGTGATGACAGTGAATTGTTAATGTCCAAAATGCTCATGGATTGAGACAAAAATGTCTATTTAAGTCTATCTTAAATTGAAGATTTTATTCCAAAATCATATTTTTTATTATTACTACAACTACACAGCATGTTTCATGCTTATGTTCTGTGTGAGAGGGCATTGCGCTGTCGCGAGTAAATGCTCATCTCGACTCTCATCATAACATGATGTCAAAATGTAGTTTTATTTGTTTCTCTGAATGTTATGTAAGGAATAATCTATGACTAGCCGTGCATTATCCCGCTTATACCATGGTCATTTGCCAAGTTAAAGCTGTTACTGATGTGAATTTTCATCAGACAAGTGAAAATGAGAGTTAGTCTTGTCAGTTAATTTCAAATGAGGCACTACCCGTGCATTAAGTGGTTTTAATGCACACCTTCCAGCCAATCAGAAACGAGTATTCTAACGGACCATGGTATAAATGCTTATATTGCATATGCATGAGGAAGAAATGATCACATCACGCTGTAAATCACTCTCTCCTACACTGAATGAGTGAACCCTCAATCGTTTTTCATTGTATCCTTCAAAGCACAAGACAAAACACAGTGTCTTTTTATCTAGAACTCGCACTACGCGAACCAGAAAGCTATGCGGATTAAACAAATCCAAGTTACAATCTACACCGTCATTAAAATGAGCTTCCTGGTAAGGTTCTCAAAGAGCTTTTTCTCAATCATGTATTTAAAAGAACGAAATGCGCCACAGATACTCTCCCTCCTATCTTCCTTTACCTTTGATTAAATACTAATTAGAACACTTTAAACAACTTATAGCAATTAAACAATTAATATCTGTATTTTTTCTAATCATTATACACTTAAGTTACTCTGTTCCTAATAGAATGTGAAGCCAATGTATAAAGTCAATAAGTTAAATTGTTGTTTTAATGAAGTTAAAAGTAAATCTAGTGTTATTTTTTAGCATTGCTGGTGCCATGCATTTAACCCTGCACCACATCGAACCAAATCGAACTGTGGAATTGGTGTACCATTATAGCCCTAATGAACATGTCCAAACAACAACAACAAAAAAATATTGAGTGTTTGCAGGAAAGTTCTCTGAGAGTTCTTACAGTACTAATCTATCAGGTATAAGTAGGCATGGGCCAGTATGACATTTTGACGGTATGATAACCTTCAGCAAAAATACAAAGGTTTCACAGTATGACGGTATTGAGATTACAGCTCTGAAAGTAATTTTTCTCTGTAAATATTTTTTTAATGAACACAACATTTTTTATTTTTAAGGAACAAATAGAATATTGGGAAAAATAATAAACATTTGTCAGCTAAAAAAAAAAACTGGTATCCGGCCCATGACTAGTCATAAGTGAATGAATTAACTCAAAGCATGTTTATGTTTGCTTTTTACATTTACATTTCATTTATGCATTTGGCAGACGCTTTTATCCAAAGCGACTTACATTACATTGTACTATACATTTGTACATTTTGTATAGTAAGCAAGTGGGGGGTTAGATGCCTTGCTCAAGGGCACTTCAGCCGTTACCCACCAGCCCTGAGAATCGAACCAGCAACCTTCTGGTCATGAGTCCAACTGTCTAACCACTGGGCCACGACTGCCTTTTTACCGCTACAGGCTAAAAAACTACAATAAATATACACAAATGTGCATGTGAAAGCCCAATAACATGTTAATAAAAGCTTCTTACCATCATCATCATCACTGACATATCCTGGGTGATTTTTGTAACAGAAAAAGGTCGGAGGAAGCATGAGTCTGGCAGCCAGCTGAGCCTGCTGTTCTGTGGGCTTTCGTTCAAATACAATCTCAACATCATCATCATCATCACAAATGTTCTGAGGAGAAACTACAAGACACAAAAAAAACAGCAGCTTAATATCAACATCACAGACATTCTGAGGAGAAACTACATGACAAACAAACACCAGCTTCATCTCAACATTGCAAATGTTTTGAGAAGAAACAACAGGACAAAATAAAACCGCAGCTTTTACTCAACATCACAGATGTCCTATGGAGAAACTACAGGACAAACACCTGTGTCTAAACGCTTCACACAAGCAGTAAATCCACAGCCATGCAAACACACATGTTAAAAAGAGCTCTCAAACCTCACCGCTTCTCACACACATCTGCTGAACATTGTAACTCTGAATACATGGAAAAGTATTGTCAAGCGGACTTCTATTGTGTGACTGATTCATGTGTACTTACGCTTTACTTTGATAAATGCTCACTGTGTGCTTCTACAGTTAAAATCTTTTTCATTTTACACATATCTTTCCATCCCAGGGCTCAACAATAAGGACTGCCTGGAGCCAGCATGGGAGACCCTCGGGCCAGTAGACAGTACTGTCACTTGCCCAATCGGGCCAGTGCTGTATCACCACAAAAAAATAAAATTGGCTTGTTGTTAAGCCTTGTCTATGTAAATATTCTCAAGAAGATGCAAAAGAGAACTTGATAACCCTAACCTAGTCAGCATTACTTGCATGGATGTTTTTCCATGAAATCATTTTGCAGTGTAGCATATAGAAATCCAACAGTTTTCTTTTATTCGTATTTTTGGCTTATAATGTTAAAATACACTTTTTAATGAACTGTTTTGTTGTAGGTGTACAGAGTATTACAATCTTTTAGCAGTCAGGCTATTCGAGAAGGGAGAGGGCGCAATTTTTTGTTTTAATTTACTTGTTTTGCTCAATTTTATTTTAAATTATATTGTATTATATTGAAAAGCAAGACAAACTATAAAAAGAACATTTTGACCATTCAGTTTATGCAATAGTGAAAAATTGGCTATATAAATAGTAGAAATGCGAGAGCCCGTGTTCGGTCGAGTGTTTAGTTTTTATTCGTCCTCGGTCAAGAATTTTCATTTCGGTGCATCTCTAATTAGACCAACCTGAAAAACACTGATTATTTTTATTTGTATGTATGCTCTATTACATTTATTTGTGCTAATGCACATTACTTGTTCTTATTTTATCACTTACTGATTAGTTGTCTTTAACCATTTTTTAAATTTCTAACCCTAACTTTAGGCTAGTTTTTTTGGTTTCAGTACCTTATTTATTAAGATTACATGGGTAACAAATAAATAACTAGACAATGTTACTTATTACTTTTTTGTGGTGGAGCCAGCGAAAATTTGGGCAGGGCCAGAAAAAACTAGAATCAATTGCCCGACCGGGCCAGTAGATAAAACCCTTAGCGTTGAGCCCTGCACCCACTTGGTTCATTAATCTACAGAATCTAAACCACTAAACGTAACATTCACAGACCATTTCTCTCATCCTCTATCTAATAGGTTAATTGCTTATTTCTCAAAATAATAAAAACAATCATCAACGTTTTTCTACCATACATACAAAAGCTAAGAGCAGTAGAAATCTGTGACAAATTAACTGAAGAAAATAAACACTGCCATACTGTACAAATGTGTCTTTCTTTCTCTGAAAACTGACAATGTGTGACATCAGAATATCGTGTATTAACAAAAATGGCTTAGCAGACAACTACAAATAAGCAACACTGACGCTACACACCCTGTACTAAATATAACAAAAACACTTTACAATATAGTAACTGCTGAAGATGTCAGACCTGGGGCCTGCTTAAAATAGGAGGTTTAATGTTAAATGTGAAGTCAACTTTTGTTGATTTACCCTGAGATGGGAAACTCAGTTTTTGGTTTTAGAACAGCTGACTTCAGATAGTTTAATCAACTCTCAGTAGGCCGACTTTACACGTGCACCACGACTCAATAGAGTGCTGATATTACAATTCACCATGTTAACGACACAAAATATATATATATATATATAAAAAACAGCTGCAAACAACAAAATCCTTTCCTGATGTGAATGCAACTCCCTATGAATGAATTGTCTCTGCGTAGGCTACGGCGTAGGTCCGACGCAGAAGTATAAATCAGCCTTCACTCACACGGTTTGCTCTCAATCCCCCCTCCGAACTCCTCCGCTGGCCTGTGCTCACACTGTACTTCACCATTCACACCCGAGCACGCTTTCATCATTACAATGCGCCCGCTTTGAAGTAAGTTTTTTTAGGTGTGTTTAACTTTCTGTGCAGATACCGATCCACTTTTGAAATCGTAGTCATACAAGAGTGTTATGAGAGTACATTTACATTTACGCATTTGGCAGACGCTTTTATCCAAAGCGACTTACATTACATTGTACTATACATTTGTACATGTTGTATAGTAAGCAAGTGGGGGTTAGGTGTCTTGCTCAAGGGCACCTCAGCCGTTACCCACCAGCCCTGAGAATCAAACCAGCAACCTTCTGATCATGAGTCCAACTCTCTAACCACTGGACCACGACTGCCCGTGAGAGTAAACAGCTCATTGTGCTTTTAAACCACCCCCACATACGTTATTATCATAAAATTGTCCCTTATATGAGAGGGACAATCTCTGTGCCGGCAAAGAATTTTCATTCGCGGGGCAGTACTGCTGACATTTTCCCACTGGATGAAAGCTAAGTTAATCAAAAAAGATGCTAGGTTTCTTGTTGAGCGCTTCTTCTGAACAAAAGTTGCTTAAGGGGTCAGAAAAGCCGCAAAATCTAATAAAATATTTACTAACTTAGCAACACTGGTGGGACAAATAAAAAATGTGTAATGAAAGTACTTCAATTCAATTCATGAAAGTATGCGCAACAAATGTACTGGATGGATGGATGGATGGATGAACAAATGAAAGGACGAGGTATTTAAACAGCTTACGCATTTAAAAGGAGCAGGAGACCAACTAAGTTTCCTGATAGAATTTTTTTTTTGCCAAATTTCTCAATTGTCATACCTCCCATTATGAAACAGAAGATGATAATGAAACTCATTTCAGGGTTAACATAGCTTTCACTAAACCTCCTTTCTGAAACAGGCTGCTGTTACTCTGTTACATTCATTAAAGGGATAGTTCACTCAAAAAGAAAAATTCTGGGGCTATTCACGTCTTGTTTGGTTTGTTTGAATCGAACTCAAATTCGTTTTCTCCCTTGGTGCGGATCTTTTGGGCAGGTGTGAATACAACAATCGCACTCTGGTGCGGACCAAACAACCGTACCGAGACCCAGCTGAAGAGGTGGTCTCGGTCCGGTTCCAAACGAACTCTGGTGCAGTTCGTTTAAGGTGTGAACATAGCCCGACCTCGATCCGACCTAACTGCAGTAATCCGTCTTCTGCGCAGCACCACTGTAATAGCGCGTCTCCTAAAACATCCTGCGAGCTGTTTAAACTTGATGCATTCGCGCATCTCTCTCGGACATACTCGCGCCCGGCTGTGCATCACCCGCGCGTCTTCCAAAAGGAGTAAGGAAGGCACGCAACCTGCCTCTCTAATCACTTTTTTTTACATTATGTTATCCATTTGGCAAACACTTATCCAAAGCGACTTTGAAACAAATATATAGTATAATTGAATGTTAGTATGTGCAATCCCTGGGATCAAACCCATGACCTTAGCTTTGCTAACGCCACTGAGCTACAGGAAATCACTTGTTTTACTAGTGACTGGTGCTGCATTAAACAAACATATTTAATGTCTAACTGGTCTGCTCATTTCATTTGGATTAAATGACATGACACATTTAACACATTTTCTAGCCTGCTTGTTTTTAAAATCCAAAATACTTAAAAACAAATAACCAAACATATGTAATATTTTATTAAGTATTTTGGATTTTAAAAACAAGTAGGCTAGAAAATGTGTTAAATGTGTCATGTCATTTAATCCAAATGAAATGAGCAGACCAGTTAGACATTAAATATGTTTGTTTAATGCAGCACCAGTCACGAGTAAAACAAGTGATTTCCTGTAGCTCAGTGGCGTTAGCAAAGCCAAGGTCATGGGTTTGATCCCAGGGATTGCACATACTCACATTGCATTATACTAAACATTTGTTTGTAAGGGTGTATTCACACAAGGAAAGTCTGCTAGTTCACTTGCTTTGGTCCGGACCAAATACATTTTTTTTTTTTGGTTTGTTGCGGTTTGCTTTCACACTGCCCTTTTTGCAAGAGAACCAAAATGTGTAAACAAAACCACATGTGTGCTAAGATCATCCATTCATTGGACAGAAAAAAGCAGGAAGTGCAAAAATAGGCTACTCACAGAAATCTTTCGTAGTGCAATTTAAAAACATTTCTAAATATTAAATGGGCAATAGAATTTTATGGACATATTTATGCATGTTTATTTTGAGATGGATTACTTAAGTTCTCAAGTTAAAAGCAAATAACAACCAAACATATGTAATATTTTATTAACTCCATCTCAAAATAAACATGCATAAATATGTCCATAAAATTCTATTGCCCATTTAATATTTAGAAATGTTTTTAAATTGCACTACGAAAGATTTCTGTGAGTAGCCTATTTTTGCACTTCCTGCTTTTTTCTGTCCAATGAATGGATGATCTTAGCACACATGTGGTTTTGTTTACACATTTTGGTTCTCTTGCAAAAAGGGCAGTGTGAAAGCAAACCGCAACAAACCAAAAAAAAAAAATGTATTTGGTCCGGACCAAAGCAAGTGAACTAGCGGACTTTCCTTGTGTGAATACACCCTCTGTCATCATTTAGTCACCTTTGAGTTGCTCCAAATCTGTTTACATTTCTTTGTTGATAAACACAGAGAAAGATATTTGAAAGAATGCTTGTGACCAAACAGTATGTGGACCCCATTGACTACCATAGTAGGAAAAATTACTTATAATTATAATTTATTTTGTTCTGTTGAACACAAAATAAGATATTTTGAAGACTGTAGGACAGCAAAATGTTCGGGGGCTCCTTTGTCTACCATTGTTATTTTTCCTACTATGGTAGTCAATGGGGTTCACCTACTGTTTTGTCACAAGCATTCATCCAAATATCTAAACAAAGACATTTATACCAAACAAAGACAGATTTGAAACAACTCAAGAGTGAGTATTTTTGGGTGAACTATCACTTTAAACTCTACATTCTAGTGAAGTCCCAAACAAACAACAGAAGGTTAGCAGATCATGCAAACACGTCGACTGGTCGGGATTAATGTTCAGATCCTGAGACATGCCAGCCAATCATGAGTGACCTGAAATACCTTCAGCTTCAAACTGTGTGACCGATGTGCAGCTCCAAAATGCCATAGGATTATGTTTGAAAAGTCTAAAATCCAAACCTAAAAGATAATTGTGTTTGTGTTAAAGATACCAACAAGACTACGTGATGGTATGCAAAGTATTGTGTGTCATGAACAATTCAAACGGCCATGTAAACTTTGACACAACTTACCCCAGGTAGCAAAATCAAGTTTTGTGTTAAATGGAAAAAGAGTTACATAATTAAAAGGTTTTATGATGTTTGTGGGATTGGCCGAATAATAAATGTGATTCTGACAAACAGTGGAGCTGATTTCTATCAACATTCACTTAATTATAATATTTCAAGGTCCTGAAAAAGAATACATGATGGATATTAAAACATTCTTCGTGTAGTTTAAAGAGGACCGATTATGCCCCTTTTTAATAGAACTCCGAATGTGTCTGTGAAGTTTTAGCTCAAAATACACCACAGATCATTTACTGTCGCATTACGCTGTCAGTCACTCTCTCCTATGGTGAGTAAACCCTTTATTGTCTTGACTTGTATCGTATCCTTCAAAGCATGAGCTTAAGTGCAATGGCTTCGTGGATCTAAATGAGAATAAAACAAGCAGATAAAACAAATCAACTGTTGCTAAAAGATCTTGCTAACTGATGTATTTGAAACAAAATTGCATTATTGTACTGTGGTACCCAGGCAGCGCGGTGTGCGTTGTATACGCTGCCGGTATGAAAGGACAATGCACTGCCACCTCTCTCCCTACACACTGCTCCCACTCCACTTATGCGTGTGGTACGAAACGGGCGTAACCGCATTATCGTACCAGAGAATGCGCACATCATGTGATCTCAACCAAAAAATGATGTAAACTGTGTGTATTTGATGTAACATGGGGACACCTAGTGGTAGTACGGCATTATGTCAACTGGTAGTCATGCGGGGATGGTTTGGTTTTGGTAGCAGTTAAATAAAGTTGTGTGAGGAAGAAGCAGCTCATAAAAGTAGGTTTAGTGGGACAGGAACTTATAAGGACTTGTGTGTATCAGAAGTGTTTAAAATAAAAAATATCTATTCTGGTATCTAGCTAAAACACGACTTAAAGCAAGAATATGACAATAGAGAAGTTGACGATCACCAGAAGATGGCAGTAGTGCAACACCATGGATGCAAGCTGCCGATAAAAACCAAGTCGACGCACTTTTTTCACTTTTTAAAATAACACCATGAACAACGCGAAGCAACAACTTGAAGGATGCATTATAGAGGTTTTTGTTATGTTGCCACATTTCAACAAGCTGTTCATATATCTCCACTATCCAACGCACTGCACTGCAGAAGCTGTCTGTTCCGGTTTACATTTTTTAAGTTCTGTCAGTCACTCCGTCATCTTGCAGTCTTGACTCTCATTGGTTGTTGTAAAAGTACTAACGTCATCACCCCTCTGATTTTTCAAAGATTTTTGGGAGGGGAAAATCTGGCCGAGAATCCTGTAGTCTGAGACAGGCTTAATGAGACGCCGATCGCATCATCATCACTTTTTTTTGCTGGTGAAAGTTACAGGAATACATATGGTGTGTGATATTAACTATAAACACAATAATCATCGTTTATCATAACTGAAAGGGACATTATGGGGGATTTATTTTGTGTATGGCTGATTATTATTATTAGTTAAATGCTAAGTTTGGCAAGCAACCCCAACAATCGCAATGTTCACGTTTATTCAATTTTTTCGAGCTTATGCCTTTTTTGTTTTAAACTATGCACGTATAATAAAGGTTAAATACATTGGCTATAAAAGCAAGAGTATTATATATTTGTAAATTATCTGAAAAATAAAAAAACATTAGCCTATTTGTATTTGGCTAAATTAAGCATGACTGCAAGTCCTGGCTCCCAACTGAAGCCAAACTGAATCTGAGAAAAGGGCATCGTCTGCTTCTACATGCAGTTTTAAAATGTTAAAAACTGCTTATTAACAGGTTTTTCATTCGCTCTGTTCTGTACTTTTTACAAACTCGCATTGGATATTTTCAACTAAAAACACAAGATAGTGTAGGCTTGTTTTATTGCACTTCGTTGTTCTGCATTCACCAACAATATAAAACATCTTTGTCATTTTAAAACAACAATATATGCTACATAATAGGCTAATAGCTCAACAACATACTTTATGTATATTTGCAACCAAAATAAAAATGAAGGTAGTTATATCGCATACCACGGTTCCACCTTGGTTAGTTGAACTAATAATGATAATGATAATATTTTAATACAGCATTTTGTGTAACCAGCAGATCTGTCGCTGGCTGACAAGTTAAACTCATTCTTCGCTCGCTTTGAATGCTATCGCGACAGCACTGCCTCTCAGCGCGTTAGAAAGTAGCAGACAGAGCAGCGACAACCCTGTAATCACCATGTCGGAGGACGAGGTTTGGAGGGTGCTAAAGCAAGTGAACGTCAGGAAAGCAGCCAGGCCTGATGGCATTTCTGGTCGCATTCTAAGATCCTGTTCTGATCAGCTCGCCGGTTTGTTTACATCCATCTTCAAAAATCTGTCATCATCCCTGTGCCTGATAACAATAAACCCTCTTGCCTGAATGACTATTGTCCAGTTGCCCTCACATCTACAATCATGAAGGTCTTTGAGAGACAGCTACAAATACCTTGGTGTGAAAATCTCTGAGGACCTGACTTGGACTTCATACATCCACACACAGGTGAATAAAGCAAGGGAAAGACTGTACCATCTGCGACAGCTGAGGAAACTCAGGGTTTCACCAACGATCCTAAAAACATTCTATTCAGGGGCCATAGAAAGTGTTTTAACTCAGTGCATCTCAGTGTGGTATGGGAACAGCTCCAGCCAAGACTGCAAAGCCCTTCAGAGAGTTGTGCACTTGCACCCCTGCAAGACATCTACCTCAAACGCTGCAAGAACAGAGCCAAGAAAATAATTAAACTCCAACCACCCTAATAACCGTCTCTTTAACCTGCTGCCATCTGGCAAGCACTTCCGTAGCCTGATGACCAGAACAGAGAGACTGAGAAGGAGCTTTTCCCCCCAGGCCATCATGCTCCAAACTTAGTCTCTTAATATCATACTGCACTCCTTGTACTCTTAGTACATCCAACATAAGAGACATTACAACCTACACACAGCACTGACTGCTCTTTTTTGTAATGCTTTTTTTTGCATTCTTTGCATTGCTGCTGAGTAACTACCTTGTGTTACTATTTGTTGCACATCCCCCTGTTTATGTAAATATTCACAATTTAGTTTCAATTATAGACTATATATTACCTTTATCGTTATATTATTTTAATTTTCTTTACCTTGTTTAGTATTTTATAATAATTGCACTATCTTTGGAGCTGATCTGACTTACATTTCACTACTGGTTGTATATCCTTCATAGCGCTTTATGAGACAAATAAAAATCTTGAATCTGAATCTTAAATCAAACCGTGATATTTTCTGACACATACCATAAAGATCTCGTCCCCAGACTCATGTGGGGTTTGTCCTAAAGTCATGCCCCATCGAACTGAAAACATTTCCCATTTCTGCAGTGTTTTCGGTATATTGGTTTAGCTGAAATCAATGCATATAGCCACTCTATAATGTAGATGTATGGTGATTTTGTCACAATGTCACGTTTATAAATCAGGATTTTAACAGAAAGATTTTGAAGTGACTGCTAGTTGTACTAAATTATTGGTTCACAATTAGTCACTATTTTATTTCATGCCTGACAACAGAACAGAAAATATGTGAGAATGGCATTCAGTTGTATTAAAATACAGCATAAAGCGATCAGAGAGTAAAAGAGAAACAGACTTCAAGTCCAAACGCGGTATGGTGACATCACAAATATGCTAATTAGCATGTGACATCACCAGCACTACAAGTCCCTCAAACTCTTGTGGGAAACACTATTGTGGGGATTATGAAAAAAGGAGTGGGTGGGTGGATTACAATCACTGCAGACAGTTATGTTCGTGTAAAAATAAATGTTGCACAATAGGTCCCCTTTAAATCCATTTAACAGGACATTTAAGAGTTTAATATGTTAAGGTGGAACAACTAGAATCTAAACAAGCTTTACTCAAGGTAGAGATGAGAAAATAAGACCTACCTCTCGCTGGCATGTTAAACGGCGTTAGAGGCTGACAGCTCATGGGCTGTTCAAATGGTTTCGATTTTGAGGCACTCGTCACCAGCTCATCTTGTGAGCAGGGTAAAACGGGGGACTTTTCTTTTGATGATAAAGGGCTCCCAAAGATCTTCTGTACAGATTTTGATCCAAAGACAAACTTAGGAGGAGACACCACAGTTTTGATGTTCTGAGTATAGTGCTCAGTACCAGGTGTCCAATCCAGTTTCAGGTCGGTTTCATCAGACGGTCCAGTAGGTACTTCAGTGGTTTCCTCTAGTACAGCAATGGCAGCCTCACCACAAAGCGACTGTTTGCTGGTGGCCGGTACTCCAGAAGAAACCTGGGTGATAAGTCTTTGTTTTTCCTGAGCATCCTTTGCTTCTTCAAAGATTTGTTTAAAAGAAGCGGCAGTCTCCTGCAGTTTAAAACGTACTGCTAATTGTTCAATATTGCCGTTCCCTTCAGTAAAATCAAATGCGCTCCAGATCCAAGCTTTATCACTTCCTTTCATTTTTTTGAGTTTCATACTTGAATTTATCCAATGGTTCGCACACAGTTTAAGAACCTGGTCCCGTCTCATGATGAGTCTCACGCGTTTGTTTTCATAATGTTGCAGTATTTTAAGGTCTCCTATACCTCTTTCCTTCCACTGACAGAGTTCTTTATCGTAGCGAAATAACTTTGCTCGGTGGCTGAAAACCACTTGCTCGTTCTCCTCCCCAGTCGAGATTTCAACAAGGTCTGGCAGCGGCACAATGGGCTCGAAGTATTGTCCATCGCGCTCTTCCTCCTGTTCGTCATCTGTGCCGACAGACCCCTGGCTCTGGTTCATCTTAAATGGGGACTTTGTGGGACTGGGAATAGGCTGGAAACTGAAACTAAACCCTGTGGTCGATTCGCCAAAACGGAACAAATTTTTTGGAAGCAGATCGGATTGCAGAAGAGTAGCACACACAGAGGTGTTAGCACTGTCGTCAAGTGCCTCCTTCTGGAAATCGTAGTTATCCCACTCTAAAGTGGGTCCGGTGCTTTCAGAGTCGGGTTTTGCTACCATTTCAGAGGCATCGCTACTCGTAACATTTCTTTCCTCATCCTTGCTCTGATAGGTCAAGAAGGATTTGAGGTCTTTGAGACCAGATTTCATTTCTTCAGCTTTCTGTATAAGATGGGCCGTCCTGCCTGAGCTGACAAGCTTGTGAGGGGTCTGCAGAGGAATATCCAAAAGGAGCTGTTGACATTGCTCAAACTTTTCCTTGAACTCTTCTGCAAGCTCTGGTGTTTTGAATTTTGCAGCAAGTTGCTCTAGCTTGGCATCATCATCGGTAAAGTCATTTGCTAGCCACATCCAGGCCCGATCGGACCCAGCCAGGGGCTTTAAATTCATTGTGGTTGTGATCCAGTGGTTAGCACATACCTTCAACACCTGCTCTCTCCTCATAAGAACTCGGAGTTTGCCATTTTGATTATTTTTAAGCAGTTTAAGGTTGCCAACCCCTCTTTCTTTCCACTGACTAATATCTGTATCAAATCTAAAGAGCTTGACACGTTGTGAATACAAGATTTTCTCATCCTCCTCCCCGGTGACAAGGTCAACCTTCTCGGGCATCTGAACAACTGGTTCAAACTGAATATCATCATTCTCCTCTGTTTTATACATTCCTTCATCCTCTTGATCAGCTG
The DNA here is from genome assembly GCA_026939265.1 of Oreonectes daqikongensis. Classification (NCBI taxonomy): domain Eukaryota; kingdom Metazoa; phylum Chordata; class Actinopteri; order Cypriniformes; family Nemacheilidae; genus Oreonectes; species Oreonectes daqikongensis. The sequence goes on from JAOTQM010000584.1 coordinate 132,888, forward strand.
AGGTGTCAGCGTTTTGGCTAGACGGAAATGAGGTAAAGAGTTGCTCTCCGGCCCCTGCAAAGCCTTTGAAATTCGGATCCTTTTGCCCAAACTTAAAGCTACCTTGTGAGGAGTTTGCCAAGTCTGCAAAACTGAAAGTGTTTGACTTGCCGCTGATAAGGGGATTGTCACCGTCACTAACACTGTCTGAGGATGGAACCAAAATGGCTGTCTCTTTCTCCTTGTGCTGTTCAGCAAAATTTCTGAGCAGTTGAGATGCAGAATCGTTTTGTGGCGGTCTATCTGATGACTTTGCCTCAGACTCCCCAGTGCCAAACTTGAATCCGCCGGCAGGCACTGGCATGGAAAACGAAAAGGTTGAACTGCTTGATGACTTATCCGGCTCAGTTGTAAAAGGAACAAACTTGAAGCTTTCTGAATTTGTTTCAACTTGACTCAAACCAAACTGAAAAGAAGGGCCTGAATTGAAACCAGCTTTATTTCCAGTAGCGGCAGCTTGGCTGGAAGAACTACCAAAACTAAAGGTAAAAGAGGAACTTGAGGGTGCAGTGGAGGTCTTGTCTATTACATTTGGGTTTGCAGCCTGGCATGAGACACAGTGGGTGGACATACCCTCATTCCTTACCAGGCAAGTGTCGCAATCCCATTGCCCATCTTTTTTAGCGAACATGCCAGCAAAGTCACCTTGTGAGGTTGATTTATTTTTTCCAGTGCTACAGGGGGTTTTGCAAGAAACACATTCAGTTGCTGTGGCATCGTTCCTTACTAAACAGGTATCGCAGTCCCACTGATCCTCTTTCTTGACAAATTTAGAGCCAAATCCAGAGCCTAAAGGTAGACTTGGAGTTACAGTCCCTTTCAAAGCTTGTGACGAATCAGTCTGATCTGCTGGATTATCCGCCTGAGTCACAAAGCTTGCAGGTTCCGAAATGGCATCACTTAAGCCAAACTTAAAAGTATTAGGGATTTGAGATCCAAATGAGTTGACATTAGCGGAGGTAATCTTAAGAGAATCCCCAGGAAGTCCAAAAGTAAAGAGTTTAGCAGAAGGAGCAACAGGGACAGAGTCTTTTCCTTCCTCCTGAAGTTTATGACCCTTGACCACGGCAGATGGACCAGCACTGTTGCAGGCGACACATGTTGCAGATGTGGGGATGTTTCTTACAGAACATATGTCGCAGTCCCATTCACCCTCTTTTTTGGAAAAGCGAGTTTTGAGATCCATGTCTTTGTTTATTACCTGTGCTATGGGTTTTCCACATTTTTTCTCAAGCTTTTGGCTTTGCTGTTCTGAAGACTGTATCAAAGACTTCTGAGCCTCTTCGAATTTTAATTTGAACACCTCCTGAGGTTTATGACCCTTGACCACGGCAGATGGACCAGCACTGTTGCAGGCGACACATGTTGCAGATGTGGGGATGTTTCTTACAGAACATATGTCGCAGTCCCATTCACCCTCTTTTTTGGAAAAGCGGGTTTTGAGATCCATATCTTTGTTTATTACCTGTGCTATGGGTTTTTTAAATGTTTTCTCCAGCTTTTGGCTTTGCTGTTTGGAAGACTTTATCGAAAACTTCTGAGCCTCTTCAAATTTTAATTTGAACAGCGCCGCCTCGTCAGCCGTTTTGAAGCGTATGGCCAGTTGCTCGGTCTTCGGCATTTCATCTGCATAGTCCATGGCATACCACACCCAGGACTTGTCAGATCCAGCGTTTGGTTTTAAAGCCATATCTGCTGTGATGTAGTGATTAGCACAGATTTTGAGAACTTGCTCCCTCCTCATCAACAGACGAACCTTCTCAGATGTTTTGTGTTTCAGAATTTTGATGCTGCCAATGCCCCTCTCTTTCCATTCTTTAGTCTCAGACTCAAATCTGTAGAGCTTGGCTCTGTTACAGAACATCTCCTCTTCCTCCTCCTCACCGGTTTTCACATCAACTTTATCAGGTAAAGGCACAATGGGCTCAAAATGAGGCCCATCCTCATCATCTTCCACATGGGTGCTCTCATTATCACTCTCAACACTTTTTTCTTCTCGTGTCTCCGCATATCCATGTTTGGGTTGAAATCCACTTGTAAAGTTAAAGGTTTGCTCAGTGTTGCCAAAATAATTGGATTTGCTCTGAGCAGCATCAGTGAATAAAAATCCAGTGTCATTTTTACCACCAAAGGTGAAAACTCCACTCTGGCTGGATGGCTGGTCTTGAGTCTGATGTTTTGCTTCAGACAATCCTTCAGTTTTGGGGGGGATATCTGATGTCAGAAGTCCCAAAAGACTTTCACTGTTTTTCATCTGTGTAGACGAAAAGGTAAAATCGCCATCATTAGACTTGAAGTTAGAGTTAAACTTGAAAGCGGTTGTTGCCGAGGTTAATGGGGCAGCAACAACGCCCCCAAAGTTTGGAACCTTAGGAGGCTCACCGGAGAACTGCTGCACAAAGCTCATCTTGGGGTCTGTTGTCTTAGTTTCACAGCTCTTCGTTGCCTGGGCAGATGCGACAACACTTGGCTTGGTAAAATATCCAGGCTCAGGCAACGATGGATTGGTTGTAGGCTGAGGAGCATAATATTCTTCATTGTATGGTGAGAGTAAAGACGTAGCTGGTGATTCGAATCGAAGCGGAGCACCAAACACTTGTTCTTGAGGATATATGCATGCAGGCGTTGACTGAAGAGGTGGCGTGTGTGTTGATTGTTGGTAGGCATACACATGTTGCTGTGGAGGAAGTCGATTTATCCCATATACCGGACCCTGCAAAGATAGCCAAACAATACTTTGAGATGCGTTGCTTGTGCGGGCCCAGATCGCATTTTGTTTTATGGAAAAAGAACCAATTACCTTTGTTGGCGTAACATTCGCAGCAGGACGCAAAAGGTACTGCGAGTTATATGCTGGAGACTGACTGTAGTATCCCGAGGGCCCTGTAGTGGCAACTGCCAGAAATAAGCAATAGAAGGAGAGGTTTTCAGATATTTGTCAAGAAAACACATTTAAAGAGCTCTGACTTTTAATACATGTTTGGGGCATAAGAAAGACAATAAACAGACCTGTAAGAGGAACCCCATGAAATGATTGTGCCCCTGGAAAAGCTTCCTGAAGTCCTTCAGCAGTGTAACTTTCTCCATACATCCTATAAGGAGATCCTGTAGCATCAGATGAGTTGTGACGCAAATCATGAACCTCATTCTGGAGATAGAGAAAAAAACATGTAAAACTGTCTGTCTAACCCAGCTGCCATCTACACAAAACAGCTTGAAAATGTCACAAAATGTAATTTCTCAGCACAGGTTGTGCTGAAATGGATATCCCACAATCCCTTACAACCTAATTCTATAAAAATACATGTTTCAAGAGTTCTCGAGGCTTTCGGTGAGCGACTAACCTTCAAGGCTTCGACCTGCTGACACAACATCTGTAAGAGTGACTTCTGATCCTCAGCCCAGTGAGGAGGGGTTCTGGGGGAAAACTAAGAGAGACAACAAAACCACAACAACTGTAAGTCATGCTCATCGAAAGGCCAAAACCAGGTCTCTGCAGGTTTTTCTTACTGTGACGTACCCCTGGTCTTTTGGAGGGTGACGTGATGCTTTTTGTTGGGGATGTCACTGCTGTGGACTCACTGGGACTGGATGTCAGCGGATTATTTAAATGATCATCATCCATCTCTCCGTTATCCTCAAGCTGACGGTTAACTTCATTTAACAAATCCATCACTTCCTCCATAGACACAGGTAACTTACAAACAAAACACATCAAGCAATAACCAACAACAACGTAAGCATATTTTGAAAGCTTAGTTTAGCATTTATGGGTTTATTGTGTAAAGTTATACAACAACAAAAGAATCCACTACAGCAGGGGTGGGCAATTATTTTTCCCAAGGGGCCACATGAGGACATGGGACTGTAGTGGAGGGCCGAACCAATAGGCTAAACTTAATTCTGCTCAATATTAATTTTATGGCTTTTTAAAATGCAGTAAATAAGGTTTTAGTTAGTTGCTACAATAATAAACACAACCACCACTAACACACTTTTCTGTATCTCTACCCTTTGTGCATATGACTGGTTAGGCATAGAAATGTGAAATCAGATGTCTAAAAACAAAACATTATACAAAGTATTACAAACCGAGTTAAACATTTGGCATAGAAAATGTTCTCATTTTATTTTATATGCATTGTGAGTCATATTTACAATTATACAACAATTTGTTCTGGTTCTCAAATCTGATTGTCTGAGAGCCATGCGATAGCCTATTCCACCAGTATCACCACGGGAGACATTTCCAGACGCAAGGGTCTCGAGATGCGCTTCTGATAACTGAAACTGTCATTGGGGCTCTGACGGTGGCCGTGACAACCGCACCACCACGGTGGTAAAGTGTCATGGCACAGAACTGCCACCGGCGGTAGTGCACGTCACACACTGTGGCAAATAAAAGTGTAATAATAATGACAGTTGTGATAAGGATTGGTATTTTTAGCCTTTCAGTTGTGAAAGGTTTTATTTAAAAGATTTTACATTACCACAGAACTTATTGGCATAGCCTAGGCTATGTTTCTGTTCCGTTGGTGCATTCGAGCGCAGTTGCGGAGAAACATACTAGTTTGCGCTTTGAGCACATGAACGCGTATTTAGTGCAGCTGTACACATCTTAATCTGGACAATGTCAACATGTTAGTTTTCCACCAACGAGTAGGAAAAAGTAATTTTTTGAATGGCAATCTGAGGTAGGGTTTAAACAGTTGGTTTTAAATGGATACAGGTTAAAACGCGAAAGACTGAAGTCACTGCAACAAATGCTTTTTTATTTCATATTTAACTGTCTGATAGCCTATTATTTAAGTTTTCATTATTTACTGATGTTTATTTAAATGTTTTATACGCTGTAGTGTGCCATTTCACTGATGAATTTGCGATATGCGAACGCAGCGGTCAAACACGTCCGTCTAGCGCACGTCTCCCTCTCTTTTCATTTTTTTTTTACTCATTTATGTCAAGGGAGCCGGCAGTAAACTGGGTACGCTGCACTGCATACTCGTGCCATATTGGATTGTGTTCGTATTACATCAAATTACTAACTTTTACCAAAATCCTCAATTGAGACGCAATTGAATACATTTAAAAACGCGTCGCAGGCCGGAAAAAATAGCTTGGCGGGCCGGATATGCCCGCGGGCCGTAGTTTGCCCCCTTCTGCACTACAGCTACAGAAGCACAAAGAAAGGCATCTGAGGCATTCTTTTCATACAGTTTGAGAAATGATAAAGCTGATATCTGTTAGATGAGAGTTAGAGTCTGTCGTACCTTCTCCACATCCTCTGCATTGGCCTGATTGATCTTTCTTAAATATTCTCTGAACTGCCGCAGAAAGTTAACGCACCGGTCGTGGGTCTCCTCCAGTCCGTTCCCGGCCTCCTCTGAAAGTCTCTGATAGATCTGATGAACAAACAGCAAATCACACTAATATTGTTTTAAAAACTTCTTAACAGTGCTGCTGAATTTTCATGCTTTATCAAAGCACCTTAGCGAGATTCCAGTTAGATGAGACGCTGTTCAGCTTCTGAAGCTGTGAGATGGCTTCATCTGTGTTGCCCTCGATGTCGAGCAGTGTAGCAAAACTGATGGCTGCCTCTTCCTCATATACACGCACATCAGAGGACTACAGTAAAGAGCAATGACAGCCATTACTCCTCCAAACCAGCAGTCAATTCATATGTATCATTCCAAACCTCAGAAAACATTTACAATCACTGAATATGAAAAACGAGGTGAGAGAAGAAAATATCTGCTTCAGATGAGCAGACTGAACAGCATCAGCACACCTTTATGTCTTGACTTTGAAAATGTGGGAACATTGGTTCCAGAGGCTCCGGGATGCTGCGTCTCTTTTTGATTTTCTCAAGCGACGGAAGCACAACCTTCCAGTAGTGTACACTACGACCAGCATACTCTTTCTGATCATAGTAGGAGTTCACCCTTTCACCCTGTTCACACAAAAACAAACCAAATCAATTAAAACTTCTCCAGGTGCATTCTAGGATTCTTTTCACACACTGCTAGGGTTGGGAATTGAAAATCGATCAGGAATCGAAAGGCTAGGAATCGGATCGGATACTCTTATCAATTCCTGTATGCATATTTTCAGAAATGTGCATGTATTAACTTGTGATAAAGCACAGGAACCACAAATTAAAAATAGTTTCAATATATTAACTACAGTTTAACTATGTAGCTATGTATCAGTTTATGTAGCTAAACTAATACTAGTAAACACATTTTTATAAATCAGACAAAACATGGTTGCTATGTGTAACGGAGGCCAGCTAGTAAAGAGCTGTGCAGTGTATAAACCTCAAGAGGTGCTCTAGCGACAGACACTAGAGGCTGTAGTCTTTAGCTTCCTTGTTAGAGCACCCGACTCTCATGCCGGACCGACCCGATCTTGATCGGAGCGGGCGCGAATAGGACCGGTTACATATGTGTAGACATACAAAACAGTGCTCATAAATATATTTTTTGCAAACCAGTCAATAAGCAGGCTAAATGACCAAACAGGTTGATATCTAAATGTTTCACTATGGAATCGAAACTGGGAATGGTTAAGAATCGGAATCAATAAACAGAATCGGAATTGATCAAATTCAAACGATTCCCAACCCTACACACTGTACTGTACTGGACTGATGCTTCTTATCCTTTTATGGAAGTTTGTAGACAACTGTGTGCAACAAATGTGTATGAATTTCTCTCATGTGAAAATTATTTTATATTAGAATGAAATACAATATTTTAACTGGTGCAGTGGATATACCGTGTTTGTGAGGTGCCGGGCCCAGTGTATGAGCAGCGCTGGTTGAAGGCCGTGTTTCTCTCTGGCCCGTAATGTGTTCAGACCGTGCTGAACAACTAATCTCAGTTTAGCTGACATCCCCGGGCTGGATTGAAGAAACCAATAGATTCAGAGGTACACACAGAAAGTGATGATGTCACATGATGACGACAATGATGCACTTACAGTGTTTTTTTATGAATCAGACAGTAGACGGCATCCCACCACTGTCTCTGTTTCTCTGAGGACAGAAGCTTCACGATGTTCATGGGTAAACATCTGGGCTCATGTGACTGACGACTTGCGCTCATCTTTGCAGTCTCTTGCATTTGAGTGTAACAAGTAAACACAACGCCACACAAAAAGACCTATAAAACACACAAACAAACACCACATTCAATTCACAACACTGACTAATATATTCACACCTTCATAGAGTCTCAATGTCATTTATGGACCACAGAATGTGAAATCTGAGAAATATTTTATAGAAGCGATTAGTCAGCAAAACAGTGCAGTAGTGTGTAAGTCTGCTCTTTGATTTGTTTACCTTGTTTTTTACTGTCGCCTGTTGTTAGTTGAGATAATTTGTGCATTTAATCTGCTTTTTGACAGAGTGCTAAGTGTTAGCGTTTTCTTCCGTTGGGTAATGGTGTTGTTAACTGTAGTCATATTAAGATGGTGTTAGCCCCTCGTTATTTGTAAACATTATCGTTTTGCCCTTATAAGCACGGAGGTTGTTGATCCGTATATGAAATATAACTTACGAGTGCGAGCAACAGTAGATTGTGAGAAAGCGGCGCATCCTGCGTTTTCCATGAGTTTTAGATGTTAATGACCACTAAACAATACACATTTTCTGCAAAACATTTTACATCCAGTAGAGGGCGATATATGGCCTATCCAGGCTACTAACAATATAGTTTATAATTGGCAAAGTGAAGGTTCAAGACAATGCAAGAAAGGATGACAGCCTGAATCACAAATGATCTAAGTCTGTTAAAAGTATGGTAGAGGTAGAGTGATATTCTGGCAATATCTGTGAATAGCTTGGATATTCATATTAGACACAACAGGACTATATGTGAACTACAATGCTATGACAAGATGCAGATTTTTTCTTTCTTATTGTTGCCATTATTTTATTCACTTTGAATTCAAGTGTAAAATTCTCTGCAGTACATTTTGTCATTTTAGAATGTCAAGATATTTTGGTGAAAGTAACTCAAAAGTAATACAGCAGTCATGTAATGTATTACAATTCTGAGACAGTAATATTGTACGGTAAGGGATTACTTTTAAATAACAGTAACAAGTAATCTGTAATGTATTACAGTTTGGAAGTAACTTGCACAACACTGGTTAGGGATGCACCGATACCAGTATAGGTATCGATGCCGATACTAAGCTGTACTCGTACTCGTAAAAGTATACCAATACCAAAAATCGATACCTCATGTGACATAACTGACTGAAATTTATAGTTTATGACAAACACATAAAATCAATTCTTTTTCATCATGTGTTTGAGGTGTAGTTGTAATTATAAGGTTATTCTATTTTTATTAGCATCACTGTGTTATGCTTGGAAAATTGCCACCTCACCAAAAAATAAAGAAAAAATACAAGTAAAGGGATCAGTATCGGTATCAGCGAGTACTAGAAATATAGTATCGGTACTCGTACTTGGCCTTTAAAAAATTATATCGGTGCATCCCTAGTTGTAGTTTAACATCCACCAGGTCCACTTCACAACTTCACTGAAGTGCTGCTCCCATCTTTTCCGGAGGATGGCAGCCCTCTCATCTACACCCATAACTGCACCACAGACAACACTAAAATTAAACCTTCACATTTCTGACCATTTCTTCATCACTTTCAACATGCTCCTTCCCTCATGCACTACACCCACACCACCACCAGTTTATTTTAGACAAAACCTTCGCTCTCTCCCCTAGCACCCTATCTGCTAAGGTCGATTTAACCCTCTGGAGTCGAAGCCCGCGTCGGCGCGGTTTCTCTCATCTTCTCGTGATAACGGCGAAATGAACTGAAATAACTCTGTCAGTTTTGATCGTACAGATAAGAGCAATACGTCATTCGAATCTTTAAAGGGTCTACTTTTTTTTTGTATACACCCACAACAACAACAAAATGCTGTGGTTTTGTAAAATAAAGAAAATAAACAGGGTTCGTACTCTGCTTTCTCTGTCTCTGCCACCTCTCTTCACAGACACGTAAATAAAACAACCTAAATCTCAGCAAATACTTGCCTCAACGACATGAAAAATATATGTATAGAAAGCTTGAAATGTCAACTTTTAAATTAACCAATTCAAGTCGAAAACAAATGATTTATTTTTATGTAATCCTTATGAAAGTAAGGAGTGGTACGGTTTTTCCTGTATCACCTCATTATAGCTAATGTGATCCCGCCCCCACTGTGCACGCTGTTCACATGGTAATGATCTGAGGTCAGTCAGGTTTGTGTACACGCCTCCGATCGAGAAATGGCTACACGGATGAAGATACAATTCAGATACAATTTCTCCTCAGAGGAAGAACGCGACTTAGATGACGACCTTTTGCATTTTGAAGAGCGACTGACCCAGCGGAGGATATAATTCCTGACCAGTAAGTCTTTTAATATTACCTTCATGATTTACAAACATGCTTTTGTCAGACTAAAATCAGCTATTTCAGAATATGTTGTACAAAACGCATAACGTTATATAAACTATGTTATAGGCCGATTTATTTTCCCAAATAGTGAAAGTGTTTTCCAACTAGCTTCTGTTCGCGAATATCTGCTCTGAATGTTTTGAATGTGCTAATGTATCAGTAAGCTGTAAATATGCAGGGGCGGACTTACCCATTAAGCAAAGGTAGGCAGTCGCCTGGGGCCCTGAGCTTCCAAGAGCCTCTAAAAGGCAGGGCTGGACTTAACCATTAAGCCAAGTCAGCAGCCACTTAGAGCTCCAAACAATCATCAAAATGGTCGGAATATTCTGTCAATGTTTTAATCTATAGGGGAGAGGCATTCGTACAGATGTAATAAAAACGTTAGAGTGAACCATTCCATTAGCACAGCATTTGCGCGACGCGAGTTTAACACTACAGTTAAGTTAACGCGAGACATAGTAGAGCTGTCTTAAGTGCGAGTTTGTGGTACATTAGCAGCAGAACGAAGTTAAAGTTGCAAGAAAATAAAATAATAATGGATCACAGCTACACCAGCGGAGAAGAAAAAAGATGATGCTACAAAAGAATGTTGCCAAAGTCCCCCCCCCCCAAAAAAACACAGCTGCTCCTACAGCATCTCCCCTGTCAGACACAGCCTTCTCCAGGCCACGGCAATGATAATGTGCCGGTGAGTATGCCATGAGTCTGAATCTGTCAAACAAAGAGCGCTGTACACTTAGTAAGAGATGGTCTGTTCAAAGGTCAAAAGGTTGTTTTACATACGTTAGTTTGCTCCGCTGTGCAGACAGATCGGCACATAACGACATTATTATGTCAAAGAACAGTGCAAATGATTCAATCAAAAAGGCATGAAATGTCATAAACCACAAAAACACACGGGGAGCTGGCACAGTTTGCACATAATAATCCCAGGTGTAAATTTGCATGTGAATGTTTTTAATTTTGGGAATTCATTATTTCATTTTTGTTTAAAAGAGGAAAAAACAAGTGTTGCAAAAGTAAAATTGCGCGTAGTTTTGAGGCCCCCTAGATGGATTTGCCTTGTGCCCACAAAAATCTGCAGATAGGTGACCTATTTGAAGTATTTAAAAACATTAAATCTTCAACAACAAACTTCCCTCAGAATTTATGTTGTACCGCAAAAAATTGTCTTGGTCCATGGAAAAGACGATGCTGTTGCGTTAATTCAGGTTGGCCCAATGACCAAAAGACGGTGCTGTTAGCAGTTATCTTGATTCTGGTTGGCCCAATGACCAAAAGACAGTGCTGTTAGCGGTTATCTTGATTCTGGTTGGCCAATGACCAAAAGACGGTGCTGTTAGCGGTTATCTTGATTCTGGTTGGCCAATGACCAAAAGACGGTGCTGTTAGCGGTTATCTTGATTCTGGTTGGCCAAACGAATCCAGGCACTGGACCAAAGACGTTTCAGACGCTCAAAGTAGACCCCCCCACCCACGAAAAAAATCCTCTTCGGATTTACACGATTCACATAAATGACCCATTTTTGATTCGACTAGTTTGCAGGTATGAAGATAGGTAACAGCAGTGATGTGTGGAGTTAATGTACATCTTTCACAATAATAGCAGGAATGTGGATTGAGAAAGTAACGGAGGATTACACGACAACTTCTAGTACACACCTCAAGATCCAGCAGGCAGATGGATTCTGGGGTGTTGCTATCCAGCTTGGAGGTTTCAAGGGTGAGTCGAGGAAAAAGCTGTCTGAGCCAATCCTGTAGAGACACGCTTTGACCCATCAGAGCCCACTGCAGAGCCAACCACGTCAAGTGCTGAAGAGAGCCGGCGTGACACAACACCGAACCTGCAACACAACAACACAATACAACTGAACCTACATCAACACAACTCGCTCAACACAAGGGTTGCACGATTAATTGAAAAAAAAATCCTGATCTCCACTGAGGACACCAAACAGTCATAGAAACCAACTTTAACACTGATGCTTAAATGTGTTTTTTTACTTGAGTGCAATAAATGTTTTGGTAAAAAAAAGAATTGTGTGAGAGAATTGCGATCTCAATTTCCATAGTGAAAAATCGTGATTCACATTCGATCAAGAATCGTGCAGCCCTACTCACCACCACCACACAACACAAAATATTATTACCACTGTCCCACTTGGTGAGATCGGTGACGTCAGGTGCATGTGCGTTAATGTTGCTTATGTCATCGTTGCTGATGAAGGACAGCTGTTCCTGTGTCTGTGAACCGAAGAGTTTGTCCATCAGATCGTTTTGGCCGCTCTTGTTCCTGAACGTTTCTACCACATCTTTAACCAGCTGCACAGCATCCGAGCTCAAATTCAACAGCATGTGACCCGCTTGACTCTGACGATCACACGCCAATAACTCCAGAGGATGATGGGACTGAAGCTCACCTTTGAAAGCCTTCATTTTGGGTCTTGGAGCCTGAGGAAGAGAAAGTGAATCTATGACTGTGGACAAACAATTGAGAGATTTATTACATGAGGAAGCATAAATGATCCAGATGGGTGATATCTTATCATTTGTGAAACACCAGTAAAAATTCCCCCATGATAGGAAGTCTTGCTGTGATATAAAGACTAAATCCTAGTTGATCATTTGTATCTGTGTGACGCACATTTGCAGCTCATGCAGTTTTTTGGCGCTGGATGAGGTTACGCTAATGAACATATTAGTGATGTCATGACGTAGTTCTGAGTATCAACTTTAATTTTGATTCTAGTCTCATTACATTCTGTATTTTAATACAGCTTATTGCCCAATAAAGCAGCTCCCATTTAGTCAGTTCTGTTTTATAACAAAACATTATCTGACAAATTCACCACACACACCTTAAAGAGCGCCGATTTTGGATGCGTTTAACCACGAATTAAGAATTCGTTCTCACGATTTACTAATACGTGTGCACGTTTTGCTAGTTTCCTCGAATCACCTAAATCGCGCCCACGTCGCACTAATTTGCGCCCTTGTTTTGGATAAATCGTGCCCACAATTTATTTAGTGATGCACGATATGCAGCCGATACCAATATACTCTAAATCTATTAGTCTTTTTTGATGATGATAGAACAAAAGGTGCATCTCTCTGAGATTTTTAAATGACTAATAAAAATGATGGTGGTATATAAATCACTAATCGAATCTGTTCTTACCTTTAATATTGTATCTTGGTTTAACTCTCTCTCTCTGTTAAAAGCAAAAACAAGCTTTTAAGGATTACAAATGCGGCGAGTAAAATAATTTGTGAGAGACAAACATCTCTCACTGATCTTTTTGCTGTGGCAGTAAAAAGGAAAGCCTCCGCTATTGTAGGAGACTCCTCTCATCCCCTGTATGGTTCTTTTCTGTTACTTCCCTCTGGCAGATGGTATAAAGTACCTTTAGTAAAATGAGCTAAGTACAAAAAGACCTTAATCCCAACTGCAATTGGTATCTTAAATAGGATTTTAAAATTATTTTGTATTTTGTATGTCATGTAAGTTTGTTGTGATAATTATTTGAATTGTTTTGTGTGTCTGAGCCTTTGTCTAAAGACAAATTTCTATCCCTACTTGGGAAGCTTTTGAATTGAAAACATGAAATGCTGGGCAACTTGATGAAAAGCTCTTATAGCACAGCTTCTCTATTAACGTAAATACAGTGATAAGCTTCACAAACTCTCATGACATGTTTTTACCGTAATAACAGATATAAGCGCGAATTTGGATTTCTCCACGCTACAAACTGCAATCATTAACATTTTTTGTTTCAAACCTGTCCAGTTAAGATGTGTTAAGCATAATCACAACAAAGTAACACAACCCTGAAAGACAACCATAAGAGCAGTTTTGTTGCTAGGCTATTTACTTTGTTAGTTTGTTATTTGGTGTTATTTACATTTACATTTTTACATTTATGCATTTGGCAGACGCTTTTATCCAAAGCGACTTACATTGCAAAATGTACAAATGTATAGTACAATGCATAGTAAGCAAGTGGGGGTTAGGTGCCTTGCTCAAGGGCACCTCAGCTGTTACCTGCCAGCCCTGAGAATCAAACCAGCAACCTTCTGGTCATGAGTCCAACTCTCTAACCACTGGGCCACGACTGCCCCCCTGTACGACTGCCCCCGGTGTGATACTAGTCTGGGCCAGGGGTCGGCAACCTTTGTGGCCCCTCTCCCACCAAAAAATTTAGCTTGGAGATGCAAAACATATGTAACCTTTAAATTAAAAACATAACATTAATAATTAGTTACCCAGTGGCACTATAGTGTGATTTCGATTGTATGTTAGCAACACTTTGTCCCTGGCAAAAAGTGGGAGTGTAGCCTGGCAACGAGAGTGGTGTCGCGGTGTTGCACTTAAACTTTTTTTCTGTGAACTCTCTTTTGGCATTTCTTTGATTTTTTAATGAATGAATACTATGTAGTTTTGTGTCAACATTAAATCTTGGTTCGTGTTTATTTCACAATAAAGAACAGAGAGTTTGATGAACACAGCCACAAAGACCGCCTACTCTCCACATACGGATAATGCGTAAACATTATGAGACGTGTGCTAGCCAGACTAAAGATCTAAAAGTTTGGTTTAAAGATGAAAAACGTATCAAGCACAATGTTTTCTTACCATTCCAAATTTCTAACACAGACTCACAGTATTCTGCGCGGTTTTACGGAAGTCAGAGCAGAAATAAAAACTGCTGCTCTCTGTCTGTTTTTCTGCGGTCTCTAGTTGCGTTTATTTGTACACTGCATGCGCGCGCTTAGTCAATTTGATCGAAATATCTTAAAAAGCAAGCAGGTGTAATGTGTCTCTTTCGTCCACTTGTGATCCGATCAACCAAAATGCATCTTAAAAACAGATGGTTATAAAACAGGGCGTTATAAAGGCTGCAGGGAGCCAGAGCAAGGGAGCCACAGGTTGCCGACCCCCGGTCTGGGCAGACTGAGAGCTAAGCAAAGCGTGTTTCATGCGGGCAAGTTGGCAACTCCACTTTAATTCCAATACTTTTGTGATCATTTGACACAGAAATAAAGACAGTGTGTGGTTGAAAAGACTGTTTGTGGTGTCGTTTCATACCTAATGATGATCATTGCTTTCTCTGCTTTAGCGGCAGCACCAACACAGATTGGAGTAGGGCTGTGTATTACCAACAGTGTCGCGATATGATACGCATCACGATACAAAGGCCACGATACGATACGGCTCAATGTTGAATTAAATTTTCATTTAGAAGATTTTAGTAACAGTATCATGTTTCTTTTTTTATTGTGAAGATATGTAGTAGCAAGTTATCGTAACGTATGATTGTGTTGCTTGTGATGTCCAAGCATCGCAGGAAATTAAAACTCTTTTCGCTAAAGAGAGTGACAGTGTAACGTTTTGCTTAACTTCATCATTCAACCAAGGGATCACTGTTTCTATTAAAAACTGGTGCTTGGGTATTGTGTAGCGCGGCTCGCACTCTTGAAGCAATTGTCTAAAGCCTGCATTTTCGACAATGCTGTATGGCCGTAAATGACATATGAAACAAATTAATGCATTTGTTATTTTTTGAGAGCGGCAAGACGTGGGTGGAAGTTTTGATATAAAAGCTTTAGGCAGTGTCGATTGCTTCTGAGATGACATGTTTGGGCTACTACCTGTTGTCAGGGTTGACCGGTCGGGGTGGTGTCTTGTCACATGCAGATGGAGATTTGTCGTGTTATCGCAGTACTTGACTTTTGTTTTGCAATTGCATTCCTTGCATATAGCATGACTCATGTCCAAAGTCTGACTCTCCGGTTTAGTAAAAAAGCCGAAGTGCTCCCATATTTTTGATTTTAGTTTTGCTGGCGGTGGGAATATCCTCTAAGCCATTTTTAACGTATTCCGCTGCTGCGCCCTCACGTTGCTAAAGTGACGCCACGTAATAACTGCCGTGTTCAGAAGCACGGCAGAATCGATATGGAAGCAGCTGTATCAATGCACGCATCGCTAGGGTTTTATGACCATGTTTCGTCGAATCGATATTTGGAGCACAGCACTAGATTGGAGCGTTATGATTTTAGTCAGAGGTGTAATAGACACCATAGAATCCTTGATTTTCATTAATGAGATCGTCTGGGTGTTTGAATCGAGATCGCAATCTTTTCATGATTAATAGTGCAGCTCTAGTTGAGCCTGGTCAGTACCTGGATGGGAGACCTCTTTGGAAAGCTAGGTTGCTGCTGGAAGAGGTGTACGTGAGACCAGCAGAAGGTGCTCACCCTGTGACAATCACATTGTTTTATGTAACTGTTTGTTCTTGGGTGTGTTTTACATTTTGATCAACGTTTGTGTTTCTCAAGACTGCATGCAGCTACTGTATCACTTATAGTGAAAAAGTGGTGAATGGTACAATATTTATATTTTCATTGTTAAAAATACCAGAAAATATTGTGATATAGTTATGGGGTACCTGATAGGCGATGAGATAACACAACGCAGCTAAATCAAGCACGGCTCTCCACTGCTGTTTGTCATAAGCGGTCTTCATAAGCAGATGTCCAGCGTACAGATACAGGTGAGCTCTCATCTCTGTGAACACCTCAGACAGATCATCCATTGTGTTTCTGGCTGTATTCTTTAAAGACTGCATCACACAGTCAAAACTGCAAACACAAAAAAACAACACCACAAATCCATCAAGAAATCTTTTTTAAAAGTTTGGACGACATAGGCAAGCATTGTCATTTTGTTTAGGGCTCTGTCGAGGTCAAACAGCACAAGATTCAGATAAAACATGCAGTGGATGCTGATTGTATGTAAACTTAACCCTACACACACACGCACATTTCAAAGAGCTCTACCATTGTGTTATTGTGTTACAGATTCTCTTGATGAGCAACAGAAGAAAAGAGAAACTCACATGCAAAGAACATCAGTGCTCTCCTGACTGCTCTTTATCTCCAGCGTGAGTCTTACGAGACTGCAGAGTGACAGTAAAAGATCTTTCTGAAACTGACGAGATGTCTGCTCATTATTCAACACGCTCGGCTGCCGGAGATATTCCTGTAAGAGACGACACACACAGCCTCTCGCATCATCTGTGTAAGTGTGATACAGCCGTGATTCCCTGCAGACCTACAAACCATTATAGCACTCCAGTTCTACAACCCTGCACAGTATTTGACACGTTTGGTTTTGAATAAAGCCATCTGCATGACTTCAGAACGTCAGGAAAAAGTTATGAACAAATACCTTTAACGTCAAGCCCAGATCAGGTGGATGTACAATGTTAAAGATAATAAGAAAACACATTTGACACATTTATTTGTTGACTAATATTTAAGGGCAGCACAATAGTGAAGAGAAGCTAGTGCTAGTGCTGTTAACACATAGACACTAGGAGCACTGTAGCACCTGAACAAAGAACAAAACTTTTAGGTGAGCAAGCGGAAAATGTAGGGGCATACCTTAAATCAGACTGCAATAAAATTTAAATTTTTCCCAAAATATTACTGACAAACCCATTGATAATAAATTGACTTAATTTTCCATTTCAGAGCAATATGACATAATTAGAGTATACTCATTACTAGGGATGCACCGATACCACTTTTTCCATTGCCGATCCGATTCCGAAATTCTGAATAACGGCCAATACTGATCCTAATCCGATACTAGTTTTTACTGAACAATGTAGAATTGCTATTTTTATCTTTTATTGCCAGAGGTGGATAGCATTTGAGAATTTTTACTTTCAAGTACATTTTAAAATATCTGTACTTTATCAGATTGTTTTTACATTGGGAAACAATTACTTCACTACATTTGATAAATAAACATTGTTTTTTAACCTTTAATCCTTGAGTACATTAAAATCTACCACTTCCTTTTAAAAGTAAAAATGTACTGGATTTTTTAAATGTACTTAAGTACTGTATTAAAGGTAATAAACATACTAAAATGTATTAACGAAATGTACTGCAGGGCTCCAGACTAACTTTTTTAACTAGGAGCACTGTAGCCCCTGACAGACATTTTTAGGAGCGCAAGCAGAAAATTTAGGGGCACTCCTTCAATCAGCCTGCAATGTAATTATTCACATTTCCCCCCCCCCCACATAACTGTATTACTGACAAATACTTTGATAATAAATAACTCAAAGAAATTACAATGCGCAGTTTTATTTTCATTTCAGAGGGATATGATATAATACAATTTTGTAAATGAGTTTACATTTGTACAGAAATGTTAATGTGTTAAAATACCACCTGTTTATGCATTTAACTGCAGGTGACGGTGGTTTGGTTGTTCATTTAAAAAGAGGCAGTGCTAAGACTATACTATTTTTTATAGTGTTAAAGCAAAATGTAAGGGCTCGTTTTAATACGTTCTTATGATTAATTAATTGTGTATTAAGGACACTCCACTCATGTTCACAACACAATGTAGAGATAACTTTACATAAAACTTAACAAGAGCATTCACCTGTCGTTCATTCTTGTTGTGAATAGTTTTGAAATGATCCAGTGCTGTCTCAAGTAATTCGATAAATGGCGAATTCTGAATGCCACTGCGGTTACATTTACATTTATTCATTTGGCAGACGCTTTTATCCAAAGCAACTTACAATTGAGGAAAACAGCAAGCGATTAATCTAAGTAAGCAATATTCACGAGAAGTGCTAGTAATACAAAGTTTCAGATACAACGTCAAGATAGTATAAGCAAGTATATAGAGAACATTAGAAAAGGAAAAGAAAGGTAGAGAGTTTTTTTTTTTAATATATATTATGAGACAGTTAAGTGCTCACGGAAGAGGTGGATCTTCAGCTGTTTTTTTGACGGTTAGTTTCGTTTTCTCAAATATCAAATCATTCGTCCTCAGGCTCCAAAAATCTGCCCCAGCAAATAGAGACAACAGCAAGAAACAAGGCTGGTTCGACTTGATACGGTGCCGCAAGCACCGACAGACGGATGACATCACATTACCACGAGTGTGAGTTGAGAGCCGACGGCTCCATACGCTTTTGACTCACCTCGCGGTAATGTGATATCATTCGCCTGTCGGTTCTTGCGGCGCCGCATCAAGTCGAACAAGTCTACTGTCACCCAGCCACGCACGGCGCACAGCTCCAGACTCTCCACTTCTCACACATATAGGTCTACTGGTGAGCTCGCGATCTATTCGACTTTTCAAGTATAATAAGAAACCTTAAATTGTCAGGTCGCACATGCTCGAATACTTGTAAAAAATGCTTGCACGGTCTCAAAAACTGGTCGCAAAATGCGACCATTTGGTCGCAGTCTGGAGCCCTGTACTGTATGATATATGCTTCACAATGTAGTGAGATCAGTTTTTACAAAGTAAAAACAGTCTCATAAAGTATAGATACTTAAAAAATTTACTTGAGTAAAAGTAAAAATACTACTATGTCTGTTTATTGCACAAAACTATCATAGCATAAAGTCTCAAATGCATAGTGGCATAAAAGCGCTTATGCGCATCCTGGACACAGAATGATGCATTTAAAGTTTCTTAATTATGCTATATTGGTTTGTTCCTCGCATAATGCTGTCGAATGACATGACTTTCAATATACTGAATGAAAACATTTACTGTGGTTTCCTGATAGTTAGAGTTACTCCTTTTTAAAGCTTAAGAGCAACATCCACGGGTAATGCACCGGATCGGATTTAAATTGAACCTGTCAGTCCGATACCCGATCCAGCACAAAAGTCCCGTATCGGCCCAGATTCCAATCCAGAGTATCGGATCGGTGCATCCCTACTCATTACAGTACAAGAACACATTCATAGATGACAACTTCTGTCTGGGGGAAACCATGTGCTTTTTACAGACAAAATGTTTGACTGTGCTGCGTCCTCAGGTGCGACAACAGCAAGAAACACCAGTGACATGTGACCCACGCAGTTAACAAATCAGTCTAAAACATGGACTGTTGCAAAACATATGGTATTAGGCCTGTACAAGTTCATTCAATCTCATTTTGACTTAATTGACTCGTTCAAGAAAGGGGGTATTCGATCAGTACATTTAAAGTGGAGATAACATGTTATGTCATGCATTCTGACTTCTTTACAAATTAAACTGCTGGCTTCTCTTGCTCAGTGTTTCCCCTAAGTTTACAGATTTTGGGGGGGGGGTTTGGTTGGGGCAGACTGACACCAACACAAACACTTGAATGAGTCGCCGTGTTCAGTTGTTTCTTTTAATGACAGCAGTCAATATATTAACTGAACAATTATTTGAACTGTATGAACTAAACATTGGAACATTTCTTTTAACATTTTAAGATGGTAACATAAGCTATCTCTTTCTTTAAAAAAAATGAATAAACGTATTTAACGTATTTGACTTTTGCAAATAACCTTTGTTAAATCTACAGATGACTTGAAGATATCTTTTAAGATAGATATAACTGGTAAACATAAGACCACGATTTAATCTCACCTTGTTATGTTTTTATCTCAAAGTATGCTGGGAAACTCAATGACAAGAGCAGTTATAGGCTAATGCAACTTCTCTGCTTTTGCTGATATTACGGTAAATACAATCATAAGCTCTGCATACTCTGTTATTGACCTGATTTTACTGTAATTATAGAAATAAGCAAGCACATGAATTGTATGCAGTCAAAATGTGATCAATTGAGATCACCGCTGTTTCAAACTTCTTCGGTTAGGAAGGTGTGGAGCTTAATCAGAACATCAGCAGATTTTTGCTATGATGTATTTTAGGGCTGGGCGATATGGGGGTCGATATATATCACGGTACACATTAGTTATGCATGTATCGGACGCTTCTGATATTGCGACGGTATTTAATGCACAGCTCTTCCATGAACTATGTCTCTTTGATCAGTAGGAAGTACTGCTCAATATAAAAACACTATGAGATTATAACGTGCATCTAAACACTCGTCAAACATCAACATTATAAATATGCTTTATTATCATAAAAATACCTGAAAATGTTTTAAGAACAGCGATAACATATGGCCATTGACATATCCTGAAACTGCGTGTCTTCTTCTGTGGCCCATAGCTGGAGTTTCTGCGCGAGAGCGCCCTCTGGCTTTCGGATATGGCGGCATTTAACCGTAATTCATTGAGAAACTGAGCATAAATAATTACACGATATATCTGCATAGCCCTAATGTATTTATTTATGTTTGTTAGGCCTATTTAGCATGAGATTATTTGGACAGAGTGAGACAGAGCCTGAAAGTATGCATCTCACGCCGAATGCGTGAGAGTTGGCAACCCTGCGGTTTCATTTATTTATTTATGCATGTATGTAACATTATTAGGGGAATCCCTTACTAAAAATGTACAGGTTGTTAACAAGGGTACAGCAAAGTACAGCACAACATTGATGGCCCCAAAAAATTCTTGCATGAATTTACAGAATTTGTTTAGAACATAATATATACCTTAATAATAAATAAAGGTAGAAAACGAAATAAGCCAGATTTAAGTCACAATGCGCAAAATAAATGTGAGGCAAAATAACGTCAGAAATGCAGGTGAACATTTATTCAAAACACAAGCCACAAATAGTAAATAATAAAAAAATAGTAATTTTCCTTAAACATGACGTAACAATGCGGGACCATATCCCACCTCAAAACTCTTCAAAACTACTTGATGATAATGAATAATTTTTTACAAACGGGAATGCAGCACGTTTTACCAATGAACTACCAATAAAGTTACTTCATTTACCGCATGTAAAGAAGGAATTAGGGCTGTGACAACCGCACCACCGCGGTGGTAAAGTGTCATGGGGATGGTGAACTGTCACCGGCGATACTGCATGTCACACACTGTGACAAATATAAGTGTAATAATAATAACAGTTGCAATAAGGATTGGTATTTATAGCCTTTGAGTTGTGGATGGTTATATTTAAAAGACTTTACATTAACAGAAATTATTGGCATAGACTACGTTTCCGTTCCGTTGGTGCATTCGAGCACAGGCCTGCACGGCAAAACTCAGGTTATTCTGCAAGTTCTGCAGTGGATCTTGTTGTGAAATAAACAGTTACATATAATCAAAACCGGCTATCACCCGCTTGCTTGGTGTTCGGAGCGCACGCAGGTTGCCGCAGTTGCGGAGAAACATCAATTAATTTGCACTTTGAGCACAAGAACAGGCATTTAGTGCAGCTGTACACATCTTAATCTGGACAATGTCAACATGTTCGTTTTCCACCAACGACTAGGAAAAAGTCACTTTTTAATGGCAATCTGAGATAGGTTTAAACAGTTGGTTTTAAATGTATGCTTAAAACGCAATTGACAGAAGTTGTCACTGCAACAAATGCTTTTTTATTTAATATTTAACTTTCAGATATTATTTAAGTTTCCATTATTTACTAATGTTTATTTAAATGTTTTATATGCTGTAGTGTGCCATTTCACTGATGAATTTGCGCATTAAATACGGATGGATGTTTCATCCTCATTTATTTCAGAGATCTAATTTCAAAATGTATTTAAATAAGGTGTATATTTCACCTTCATTCGTCATGTGGTTACTACACGCAAATATAATAATTTAAATATTATTTATTTAAATGATATACATTTCGCAAAAAAATTTGCCATAATGATTTTTTGTAATCAAGTTGATCGAGGAATCGTTTCAGCCCTAGTCATGTTAAAGTGGTCAAATGGAGCAATTTTATATTTTCCTGTATCTTTGGTGTGTTACTAGTTGTTTATGCATAGAGTTCTGCTTGAAAGTTTGTGAACCCCTTGAGCTGTTCAGAGTTTTCTGTTGTTTTAAGGGCACTGTTTGGATTTCTTAGCGGCATCCAGTGGTGATGTTGCGAATTGCAACGAACCGTTCACTCCAACCCTTCCACCTCTCATTCTAAGCGCTACGGAGGCCGTTAGAGGATTAAGATGTCATCACATTTTCGCTTCTTTCACAAACGAGATGACGCATTTATGAAACGCGCTCTGTAGAGCAGTTTGTCCGTTTAGGGCTACTGAAGAAACAACATGGTGAATTCTATGTAAGGTGACCAGTGGTAGATGTAGATAAAAAGCTCATTCTAAGGTAATAAAAACATAACACTTCATTATGTAAGGTCTTCATGTATATCATATTGCATTTCTGTCAAAAGGGCCTTTAAATCAGAATCAGAAGCAGCACAATGTAGTTTTTCGACCTTAAAATAATGTCTCAAAGTATTTCAGTGGTAGAACAACTCTTAACTGGATGCATTTTACTGGCGCTGCTACCTGAGCAGCCTCCTAGCGGCAAAAACCAAACTCTGTAAGTTCTGTGTTCGGGCCGGTACACACAGCCCCGCCCGGTACACACAGCCCCGCCCATCCCCTGCCTGCAGAAGAGTGCCATATGGTTTCCAAACAAGGTTACAATGTTTCTGTATGCACCGGTTCCATCAGCTTAGTAAACAAATTCATGTGCATTGCCCTGACCACTGGGAAACTTGTACAGTGACATTATTTGCAACATTTGTAAAAGACAATTGCGCTAATAAGCAAATGTTTATTAGTGCTGGTTTAACATTGAAATTAAATGCTGATTTTCTTATTTTATCATCACCTGCTTTTTATAAATCAAATGTCAGATGTATGTTGATCAATTGCATAGGTTTCATTTTTAAAATAACACGTCGGGCTGTATGTTTTGTGCCTTTCATGTTTATGGACTAATGTCAACATGTTGTTTAATAGGGATTTTAATATAAAGATATTCATCCCTCACCTGAAGAGTCTCGACCATGACCTTATACCAGTCCAGACTGTCTCTGAGAGCTGCTGTCTTCTCCACAGCGAGACAGTGTTTGACAGCATCATCATAGCATCCATCTGAGTTGTACAGATGAATTAATCTGCTGTTAATGTAAACATCATGAGGACGAAGCTTTAGTTCAGATATCAGCAGCTCATACAGCTGACTGAAACCCTTCTGTCCCTGAGCTCTCAGAAGTTTCTCCTGAAACAAACGAGCACTGACATCAAGAGAGATTTAAATACTGCTGTGGGTTAAAAATCAATGCCTTACTGCACTAACCCTCAGATCAAAAACAGCCGGATGACCCGGCAGAAGCCTGGAAGCCTTCTCCACCCAGAACTCGGCTCGACTGTCATGAAGCGGCTTACTACAGAGCAACTCGGCCACTTTCAGAACCAGATCTCGCTGGGCTGGATTCAGATCTACCGAACGCTAACACACAACACAACACACTTAACCTACATCATATTTACAACACTTAAGCAAAAGATATTCATAAACATGTTAAAAACATTTTTGTTATTGATTGAATATTTTTAACGCAATCTGCAACAAAGGAAATTTCATGTCAAAAACAAAATGGTACAGAAAATTAAACATTCAGTAAAATAATATTTACAGCACGCACAATATCTAAAATATATTTTCCAAAACATCAGATAAAACCTATGTATTGTTTTAGAGTCATCGGAGTTCATATGGACTGTATTATTGGTTTGGAAATTATAAAATGACCCGACTGACACACATTAATACCGTGATTAAGCGATTTGAACAAGTAAATTACATACAAAGTCATCACAAACATGCGAACAGAGGAGGACTAGTGCGGGGTGACGCAAATTACGCAAGTTGAAAAGTATAAACTTGCAGGGACGCAAACTTATCAGGGTGAAAAAAGGTGACAAAAGCCCTATTCGTACAGTAGTTGTTTCTCATAAGAATGTCTGTAAAAATAAATCTGCATGGCTCCTCTGTGATAAAACTCATGCGTTCGGACAGATAAATTCACAGTGGAGGTGTGAGTTTGTTATCCTGCAAACCTGGAAAATGCACTTTTCACGTGCTCAGTCAAAATGTATTTATTTATGTTTGTTCAGCCTATTTAGCATGAGATTATTTGGGCAGAGTGAGACAGAGCCTGAAAGTATGCTTCAGTATAAAAAAGTATAAATTTTTTATGTTTTCATATTTTTTCCCACTCTGTGTAGTGAAGCAGCGATCCTGATCTATCGGTCAAGTTAGCTAGAACTTATTTGAACTTTAGTGTGAATATCTTGTGTGCACGCACGTGATCCATACTAAGTGCTAACTTTAACAGCTGAAACATAAAACTCTGTATCATCTGGTCATCATACAGACACGTATAATATCATTCGAAGCTGTAAAGGGTTTACATGTATTTGCATAGATCCACGATAACCACAAAACATTGTGCTTTTGTAAAATAAAGAAAGCTAAAAGGATGCCCTTTCTACCATCTGTGAACTGTTTCTCTTCGTTCGCACGCGCTGCATGTGCGCGTGTGATGTTATGCAAGTCATGTTGTACTGTTTATGCTGCCATTCACAGTATTTTTAATGCATCGTACACTATAATCCCTGAACCTCCTATAAGAGCAACACTCTACGGTGCTTTTAAGTTGGCAGAACAGACTTACAAAATGTATTTTGGATTTTACACCCGTTATAAACTCAGAAATGTGGATTCAGATGGCAATTAAATTACCCCACAATGAAACTTTGTCAGGTACAAGAGCTGAATTTTCCAGACACAGTGTACATGTATTTTAATATATGTAAACAGTATTCAGGTACCTTGTAACATCCCACGGCCTTGTCAATTTCACCATCACGCTCAAATAGTTGTCCAAGAAACTTGTGTGCTTTAGGATCCTTTGGTTGTACTGTTAAATACTCTGAAACATGCCTGCGTGTGTGACAGAGAGAGGAAGACGGGGGTCAAAAATCCTTTCAGAAACGTCTAAGAAAAACAGCAATTACATTTCACAAAAAGCAGAAGAATTTACCTTTTGGCAAGTTCATACTCTTTAGCTTCCAAGTATAATTTTGCAAACAAAAATCCTTTAACTGGCCTCTGAAAGAAACAAAACAGAAGGTTGCGCTACATTTAATCACAATTCATTAAGTTCAGCTCCGTTTTTATTCATACAGTTTATAACATGAAACCAGCTATCACTTTCATTTTACTGATATATATATATATATAAACAATAACTATTAAAAAAATGTCGCCATGTAAACAACAGTAAAACATTTCTCTCTTCAGTTTTGAGCGTCACTGCTACTTTGCATCAGATAAAATAATTGTGAGTCACTTCATTTCTGTGCTCCTCGTGTTGAAAAACACTTTTGTTTTGGCGCGTTTTACGCGACTCTGTTCAGAAATCGATGAAATGTTTGTTTTTGTTTTTTTAACGTGTGTAAGTTTTAGCAGACTGAACACGAGCTGCTCTGTGTTTGTATGTGATGTGAGACTGCAGTAGGCCTGTGTCTGCTGGTTAACCGGTGGCTCGTCTTACCTCTTTCTGTGAGGGAGAAGCGCTGTAAACGGATGAAATAAAGCGCTCCACGTCTGCTTTACTCCTCCTCATAGTTACAGTCCGATCTCCAGTGAACGATCTCTCGATCTGAAATGCTTATCATTTAACTTTAACACATCAAAAGATCTACAAACAGCACTGCACTAGCGTGAACGCCAACGGCTGCTTAGCGATTCAAAATGGCGCGTTCACGCGAGAACTTCACTTGGAGAAGGGTGGCAAGTCAACTTCATGCTGTATTACCGCCACCGACTGGACTGGAGTGTAACATAATAATAAAACTTGAGCGGTTTTTATACTGAAAATAGCCCCTCACTGCAGAACATGTGATCCAGGGGGAGTGGTTGAATCCAGATCCAGTCTCTTCCCACTGCAATTTGATTGGTCGACAGATTATTGCTGTAGCTATATATAGTTTTGCCTATTGGATTAGATTCAACTTTATTGTAATTACACATGTACAAGTACAAGGCAACGAAATGTAGTTTAAGTCTAACCAGAAGTGCAATAAGCAAGTGCAGAATATACAGTTGTGCATACATACAGGATAAAGCAAAAATTATAAAGAATTTACAAGTGGGAATGTACTATGAACATTATATACAGGTGGCTATTTACTAAAAACAGAAATTTACTGATGGATATGTAAAATATAAATTAGACTATGCAGAACAGTAGGTAGATGAGTTATTGCAGTATTCAGTACATAGTACTGGAGTGCAAATGATGCAGGCAGGCGCCTCAGATGCCTCCGGACAAGGACTAGCAGACTGATAAACAGCTTTTTTCCCAGAGCTGTCTGCCTATTGAACTCTACCCCCCACTGATTCCACAACCCCCTCATATACCTCTAATATAAATTATCCGATTCCACAACCCCCTCATATACCCATAATATAAATAATCCGGTAGAGCAAGTAAACATGTAGTACATGTGTAGACAGTCCAGTCGTGTGCTTGACAGGCCTGTAGTGCAATAAACAAAACAATATAGCAGCATTAAGTTAGAGGTATATGAGGGGGTTGTGGAATCAGTGGGGGGTAGAGTTCAATAGGCAGACAGCTCTGGGGAAAAAAGCTGTTTTTCAGTCTGCTAGTCCTTGTCTGGAGGCATCTGAGGCACCTGCCGGAGGGCAGGAGAGAAAACAGTTTGTGAGCAGGATGAGAGGAGTCCTTAAGAATGCTGCAAGCTTGACGCAGACAGCGTTTCCTCTGGATGTCCTCCATGGATGGAAGTGGAGTCCCTGTGATGCGTTGGGCGGTTTTCACCACCCGCTGCAGTGCCTTGCGCTCTGCAACAGAGCAGCTCCCATACCAGACTGTGACACAGTTGGTTAGGATGCTCTCTACTGCGCAGCGGTAGAAGTTCACCAGGATAACTGAAGACAGTTGGTTCTTCTTCAGGGTCCTCAGGAAGAAGAGGCGCTGGTGAGCCTTCTTGACCAGGCTGGAGGTGTTGGTGGTCCAGGACAGGTCCTCCGAAATATGGGTCCCCAGGAACTTGAAGCTGGAGACACGCTCAACAGCCATCCCGTTAATGTGGATGGGGTCATGTGTGCCTCCTCTCTCCTTCCTGAAGTCCACGATGAGCTCCTTTGTCTTGGAGGTGTTAAGGAGCAGGTTGTTGTCTGAGCACCATGTGGCCAGGTGCTGGACCTCCCTGTAGGCAGTCTCATCGTTGTTGCTGATGAGACCAAACACTGTAGTGATTATATAGTTAGGTTTAAGTTTGGGTTATAGTTCATATATATATTTAACAGTGATCATTATTACAGGCATACACTAAATTATCACTCTATCTCAACTATATTATTACTCAAATGTCGACTTAAATTGATAAGAGCAAACGTTGGCAAGTAGTGATCGCTGCAGCCCGGAGAACTGTAGGTAGGAGGAGCCTATGCCACAAACTGCAAGTGGGTGGAGCTTAAGCCACAAGTAGGCTGGATTTTTTATACAGTGATTGAGGATGGCAGAAGGCAGAGACAGTAATGTAATGAAAATTACATTTTCATCGTAGTTTAAAGTTTTGTTTCATGACATTTTGTCAAAATGCATCAAATAAATGAACAAAGCAAGTTTTAGTCCTTCGGAAGTTCAATGCAATGTGAAGTTACGGCGTTTCAACAAATAAACACTTAGGAAACACAAATATCTTTACATTGATATAAAAAGAATAATTATGCCTATTCTTGTATTTTAATTTCAGAAACCACAGTTTCTCTAAATCACTGCAAGTACTGCAGTTTCTGTTTATGTTATATTAAAACGAACATTCTCTGCTGTTCTGACATTGTGCTACTTCCGATTGTGCTGCCCTTTCACGTGACTTAGGTTTAGGGTTTCAAATATTACATAAACAAAATATTCCGCCACCAACTGTGGATCATGAACCAATACTACAACACACTACATTAAATAAACCATTCGAAATCCTCTGGAGGTTTGTACAGCCCACTTGCATCTAAAGTTACACCCACTTGCAACTGACCCGCCCATCTGCAGCTCGCTCCGACCTCCGCTGATACGTGTAATGTAACGGTGCATTTTTTAGTCGTGATAGTAGGGCTCTCAAGGTGCCCTGGAGAAAATTAAATATACTTTTTTGTATTTCAAACATATTTTCTTTTTAAAAAGTACACTGCAAATATACTAACAAAAAGTGTACCACCTTTAAATATATCAATATATCAAAAATATATTAACTACATGCTTTTACTTAATTTCAAAATTAAACTTTTTAAGAGTATATAACTTTAACCTTTTTAACTTTTAACTTTTTGGTTTATGGAGTGTCCGGCAACAGGTTCATGTATACGCTAGCGGTCAAAAGTTTTGGGACACTTACTCACTTGTGTTCATATTTTTTTCCACATTTTATAATAATATTAAACTCATCAAAATTAGGAAATTAAACAAAGGGAGCTATGGGAGTTATGTTGTAATTAAAACTAATTAAATTAATTAAAAAATAAATGAAAACATGTTATATTTTATGGTCTTCAGTGTTGTCACCTTTCCACTAGAATTAGCAGAAATGTTTTCATGTAATTTTGTCTCAGCCGGAGATTTTAAACAACATTAAAGGAGTTTGTATCTATTCTGAGCTCTTATCGGCTGTTCTTTCTTCATTAATCAGTCAAAGTTATCCATTAAAAACATTTTATTAAATAAAATGTTTGTTTTGTCATGAAAAAACATGTATGTTTGGAAAATTATATTTTTGTCCACTAAACTAATTTCAGATATTTAAGCAAACACCTCAGATCAAAAGTTTTGGATACATTATTTTAAGGTGTCCGTTGTACAGTGTACTTTTACATTTAAGTACTGAGTAATAATAGGCCTAATTAAATACATGTACTTACTATAGGGTTATTGTTAGGATGAGGGTGTGGTTTTAGGTTAGTTGCAATTTAACCTAAATTAGCCTAATTTATAATAAATACTATAGTAGGTACATGTAACATGTGAAAGTGACCTATTTTTTGTCAGATATGGTGACCCATACCCGAAATGTGACCTCTGCATTTAACCCAACCAGTGAATAGTGAACACACACACATACACAGGGAGCAGTGGGCAGCTAACACTGCAGCGCCCGGGAGTAAGGTGCCTTGCTCAAGGACACGTCAGTTGTTACCTGCTGGTACTGAGAATCGAACCGGCAACCTTCTGGTTACGAGTCCGACTCTCTAACCATTAGGCCACAACTTTTGTTGTTTTATTTGCCTTTTTTAGAGCACTTTCAGCTGTGTAGTAGCACCAACGTTTACCTTAGTTTAGCGGAAAGATCCCAGTGTTGTGTTGCCAGATTTGGGTAAAAAAATACCCAAAGAAAAGCCACAAACCATGAGCTTAGAAAAACTGAAATACTTAGCAACAGTGAAAGGTCCTGGCAGATTGCATGCCAGAAACAAATGCGCACACAGGAAAACCTGCTTCTTAGAAATTACTTTTTACTTTTTGACCTTTTTATAAATGTAGTGGAGTACAAAGTATGATATTTGTCTTTCAAATGTAGTAAAGTCACAAGTA
Organism: Oreonectes daqikongensis; assembly: GCA_026939265.1. NCBI lineage: Eukaryota > Metazoa > Chordata > Actinopteri > Cypriniformes > Nemacheilidae > Oreonectes > Oreonectes daqikongensis. Next base: position 162,775 of record JAOTQM010000584.1, read on the forward strand.
CTCAGAAAAAATAATATTCAAGTAAAGTACAGATACTCAAAAAAAGTACTTAAGTAGGTTACAGTACTCAAGTAAATGTACTTTGTTACTGTCCACCCTGCATTTAACACAACTTACTTTTGAGTATGTAATTTTAAAAAATATAAATCGATAGTAGAGGTATCAGTTTCAAAACACAAAAAATATTGCGATAGTTACTTGTATCGATATTATTGCACATCCCTAATTAAGATTGTGTGACTGTTTGTACAGGACCTTTCTGCACAAGTGGAAAGCGTGGCTCGGGCTTTAGTGCAGATAATTGCAAGGGATCTAACACCAGGCCACCCCACATCAAATCCCCCACAGACAAATATCCCCTCTTCCTCTGTTTCTTTGCCTTCGTCCAACCTCTCCTCAGACGCTAGGGTGAATCAGGCTCTGAAAAGGTTTGGTCCATAGCAGGACAATATTAATGTTTTTATGTGCAGGTTGCACCTAAGCAGCTTTCATAAGCTTTGTCTGTTAGATAACCCACTGATTGTTGTTTTGGCCTGTGCATTTTAGGCAGTTTCCTGCTATGTTTAATTCAAATGTTGACCATTCAAGAGGCAAAGGCAAAAGATGGTTTGTTTCACAGCCAACACACATGGTTCCACGGATCAAAACAACCGAACAACAGATTTATGTTTTATCTGAACCTGCTGCTTCCAACACGCCCAAATTAACGCCAACTGGTTCAGAGGAGCTTGTGCTTGCACATGCTGGACTTGGCAAGAGGCTTGTCACTTTTAAAGAGTCTGCTAAACATGATGAGGTAAGATGATGTAGCATTTCTTAAACAAGCGTGCTGCATGTTCTAAAAATGAAGCAAATTAAATTTAATAGTGTGCCCACATGTATAGCATTATCACATGGCCCTTTTATCTTATACTTTGGCTCCGAGTCTGACATAAACACTTTATTAAGCAATAATGTTTTCTTACAGAATAATTTAGTGTATTAATCAAATTTTGATTAAATCTGAATTTCTAAAGACCCACCAGTCATTTTCAAAAACTTGATACTTAAAAAATTGATAAATGTACAATATATACTAATATTTATTATGTATCCATTAGATTTTTGATCAGTTGGAGGAAGAGTTTCCAAAGTTAAAAAGCCTAAAGAGAAGCTGGATGTTTTACAAAGCCACTGGTACTTATTTTATTTACATTGTGAATTTTATGTGAATATATTTCAGCATGAAAAAATAATTATCTAAATAATAAAACCTTAATGCTGGATGGTTGTAATGCACGTAAAGAAAGTTTGTTAAAAATTATGATTAATATTACTGTATTTATATTCCATTCAAAAAGGTGGAAGTGGGCGCCGAAAACTCTCAATGATTTTAACTGATGCAGAGGGGTACACTTTGCGGGCACTAAAATCTGCCTCAAACAATGGGAAAAATGTGCTTTATGTGGTTCCAATCCAGGAAGCACTTTCCACAGATCCTCTACTCTATGATGCTCCTGAATTCTGTAAAATGCCCCAGGCCAACTGTGTGTCTTGTGGCCAGAAAATGCCCCTACAGATGTTGGCTTTACATGCAGAGGAATGTTCAGTAAGTTATTTAATCTGAATTGACATTTTTCATTATTTTATGTTTTTTATTCAATTTAATTAAGAACATTATATAAAGAATTCATGCAACTTTTTAAATAGAAACCTGAGTCTGAGATTTTAGAAGAGTCAGATGATGATAATGTTCAGGTCACAGATGCTGAAGAGTCATTTGGGGTAGTTATAATTTCACATTTTCCAAATGAAAAAACTGTTAAATCAGTGTTTTAATATTGAGTACATTAACTTTTCCTAAATGGTTACATTTGTTTTACAGACTTGCCCCATTTGCCAGACAGCGATACTGACTGATTTTCTCCGGACCCATGTTAATTTATGCATTGACAGGTGATAATACTTCAGAATATTTTTAAATCAATAAACATGAAAAGTGAACATCTGAGATTTACTTTGTTCTTTAAAATAAGAAATAGTCCAAGGGATGACACACATGGCAGTTCCTATCAAACTGAGGATCTTCCTGGACCATCATCAGCAGCGGGATCATCTGGATCCTTGGAGGGGTCTTTAAACTTTGAAGAGCCAAAAACTAATTCGAAAGGTAACCCCTTTGAAGGGTGACAATATTATATTATTCATATCAATAAAAGGGGCTAATTTATTTTTCTTTATGCGAGAATGGCTGAGCAGATTATTTTATTTGTTGTTTTACTTCCTGATAGAATGGCTGAGGATTTTAGATTCACGCATGGCATCTATGCTGTTCTGCAGGACTTTGCTAAGAGAACAGAGCAAGGAAAAGCCACTGCGTTTTTATTTAGATTTAAAAGATAGCCCTGAAGACCAAGACAGAGCCATATTGACTTTTTATAAGGCAAAGGGAGTCAACTGGGCTGCTCCACTAAAATGCATATTAGAAGGTATATTCATAGATTTTGTAATCCAAGAAATATTAATGTATTTGCAGATCTCCATAGAAATTCTCTTAACACATATTTAATAGGAGATGCTGCCATTGGTGATGGGGTCAATAGACATCTCCTGGGTATGGCTATTGAGAAGCTGAGGACGGGCTTTTCTCTGAATTTTGGTATTCTTGCTGTTAATTCAATTTTAATGTTTCAATTTATGTGAAAAAGAATTTTAAAAAATCATCTTTAACACATTTAAATGCTTTTTCAGGCATAGCAGATGTAACACTCCTGTTTGAGGGTGAACAGGACCACCTTGTTCCATGCTGCAGTCAAACTCTGCTAGATAGCGACTTATTTGTGGTTGCTGGGCACATGATAGGCCACTCATTCCTTCATGGTGGCCCTTTGCTTCCTGGATTAAGTCCAGCCATAATTCATGTGTTGATGGGCCATTCGAGTGTGCCATCGAGACTGCAGAGATTAAATTGGAGGATTGTCCAGATTTGGAACAGAGGCACACCATACAACTGGTAGGTGCTAAACATTACGGTCAAGAATATTTTATATTTATTCAAGAACCATCTCAAATTACACAGTACATATAGTACCATCCTTATATTATTTCCTTGTGTACTTTGTGAACAGTTGAGTATACAGAATAATTTTTGGCTGGTAATTGTGAACTTGCCTGCTTTCGGAATGTTAAATTAAGATGTTTTTATTAGCTTCAAGGTAACCACAACCTTCCTGAAGAGGAAAAGGAGGAAGTCACCAGACTTGCTGTGTCATGGGACCTTCCTGGGTTTTCTGAACACCACCGGAAATGGCTGTTTAATAGGTTGCTGCAACATGCTGTGAGTGTCTTAATCTTTGATTGATTTATTTTATTGTCATTTGGACTGTTTATTGACAAACACTGCTGTTCCTCAGTCAGATGTAACAAATCCTAGATATGTGTAAAGATAGGGGATGGACTTGCTTGAAGTAGTATGTGTATTTCTTCCTTAGGTTTTGTACAGGACTAAATGTCAAGTAAAGCAGCTGAGGCGTGGAATCAAAGAAACTAAAGTTTGGTCATTGATCACAGCACGAGATGATGCAATTAAAGTTGTCTTCCCAAGGGCATGTGACATTCAGTATGGTCCAGAGGTATATCATTTAAAGACACAAGTTCCATCTCTTATACAGTGTTTGAGATGAATTGTTATATTTTATTTGTAGGTCATTCTTCAGCACATTGCTTGGCCTGTTGCTGATTCTGATGATGATGACGACAGTTTGCGTCCTGAAATTGTCACTCGTCAAATAACATTTCTTCAAAAATATATTCAGAAAGGTAAAATGTCAGTTTTATATTTAAATTAAATAAGTGCTGTTATTAAAACTATTCATTGTATGACTTTGTAATTTGATATCAAACCACACTGTGCAAAGTATTAGAGATGTTTATATGCCCTTTCTAATTATTAATCTATACAGCCACCTCAACCCAGCTGCAGAAGCTCATGTCATTTTGGACTGGATGGGAGGTTCCATCTAACAACCTGCAGGTTAAAGTGTGCAAGGGAAAATTCTTCAAGGCCTCCACCTGCAGCAGGACCCTAATGCTTTTTTTTTCTACTTTGCAAGCTTGTGTAAACACAGCATCTACTGGATTTGGATTGGTTTAATACTTAGAATATGGTTCTGATGATGTTCTACTCAGAATTAGTTTGAAGTAACTTTAAAGAAATAACATTCAAAATTCCTGATGTTTCAAAATCATTGACTTTATTTGCACATTCAAAATTTCATACAATCCATTTTAAAGGTCTGTATCCACATACTGAAAAGATCTGTTACTGTACTGTTATACACACAAGTGTTTGTTATACGTGAAAAAATCTTTGTTCAAGTTAACCTTCAACCAAATTCTGTACAAATGTGAGAGTCTGAAGGTATATGTCTACTCCAAATAAATCGGAGTTCTGTAGTGGGTCTATATGTGATACGAGCTGCTCAATTTGCTCATTTGTGAGTTGCAACATTTGAATTGCAGGTACATTGACCCCAAAATGATTTCTGGCTTCAACATCTTCAGATGCAGCAGAGTCTGGAAAATGTATCTATAATAAAAAATATGAAAATATTATTTTTAGATGCTACCTTTAATACACAGTTGCAGAATTAAGAGACTTTTTTCAAGTATCATTTTATTTCAATCTTTCACATTACTGTTGGATAACTGTCACTCCTGAGGTTTGACTTTGTTGAAATTCAACAGACACTGAACTGGAATGACCACAATACATATAGAAATGCTAGTTTGAAATGAAAACTTAGAATGGTCTCAAAGGAATAGTTTACTTTATAATGAAAGTGTTTATTTACTCACTCACTCAAGTTCTAAATCTGTGTAAATTTCTTTGTTTGGTTGAACACAGAGAAAGATATTTGTATGAATGCTTGTAACCAAATCATTTTTGGGTCCATTGACTATTAAAGTAGGAAAAATGACAATGGTAGTCAAAAGTGCCCCAAAACTTTTTACTGTCCTACATTCTTAAAAATATCTAATATTGTGTTCAGCAGAACAAATAAATATTTAAAAAAATTCTTACTATAGTCAATAGGACCCAAGAACTGTTTTGTTATAAGCATTCTTCCAAATATCTTAATCTGTTTTCATCAGAACAAAGACATTAAAACTATTCCTTACATTTTTCCCACAGCTGTATATACACAACGGTGACAATTGTAGTGTGTCCCAATATATAGAAAACAAAACCAGAAATACACAGTAAGGGTGAAGGAAATTACCTCAGGGTTACTTATTGGATTCTGATACTGCCCAACTTCCCACAGCTGATTTGGGGTCAGGTTGTTCTCTGTCCTCATGGAATGGTTATCCCAAGCGTCTCTGAAAGCATTGAGGCTGGCTTGTATGCGAGGTAAAAAAACATAATGACAGCAAAATAAGTGGGTGAAGTTGCTTATGTCAAGATATCCACAGTCCTCAAGACGATGTAGAATGTCATAATACACTCCAGTGACACACATTCGAACATCCCGCCAAAGGCGCTCAATCCTGGTAAAACAGTAACATAACATTTACATGGTTTATAAAAATATATTTTGTTTTTGTGACTTAGAACTGTATGGTGGATAGGGGTGTGGTACATTTACCGCTGATTGTGCACACTCTTGCCAGCAATGAAGCTTGCATTCTCTGTTCCTCGCATTGAAAACATCAGCCGCGCCACTCCTACATTTTCTCCACCATGATCTCCTCGTACTCTGAAAAAAGAAAATTAAACATATTGATTTCAAACTTCCAGATTAGATAACTAACATACCATAATCAAATAAAAAAACTGGTGTATTTTTAACATTCCTGCTCGTATACTCTGCAAGTAACAATAATGACATTCCTCAAAGAAATCAAATACACTGGTTCAAGGAGCAAAACTGTAAGATTTAGTGTCTGTCAAACTTGTCGATGATATAAAACCTTACCTCAGGGGATAACCAAACTCTTCAAGTGCCTCTTTGAAAAATCCAAGCATTGTTTCAGAGCGATTATTGTCAGCTATGCTTAAGTACATGATCTGAAATTATTTGCAAAAAAGACACACGCAAACCCTTTAAGAAACACACCTTTGTGTACATTAGTAGTCAAATGGTATCAAATGGTTAAATGTTTATACAAAATGTATACATATCTGTACCTAATATGTATTGTTAGGACCCTTTTAAAGGGTACTGCCCCATCAAGAGCTTTTGTATCATTTTTCCTGATGGTGTACAGTGACAAAATTTTGTGAAAAATTATAACACACACATTTATACTACAGTTCTAAGCTTTACCTTTCTTGAATATCCATCCACACCCCCAAAGATAACCATGTTGTATCTAAATCAAAGGTGAAAATATCAGAACAAGTTAGAAAACTACAATTTCATATGAAAAAAAAGCAGCTAAAGCATCACATTTTACGTGTGTGTGTGTGTGTGTGTGTGTGTGTGTGTTGTACAGTTAAAGTTGGCATTACCTTATGAGCTTATGGTTTGTATCTATATGATAAAGATACTTGGGATACGCAACAAAATAAGTTCGTCTGGCAACACAACCCAGCTGGGACATTCGTGAAAGAACACCGAGACCATCAACACGACGCATGGATGCATGTATTCTGTCCCACTGCACTCGATATCCTTTGGCAATGAGGGCTCCTCTGACAACCCTGTACCCTATGTTTGGCATAGTACTCTTGATTTCAGACACCAAGGAATCAAGCTCTTCACCTGTACAACTACTGTAGAGGGATGAAACTGATAAGTTACATTCGGTCATCCGACGATAAAGAGTTGTACGACAGACACCTAAAATTTTACTGATGCTTTCCTGAGGTATTCCAAGATTCAGAATATATATGATATATGTATTCTTGGACGCCCACATCCATCTGGTCTTTCAATCTCTACTATAGTTGCCACCTGCTGAGCTTCTTTGTGCTGCTGAATAAGAGAATCCAAGTCCCTCAAACCTCTGACTAAGTCCTGTGAAATCCCAATGTGTGCTGACATGGCAGTAATCAAAGGCATTTCTTGATGACAAACAAATTGCAAATATTCAATGTCCAGCGGTGGGTGTTCCAGTGCATAAGTCACTCTAGAAAGTAGTCTTTGAAGAACTTGTTGTCTCACAGAGTCCTACAATGCAATTACACCAATACAGTTACTAAATATAACAAAATATGATCAAAGTAAGATATTACCCTACGTGGATAACATTATCAACTGTACAAATACAAAAATAATCAGATATTAATTTTAAACATTACAAAACAGATTTTATTTTATTATTTATAATACTGTAAGTTAAATGCACTATTACAGTGGTGGATTCACTAATTCTGTAGGGATTCAAATCAGTAACTCTGGAATTTACTTAAAATGTCCAAACAATTATGTAATATGAAACACACAGCAAACTTTTTATGATATACTTAAGGGGTGGTTTCCCAGACAGGGATTATCTTAAATCTGGTCTAGGCCTTAGTTTAATTGTGAAATTAAAATCAATTTAACAAACATAACTTACTAAAAACGTTACTTGTGTACATTCTGAAACAACACAAAGACACTTGTGTATTTTGAGATATGTCAGTGCAAGTTGTTTTTAGTTAGGACAGCTCATACATTTCTTTTAGTCTAGGACTAATCTAACATCTTTCCAAGAAACCGCCCCTTAATATCACTCGACTTAAAAATCACAACCAATACTGCTGCTTGTTTAATCTTAGATGCTGTTACAATTCTGGTGTTAATAATTATTATGACTAATAAAACTCACCTGTCGTGATTCTTCTCGCTCCGCCATGTTGAACCTCTATGCGCATGTGACGAATACGAATCCCCGCCCGCACTGTAGATCAAAACGCGATTGGTTGGAAGGAAAACGTGCCGCGATTGGTCAGCACCCTGAGACCGCTGTCCGATTGGCTGAGTAGACAGTGGGCGGAGTCCACTCATTTGTGGATTGTGTGCACGTCTTGACGTTAGAAATGTTTCAAAATCCACAAATGCACAGAGAGCGATCCACAAATGCGTGCACTGATCCACAAATGCGTGCAGCGATTCACAAATGCGGAGAACGCGATCCACAAATGAATGCAATTAAAATATATTTTTAACTATTTTTTACATTTGCAAATCTCATTGTATTTATTTGTGAATTCCATTCCCTTTTGTGGAACGACTAACATATATTTATGGTTCGCTTGTTGTGCATATGTGGATTTTAAAAATATTTGTGAAACTCTCTACATTTATTTGCGGATCATAGTATATTTATTCAGAGTATTGCAACAATTCTAACCCCATATGTCTCTCCCTCTGTCCGGGGAATCGCGAACTGTGTGATGCGCAACTGATATGACAACAGACAGCGGCATCTTGGAAGTGAGTGTTTAAGCTGCCATAAGCGGGTTTCATTGGTGCACACTAAGCAACTCTTACGTTGTTTTAAAACGCATGATTTGTTTGTTCATGTCACAAACACCCGATGGTAGTCTAAACCATTGCAGTCTATCTGTCCTTCCGGTTTTCTTCCCACCTCTGCCTCGCTTTCGATTTAAACATGGCAGCCGAGTGAAATCACTCTACACACCCATATTAGTGGTGTTACGTTCGTGAACGAATCGTTCTTTTTGAACGAATCTTTTAAGTGAACGAATCGTTCTCGTTCACGAAATGCAATGACTCATATTTCTCGTTCACTGAAATATCTCCCTCGAGCACAGAGCGTCTTGGTTTAAAAGAGTGTCTAAAGCAAGAGCCAATGGCGTTCGAGTGTGAGCTTTTGACAGAGCATATGATTGGTTGAATGTACTGAACAAATACGCCCTTCACTGAACGAGCTGGTGTTTTGAGTCTAAACGAGAGAGATCTCGTTCGTACATGAACGAAAGGACCTGCTGCTTCTCGTTCTCGTTCGGAATCGGAACGACATGAGCGATAAGTCATCTCGTTCGTGAACGAACTGAACTAACTGGTACATATCGTTCATCATGAATGAAATGAACGAGAGTTAGTGTACAGGGTAGGTCGGTCATTTAGCATGTGAGTCTCGTTCAGCAATCAGTAGGATGCAAAGCACAGTTACAGGTAGGCTACTGTGCACGCATCTTTATTTAAAATACATAAACTCCACGTTTACCATAATCCCAGATTTATGAATGTGTAAAGAACCAAACAATTAACTTTTTAATTATGCAAGAAAATTTTGCTTTGGTCACCTGAACCACTTATTTTATTTATTTAATGAGTAGATTAGAGACACATTTTAATAAAGCCATCAGTTTTGCGTTCAGAAATAGCCTACGTTCGTTACATAACACTCTTTTTCGCCACCTGCTGGCGTATTCATAGAAATGCACTGAACGAATCATTTTGGTGAACGAACTGAAAAAGAACGAATCACTCAAATGAATCAAAATTCCCATCACTAACCCATATGCACACAGACACACACACACACTGACACAAACACACACACAGTGTTATTACAGAGAAGCACACATGGAAGATATGGGAAAGAGAAACACAGGTAACATATTATACCAACTATAAATTATTATATGGAGTATTAAATTAATTAATAAAATTAAGCAGAATGATTACATTTAAAGTGATATTATAAATACAAAAACTTTAACTCTAGAGCTGATGTCAGCAGCCCCCTCTGTCGGGCAAATAGGGCAAAACAATATGCAAACAGTGGCGAGGAACCCAAAACTCCAGTGGAGAAAAAACCCTCGGGAGAACCCAGACCCAACCAGCGGAACCAGTTCCCCTCTGGCAAAAACTGCAGCATCTTTACAAGCTCGACAGTGCTTGCACAACTAGGCTAAAATAAAATAGAATTTTTTTCTCCGGAGCAGGGTTTCATAACCCCGGGTAAAATGCCGTGCTAACACCGCTTTCAAATTACAGGTGTGAACCGTTCGCTTACCCGGGGTTAAAAGCGGGGTTTAGAATGAAGATAACCCGGGGTTAAGCGCAGTGTGAAAAGCCCTCATCTGTATCATTTTCTACACGGATGTTAAAATCACCAACAACGACTCTGTCTGCAGCCAGCACCAATTCTGATAAAAAGTCCCCAAATTCTTTGATAAAGTCTGTGTGGTGCCCTGAAGGCCTATATACAGTAGCTAAAAGAAATTTCACAGATGTTTTATCATTAACATTAGGTAATGTTATATGAAGTACAATCACTTAAAATAATTGAATTTAAATTGAGATTTTTGAGTAATGCTAAATGTATTATTGTAAAGTGCAGCAACACCTCCTCCTCTGCCTTTTAGACAAGGCTCGTGTTTCTAACAGTGATCTTTGGAAATAGACTCATTTAAAGTAATATAATCATCTGGTTTCTGTCAGAAAGAGCACATCTATTTTATGATCTGTGATCATGTCATTTACAAAAAATGCTTTATTATTGAGAGATCTAATATTTAGCAAACCAAGTTGCATACATTTTTTAACTGGATTGTGTTCGTGATTTATTTGTTCAACGTATTAAATTACTCTCGAAAGAATTGCGTAGTTTTTGTATTTGCTAGTCCGGGGGACAGACACAGTCTCTATGTTATAATGTTTTGGAGACGAGGGCACTATATGTTGTTTTGCATATTTTGTGCAGATGGTTTGTAAAGCCATTCTGTCCGCTCCCTGACCTGGGCCCCCGTGAGTCAAGTTCTAGCATTAAGACTCTAATTCTAAAATGTTTTCTGTCAGCCTAACTATTTCTCTGCATTTATCACATGTCAAACCCTCGTCGCTGACAGAGAATGCTAAGCTAGACATATGCGATGCATGTAACAACAACAGGAGAAAGAGCCATAACTCACCGGGTTTAAAGATTTAACTTACCAAAGATGCTTGATAAAATCGTAATATATGCGCTAAATAAAGAAGCAGTTCGCACACAACACACGCTAACAGGCAAGTGTAGTGCTTTACAGTGTAATCAGATGACAGGCTAACAAGCTAGCATTATACTGACGGCGTTGCGTCTACGTCGATATATATTTTGGTTTCGATTTTTAAGTCAATGATATTGGGCAGATTTATTAAAGTATCAAGTAAGTTAATATTGACAGTAGTAGGTATAAAATAGTAAGAATCAAATAACAAATATATTAATAGTAAAATAAGTGCTGTACAAGGATACAAACAAATCACTGGCAGCAAGGCAGACAGGAGTTTGAGGAGTAGAGAAGTCGTATCACTGTATTAAAACCCCCACATAGACCAAAAACCCGCCAACATTTCTGTTTATGACATTTTAGAAATAAGAAATGAGATTTCAATGATCATTCTGAATTATGAAATGTCCCCAGAAAGCTGGTTACTTTAATACAGGATAAGACAACTGCTGTGGTCAATGTTTGGAGAAAAAAACATTTTTTTTTTTAGTGAATTGTTTTAATGAGAATGTTCAAAAGGACAAACATTTCTATCAGATACTCTCAGTTACAACAGTAAAGCATGATATATATTGAACTGCACATATTTCATAAAAGAAATGACTAAAAACTAACAAGAGATGTGACTCAAAAGTATTTCGATGGATATTTAGGAGGAATACACAAGCGGTCAAAAGTATTGGGACACTTGAGTAAAATGTTTCTCATTATTTAACTTTTTTTTGGATCGGAGGTGTTTGCTTATAATATCGGAGTTTGGTAAACAAAAATGATAAAAGGTGTCCCAAAACGTTTGACCGCTAGTGTACGTTATAGTGTAAATTACAGAAATGATGTATTACACATGATGTAAGTGTGATTTTAACAGACTGACCAGTTTACCAAAACTTATTTTCAGCTGTTTTCTTGAGTGTTACTATTAGAAAGAATCAAACAAACAAACACACACACACACAAGCGAAACAAATCTCCAGACGATTAAACAAACAGTGTTGAAAGAGAGAGAGAGAGATTACAGACAGATGGGGATTTTCCTTTTATTGTCCTTTGAGTCTCGTTCACGCTTGGCCAAGCGTCTCTTCATCTCCTCTGGCACTCGCTCATAACAGCGCTTACACACCGGCTTCAGGTCGATCTCAACAAACTTATCCCTAAACAACAAACAGACAGCAGCACTGAGACTTCACATTCACTATGTATTTATGTATATTCATTGTGAACGTTCAGCTTTGAGTAAATGTCTCTGAGGAAATCACCTGAGAGTCAGTTTGGAGTTGCATGTGGAACATGTGAAGCAGGTGACACACCAGGCCTTATTCAATGCAGACACAACTGAAACACAAAAAGACATGATCATCTCCGGGCCGCTAGAGGTCACAAAACATTAACACAGGCATAACGTTTAATAACGCTGTGAAGGAGTTTCACTGCCGATAAACATCTGTCTGACTAGACTCACGAATCATCAGTTCAGAACGTCTGAAATGTATCGCTAGGGCTGTCGCGGTGAAGGAATTTCCTGTGCTGTGGTTCTGTATGGCTCAATAGTGATTTGTTGTTGTTGGGCTGATATGTTGGGTTTCTTTACTGACAAAGACAACTGTTTTAAAAGAAATTAAATACTTATTTATTTATTTATTTATTGGTAAATGCAGAACAACACAAAGCAATGAAAACCCAATGTAGGCTACACACATTTTTACCTTTATGAAAGAAAATACTTAATATAAATATAAGATAAATATTAATTGTCAAACGAAAATATATAAAAGCAATTTGTTTAGGTTGCTTTTTATAGGTGCCAATTTGCAGAGCCTCAAAACAAATGACAATCTTATACAGCGGTCTTATTGAGCCAGTACTTGTGTAACTGTAACACGTCACAACACAATAGAAATTCCATGTTTTTTAGATGTTTTTTCTGCACAGCTGCAACAGCAATACGCAATGAACTGTAATTAATATTAGAAACTTTTAAGGCACTAGATATTACGACATTTTCAATACTGTATTATTCTATATTATTATTGGAGTGTCACCATTTCAGAACAAGCTCATAATTAGGCAATATCCAAAACAAGCTTATAGGTCAAAACTTTCGGGACACTCACTTTAGAATAATAATAAAGTAAACTCATCAAAATTATGAAATTAAACAAAGGGAACTATGGGAATTATGTTGTAATTAAAAACAAAAATAATAATAATTGAAAACATGTTATATTTTATGGTCTTCAGTGTTGTCAACTTTTACTAGAATTTGCAGAAATGTTTTTAAGTAATTTTCTCAAGCAGCTTCTTGAGGTCTCACCCGGAGATTTTAAACAACATTAAAGTAGTTTTGATCTATTCTGAGCTCTTGTTGGCTGTTCTTTCTTCATTAATCAGTCAAAGTTATCCATTTAAAAAACATTTTTATTAAATAAAATGTTCGTTTTGTCATGAAAACATGTATGCTTGTAAAATTATAGTTTTGTCTACTAAACTAATTTCAGATATTTAAACAAATTGTTTTTTAAATAATGAAAAACATTTTCACTCAAGTGTCCCAAAACGTTTGACCGCTAGTGTACAGTCGAAAATATGCAATGTGAGTTGTGAGAAAAAAAAGTACAGAACGAAAGGAAGGTTCACACAGAGCGAACAAAAAGCAGAGTTGCTCCAAATCTGTTTACATTTCTTTGTTCTGATAAACACAGAGAAAGATATTTGAAAGAATGCTTGTGACCAAACAGTAGGTGGACCCCATTGACTACCATAGTAGGAAAAATTACTTTATAATTTATTTTGTTCTGTTGAACACAAAATGAGATATTTTGAAGAATGTAGGACAGCAAAATGTTCAGGGGCTCCTTTGTCTACCATTGTTATTTTTCCTACTATGGTAGTCAACGGGGTCCACCTACTGTTTTGTCACAAGCATTCATCCAAATATCTTTCTGTGTTTAACCAAACAAAGACATTTATACAGATTTGGAACAACTCGAGAGTGATTTATTCATGACAAAATTTAAATTTTTGGGTGAACTATCACTTTAACAGTATTCTGAATAAAAGGCTCAAATGACATGAAGCATCAAATTACTCCAAGATTCTTTAGTTTGCTTTGAAATTCCAACGCAGCACCTTCAATAGATAAAGTTGTAGGGCCAGCCTTCAAAAGCTGATGGGGAGAGCCAACTTTGGTTTTAGCACTATTTAAAGACAATTATCAGACATCCAGTTCTTGATCACCGAGACAGAATTAGAAAGATGCACAGCGTCAACATGTTGACCAGGGCCCGTATTAATGAAAAATCTTAGCGCAAAGAGTTGCTCCTAGTGGCAAAATACAGGACGTGGAGCCGAGGCGGATCCGGACTGGAGAGCCGAGGCCGTGGAGACGCAGGCTGGTCAGGCGGCCGTGGAGGTTCGGGAGCCTGACTAGGCTCGGGGACAGGCTCACGGGCCTGACTGGACTCACGGGCCGACTCGTGACTGGACTCACGGGCCGACTCGTGACTGGACTCACGGGCCGACTCGTGACTTAGGGGAAGCCTCCACCGTAACCTCGCCCACGGTGAAGGGAGCTTTGTTCTGCGCTAGGACCTGTTGGATGTAATTTAAAAAACTCCCTTGAGGATCAGAGCTGGGTAACTGGGTGCAGAGAGGTGCATTTAGACTTTGACGGTAAAGAACAATGAGCGACTCATCTGGAAAGTCCGTTTGAAGGGAGAGATCCAAAAAGTCCTGGGTATGATCCTCCAGGGAGCGGCAGTCCTGGCGCAGCATAAGCAGGCAAAATCCTGGAGGCCATTCCACTGCTGGATCCATGTTTGGTCGATCGTTCTGTTACAGTTGTAAACAGGGAGCGGATCCAAGTGCAATATAAACATTTAATATATTCCACAGAATACGCCAAAAACATAGGAAAACACGACAGAGTAACACTAACAACGATCGACCAAAGACAACTGAAACACATGGGCTATGTATACACAGATGTAGGGACAAACAGGAAATGAGACACAGCTGAAACAGGTTAACAATGACGAGACACAAGGCATGATGGGATATGAAGTCCATGACAAAAACAAGGCAGAAACACTAAACAAGGAGGCACCCTCAGGTGGCGACCCGAGGCGCTGGCCACAGGGCGTTACAGTTGTAATGATGACAATTTCCATATTACTTATAAGGTTTATCAGATTCTTTTTTATTTTTATCATTTTTATGAGTGTTGAACTTTTGTTTTTCTTGGTTTTGGTTTTCTTGTACAGCTGCTTTGATGCAATGCAAATTGTAAAGTGCTATAAAAATGACATTGAGTTAATAAGACATTTGTAACACGTTAGATCGTGCAGAGTTCATGTTTGTGACCGATCCTATTGAGACATGCTAACATCTCCAAGACAATGCTTTAGTGCCAGAAATTGAAGCAATCACTATATTAACATATTTGGCAACTGGAGAAATGCATCTATGCAGCAGAGATGATTTGGGTCTGTCACAACCTTCTATAGTAACCACAAACAATTACAGCACTTACACAAACTTATTGTGTCACTGGTTATTTCCTATCAAATACGTTGACATTAACAGCACGCTAAATAAAAAAGAAAGAATATGTATATAGTGCCTGTGTGCATGAGTACAGTAAAACAGGAAAATTACGGGTGTAAATTCAAACTAACGACAATACTTAAAAGTGCTCTGTTTGTGTGTTTGTTTGTTTTGTATTGCTGTGTTGTTTTGTTGTGTCTGTATTTATTTTTTTGTATGTGTTTATATTTTTGGTATATACTATGTTATATTTAATATGTTGTTAATAAAAAAAGCGCTCTTTCTTCCTCGGCCAAACCAACCAATCACAGTCTTCAGAAGACTGTGTCATACATAACAACAGGGTCAGCCCCGCCTCCTCACTAAGATAAAAGTTTTTGTCTTTTCCTGGCTCAGAGTTGCTCTCAGATTAGTCCTGAATCGCTTTTAAGCTAAGACTTTTACGTAGAAGTTTTTAAGCTAAATTAAAAGCTTTCTTAGAGGATTCTCAGAATCTTTAAGAATACGAGCTCAGACATTATATAAGCCAGATATTTTTTTATCTGTTGGTATTTGATTTAAATAAGATGTCCAGAACCTCTGGTATAAATGTAGGTCCACAACAATGAAGTTCTGGTGATATATTTAACTGTGGACATGGGACACTTTTTATCCCTGTGTACACCAAACCTATTTTGTGTTCTTGCTGCCAACTCTTTTTCATGTCATATGACCACAGACTCCAGTCCTGTTTAAAGTTCCAGTATAGCATTAATATGGTGGAGTTTGTTTTTTCATGAGAGCAGAAGATTTCTTCCTTGAACAGTGACCCAGACAACTTGTGCTGATGGAGGTGAGTTTTCCTTTTCCTTTATTTTAATTTACTTTTATTTTTGCTGACACTAAAATTCAACTAATTTCTGCAATTCTCCATCTGTGATATTTGAAGAGTTTTTGGCCACTCAAAATCTGCTCTTTGCTGTGCATTAAGACAATATTCGGTTGTTTAGTCTGACGTCACGCACTACCATATATGGAAGGTCATGTACCATCTCCGGGTCCAAACTCTGTATCAGATGCCATAGGAAAACCGCAAAAAAAATGCTAAGAAACGCTCGTGGCGAGCTGGAAAACCGCGATTCTAACCTTTATTTCCATAACGAAATTCCAAATGGCCAGACAACGATTAATTGTTTGAAGTTTATCAAAATATTAATGTTGAGGGTTCCATGAGCCTGGACACTGTAGTGTATATATGGTGAGGTCATTAATGTTTTGCTTAAAAAGGCGATATGAAAAACAGTGCTTATAAACCGCTGTTCATGCTGTAGCCCGCTTAAAACGAGTGTATGCTTGGACCCGGAAATGGTATTCCTGACGTCATCACTGAACAACCGCATAGACACACATTCTCTTTTAGGCAGATTTGCAACATCTCCAGTCCATTAAAACTTCTTAGTTATTGCCCTGATGTTGGAAATGGGAATTTTTATTGTTTCAACCATTTCCTTTTCAACCCACTTTCTATTTTGTGTAGCTCAACAATCTTTTGCTGCACATGTGACAACCTCAGTCCCGCTGCTGACCACGCCCCCTGCATCAGCTCTCACTCACCATCCTACCCGCTCACAGTCACCAGACTTTTAATGAGCTCCATTTCCCAGCATCCACCACACATCCGCCATCTTTGATTTCACCCGCATCTGTTCCTCATCACATGGACACAATTTAAGTTTGCTAGTTTGTATGATTCCTTGTCTAGTCTTGTTATTTCGACACGCTTAGATTTAGCTTGTTTTCCTGTTTGCTACCCGAAGTTCTACCTGTTTTTGGATCCTTGCCTGTTTTTGGATCCTTGCCTGTTTTTGGATCCTTGCCTGTTTTTGGATCCTTGCCTGTTTTTGGATCCTTGCCTGTTTTTGGATCCTTGCCTGTTTTTGGATCCTTGCCTGTTTTGGATCCTTGCCTGTTTTGGATCCTTGCCTGTTTTTGGATCCTTGCCTGTTTTGGATCCTTGCCTGTTTTTGGATCCTGTTTTTGGATCCTTGCCTGTTTTGGATCCTTGCCTGTTTTGGATCCTTGCCTGTTTTTGGATACTTGCCTGTTTTTGGATCCTTGCCTGTTTTTGGATCCTTGCCTCAGTTATTTCACCCGTTGGATGTATTTTGTTCTGCCAAATAAACTCCTTACACAGAACTCAGTGGAGTGCTCATCCGATCTGTCCTGTGGCTTTACAGCACATCTGGGCCCGTATTCACAAAACATCTTAAGGCTAAAAGTTGCTCCTAACTTGCCGATTTAGGAGAAATACTTCAAAATAATGGGCGTGTCAGTCGTAATTTTAGGACAACTACATTTTTGCGCTTATAGTATTTCATAAAGCATTTTAGCCCTAAAACTAGCTCCTAAATCTGTGAAAGGTAAGAAGTAGTAAAGAGGACCCCTAAGTCACTAAGACCAACTCACAACAATCCTAAAATGGCTATAACAACGGCAATCTGCCTTGAAATGTTAACATTTTAGATTTCATGACAATGAGCTCAAAGACTGCTTATATCTGCTAACTATGTATCTGCCGAACATATACTTTATATAAACAGTTTATTTTCAAAAACTCAGAAAATCATGTTGTTATTGTGTTTTATTAGCTGTATTTTTCTTTAGTTATTATTAACTCACTCAACTCTCACTAACTCAAGTTTATTTATATAGCGTTTTTTACAATTTTCATTGTACATAAGACAAAATGACTATAAGCAAAACATTACATTTGTAAAAGGAAAGTAAGAACAACATATTGAAAGATTACACCCACACCACACGCTTATCAAACACACACAACACACACACACGAACACGAACACACACGCACACACGCACACACACACACACACACACACACACACACACACACACACACACACACACATGTGCACGAACACACGCACACACGTACGTAAAAACCAGGTGTGTCTCACACGTCCTAAAAAGTGAAGCTGCCGGCTCTTAGATCGCCCCCTGGTGGCTGGCTGCAGTATAGGTCATAAACCCTGCTCTCCCCATGTAAACGAATGGGACTTGAGTCAAAATAAAAAAATAATTACACTTACAATACAATATTCCGAAAGATTGTTTGGGTCATTTAAAGAAGGTGTTATCACGCTGTTATATGTTCAATTGTTCGTTTTTGTAATAAATTTGACTTAAGCTAGAAATTTGCTGCCTTAAAAACGAGGTGTGTTCTTATGATTGACAGTTGTGATTGACAGCTTTTCTGAGCTGACTGTTGGAGCTTCGAGAGGAGATTGAAGATATAACCAACTATTAATTAATTAATAACTGTGTTATTTCACATCGACAAAATGAGTTGTTCAACAGTAAACTGTCCTAACTGACCTCGGTGCTTCGGTGCAGTCAAGTGAGAAGTTCAGACGGCGTGGTTAATTGTGCGTGCAAGAGATTGGGTGGGAAGTTTGAGACCGCCGCTCTGCCTCCAGACGAGATTAACGATTCGTTCTGCGCATGCCTCGGCTCCAAACCGACGTTTTTGCGTAACATGTCAGCGCCCATTGTCGGACGTTTTACGCTCAATTCATTACAATTGAAGGAAATGGCGTCGCGCTGTCCATCTTTTTTACAGTCTATGGTACAAACGCACACAGACACGCACACACACACACACGCACGCACACACGGACACACACACACACACACACACACAGAGAAACACACACGGACGGACGGACACACACGGACACACACACACACACACACACACACACACACACACACACACGGACGGACACGGACGGACGGACACACACACACACACACACACACACACGGACACAGACACGGACACACACACGGACACATATAGGTAAAAGAAACATTACATTTAAAGTAATCAGTAATATGAAGTAATCCGTTTTTGCAAATACACTCTTCACTTGTTTAATTAGTAATTTATCATATATTTTATAATCTTAATTTTAATCTGGCAACAATTAAATATTTTATTTGAATATGACTACATTTTTATTTTAACATCTTAATTTAAATAAGTCAGCATGATACCTCGTTCTATAATATTCCTATGATTAAATGACCCATTCTTTATTAGCCAATCACTGTGATCATCATCAGTAAGCTTGATGACATCATCCATAGCAACGAGGTCAACCCCATCCTCTCTCTTAGCTTCAGATTTCTTTCTGCTCCTTAGTAAGATTTGTTCTCAGCAGTGTTGTGAATAGAACTAAAAACTTTTACTGCTGTTTAGGAGAACTCTTAGTGCTAAGATAAAATGTTTTGTGAATACGGGCCCAGAACTATATTCTTTAGTTTTACTCATTGTGATGAATGATTAAGGGGGTTTGGGCTTTTTGTTACTAATATTTATTTTCCTGTGCAACAAGTCATGACTGGACAACATCATGTTTCTAGTTACCTTGGTGTGATCAGAAAATATAAATCTTTCAAACTTCGAAGATATTTGACTTATAATAATTTCTAGGGGTACCAATAATTGTGGCCGGGTGTATTAGAGGAAAAGCATTTTTTTCACAATGTGATATTCCTCCACTTTCTTTACAGCCTTCTTTGCTCATATTTATCAAGGGTGCCAATATGAGTGGAGGGCACTCTATGATCATCATTTTTATATTATTGAACATGTTTTTGACCAGAAAACAAGCATATATTTAAATGTTCGGGTAAAAGCCGCGTCTCTGTAAAGGCGGTGGCTGCGGAAACACTCTCTCACTTCACTTCAGCGTTGCACGGGTCGTGCAGGTATATACAGACAAGACGCGTTTTAAAAGTTTCATGAAGCGATTTGTATTTTGCATTGATTGATTTTGCAAAGTAATTTCAAACTTTAAAACTGCATTTAGAAACACATGATGACATTTTCTCATCTCAGTTTTAGTTTGGTTGCTCAGGATTTATGCATTTAAGTTTGATTTAGCTAAATACAAATTTTATAATTTACGAATATAAATTACTCTCTTAAGTCTTGTCATAGCCCATTTATTATACATGCATGAAGTTCAAAACAAAACGACGGGTTTGTAAAAAATGTAATACATGTGAACATTGCGGTTGTTGCGGTTGCCTGCCATGTCAGGTTGGCTTGTCAGAAGCGTGGTATTACAGAATTGCGGTTACTTCAACAGCCCTATGTATCACTAATAAACACATTAACAAGCTGATGAGTTGAATCAGGTGTTTCATACAGGGAGACATCTAAAACATTTTGGAAGGAGTGCACCGAGGACTAAGATTGGGAAAGATTGATATAGACTAGAGCGAGAGATTGTTTGTATTTTAAAAGCAAACTGAAACATGAGATTAAAAGTAACATTAATAATATTAAAGCCACAAAACAAACAATTGTAACACCACTGTAATTTAAAATGTTCGATATCATTGATAGCTTTGTAATGCTTAAAGAGTACATTCCACGAGATCATAAACATTATATTTCATACATTGTGTAATGTTGCCGCATTTGAAAGTAAGCAGTCTGCCAAAGTTGTAAATCCGAAGGTGAAAAATGGGAGTCGACTCTGAATCACACGAACGAGTCTTGACCCGTCCGAGTCTTTAACCGCAGTGTATCTATGTCAATAGAAATAATCCCCACCTGCTCGCGAAAACTTGAACACAGACGCTAAACCAATCACAGTAGACTAGACCATCTGACCAATCACAGCAGACTAGACCATCTGACCAATCACAGCAGACTAGACCATCTGACCAATCACAGCAGACTAGACCATCTGACCAATCACAGCAGACTAGACCATCTGACCAATCACAGCAGACTAGACCATCTGACCAATCACAGCAGACTAGACCATCTGACCAATCACAGCAGACTAGACCATCTGACCAATCACAGCAGACTAGACCATCTGACCAATCACAGCAGACTAGACCATCTGACCAATCACAGCAGACTAGACCATCTGACCGATCACAGCAGACTAGACCATCTGACCAATCACAGCAGACTAGACCATCTGACCAATCACAGCAGACTACGCTAGCGGAAAGGCAGGGATTAGACTGATGAATCATTTGAGAGTCAGTCAAGAAGTAAGGTAATAAAAACGGCTTATTATAACGAAATAATAGTGTTTTTACACCATGTATGTACATAAACCTGTTGTTGGACACTCCATAAACCAAAGTAGGCTCTTAAAAAACAGATGCTATTTACTCTTTTAGCTTTTAACAAAGCTTGAGCACTCCTACTTTCTATTTTGTTCTTCCTTGTTTTCATTTAATCCTCTGCTTTTGGTTATACCCTGCCCCCAAAATAAAGACATCTTCACTGCACAATTTGAACACAAAAACTGAACAGCATTCATTCCTGCCTGGCACACAATGTGTCTAGTCAAAATGAGTGACCTTCCCCATTACTTCTCTCAGCCTGTAGGCCAGATTCTTAGAAATAATTAGTAGAAATTCTTTTAGGAAGCACAGCATCTTGTGCTTTAATGCCGAGCAAATCTCCAATAAGGGATGTTTTAGTTTTAAGAGTCTCAACAGAGGCACTTTCCGACCGGATAAGTTCAGAAAGTTTCAGAACTAGTAAAGAGGGCTGTCGTTCGTGAACTAAGTTTCCCTGAGGCCATTTCCCCAATCGCATTTGCACCGGCAAAAGGAACTATTTTCTGTCGAACAACGACAAACAACCAACAACAGAAGTTCGGACGATCAGTGTTTGCTTACATCACGAATCGTTCCTGTCCTGCTGGTTTAGACCCTGCCTTGGAAAATGAGGGAAAGTGTTCCTCTAAAATCATTCTATAAAATAGTTCCTGCGGTGCAAAAGCCCTTTAGGGGGCTTCTTCATTGATTAAGTGATGTTCCAAGAAACATTAAAAGTATACTGTCCTTCCATCTGCACATTGGTTCAAAACAACCATTAAATTCAACACAAAAATGTGTCACTGAACTCAAAATCAAGATCCTGCCATAGTCATCCCAGTTCCCTGATCTGAACACTATAGAAAATGAGTGGTATGAACTGAAGAAAAGGAAGCACCAACATTTGAAGGATCTGGAGAAATTCTGTACAAAGGAATAGACTCAGATGATTCTCCATGTATTCTCAAACCTCATCAGACTGAAAAGAAAAGATTCAGAGGTGTTTGTCATGCAACTAGAGGTTGCAGAAAGTATTAAATACAAGGGTGTCAATAATTATGGTCAGGGTGTTTTAGAGAAAAACATGTTTTTCCCAATGTGATATTCTTCCCACTTCAAATTGTTTTACTTTAATGAAATGTTGGAATTTTGTAGATTTTTCAATAAAAGATCAAAATGAGAAACAATGCAGACTTATTTTTACAGCCGCCTTTGCTCATATTTACCAAGGGTGCCAATACTTTTGACCACGACTCATATATATCTCATCAAGACCAGATGAAACCTCTTAAATATTACTTAATGGACCAAAGACACATAAGCAGAATATCTTACTGTACTGTACTGTTACTCCAGCAAATACCGTTAAAGACCTAGGCGTTATATTCGACAGCAACTGTAATGCCGGGGGTCCAATCTGGAGAACACACCACAGAGTAAGTGAAAAGGTAAGTATTTAATGACAAAAACGAGGTTCCAAAACAGAAAAGGTACAAACAAAAGTAGTCCAAAGCATAAAATACAATAACTTGCGGGTGAGAAAATCAAATCCAACACAAAGTCTAGCAAATACAAAGGTAAGTATATCCAGCATGAGTAAACATCAAAAGTTCTCAGGTAAGAAAATCCAATGGGGAACAAGCAAACGGTAGCAACAACAACACTCGACAAAACAGAAGCGCACATGAAGGAAATATAAAGTTCTTTTAATTACTTATAAAGCCTTAAATGGTTTAGCTTCTGTTTACATAAAACATTTATATTTTAACAAAATAAGTGCTCAGTTTAACTGTCTAACTGTTTAACCACACACAGTATTAAGAACCAATCGTGCCCAAACCTTTGCACAGGGTAATTTTAATAATTTCAGCTATTTGTTTTGTCTTGTGGACTATATGTAAACATTTTTTATATAAAATATCTTACTAAGGACAGTTCTAAATAAAAAACATGCATTTCTCTTATTTTGTTAAAATAACTCACATTGTCACAGACTCTGCAAGGGGTTCCCAAACTTCTGCATAACACTGTACACAGGGTCGGTGATACCTATAGGCAGAGTAAGCAGTTGCCGAAGGACCTCAGGCTTGGAGGTGGGGTGTGTTCCAATCGTAACAGAACGACCAAAAATGGATCCAGCAGATCTTCGTCCCCCAGGAGCCCGCTTGCTCATGCTGCGCCAGGGCTGCCGTTCCCTTGAGAATCACACACAGGATTTCTTGGACCTTGCTTACGACACTCACTTCCCAGATAAGTCGCTCATTGTTTTTTACCGTTGCAGTCTTAATGAACCACTCAGAACTCAGCTCACCAGTTTTGACCCTCAAGTGAACTTTCTGAACTTTGTTGAGCAGGCCCTGGTGCAGAGCGGATCTCCCTTCATTGTGGGCAAGGTGAAGAAAGAAGCTTCCCCAATAACTTTTTGGGGAGGAGGCAGTAAACCGGCTGAGCCCATGCTGAGGGTGGCCACCCCGTTCATCATGGCCGCCAGTCCAGAGTCCGCTGCTCGCAAGATGGCCGCCAGTTTAGAGTCCTCTGCTCGCAAGATGGCCGCCAGTTTAGAGTCTGCTTTTTGCAAAATGGCCGCCAGTTTAGAGTCCGCTGCTTGCAAGATCCGGTTCCAGGTTCAGGTGTCTGGTCTCTGGTTTGGCAGACACTCCACTGGCGTCTGTGCGGGTGGTCCCAAGTCCGGTGGTTGCCTTGCTGTGCATCTGGGCTGTGCACTGTTCACTTGAGCCCGATGCCAAGACGGCCGCTTCACCTGACCCCGATGCCTAGACGGCTGCCTCACCTGATCCCGAGGCCAAGACGGCCACCTCACCTGATCCCGCGGCCAAGATGGCCACCATCGACCGTCCAGCCCTGCCCACACCTCCGTGGCGTCCAGCCCTGCTCGTCACGTCAAGGCTTTCAGCCCCGCCGCCTCTGCTCCACGGCCCGGGTCCTGTTCCCCTCCATGGGCCTGGCCCTCCGCCCTGCCCATGGAGGGGAACATCCTTAAGGGAGGGGCTATGTAACGCCATGTGGCTGGCGCCTCGGTTCTCCACCTGAGGGCGCCTCTTTGTTCAGTGTTTCTGCCTTGTTTTTGTCATGGACTTCATATCCCATCATGCCTTGTGTCTCGTCATTGTTAACCTGTTTCCACTGTGCCTCATTTCCTGTTTGTCCCTTCATCTGTGTATATATAGCCCATGTGTTTTAGTTGTCTTTTGTTGATTGTTGTTTGTGTTACACCCTGCTGTTTTCTGTCATGTTTTCTCATGTATTAGATTATTCTGTGGATTATAATAAAGGGTTATATTGCATTTGGATCCGCTCCATGTTTTCCTGCCTGCCTGGGTTCCCATTCGTAACAGTCTGTCTGTCATTCTTTCTTTCTTTGGAAATAGAACACAGTATCCCAAAAAGTTATAGTCCATTGGTTCAGTCTCTGAATGTATTAAGAGAACAAATACTTTTCTGCAGCTGACTGATTTTAAGTCACTTATTTATGATGATGCTTTTCTTCATTTTAAATATTTACAGTATTGGCTAAACTCATCCAAAAGAGTGGACCAGTGGTGGCTGTGTTACTGTAAAATTACAGCAAAAATCATTTAAAAATTAAATCCAGACTGCTCTAAAATGTATTTAGAGCCATTTCAAATTGAAACAGACTTTTTATAAAGATTTTATTACAGTGTAACAAACTACTTTATTCTGAAAGGTGGAGGGGACAGGGGTGCTTTGAGGGGCCTTCAAAATAAATTTGGTCTCCAAATGTTTTGAACAAGGAAATGTACAGCCTGGTTCTAGATTGAGTTCCAGCCCTAGTGGAACTTTGCTGGGATTGTGTGTGTTTAATGTGAAATCTGCTAATGAAGACAAACAGTCTCACCTTGACCCTCAATGACACGGTTGCAGCGGTAACAAACGTCTCCAAAGAGCTACAAGAGAAACAATTTGACATCAAGATCAAAGTCAATGTGGGAAGTTTTTAGAGAAGAGTTTTAATTTGAAAATGAAATAATCCTTTGAAATGATTAAATGCATTTTAATTTGTTTGATTATTCTTACAACTTGTCATTTTTGGGATTAAAAATCAGTTATCAAGCAGGTACATGAAACATCAGTGTTGCATCTTCTATAGGGTTAGAATAACTTGAACACAGAGCCAATATTATTGGACACCAAAAGTCTGGTATGTTACAGTAACAAAAGTGTGTAAAATAATCTGGTACCTGGTTGTAGTGAGTCTCACAGTACGCCAGCCCCCTACGTTCATAATGTTGATGACCGAGAAATGGTTTCTCACATTTAACACACACAAAATGCTGCAAACACACAAGAAGGAAATTTCATGGAGAACCAACAAGAACAAAGCAACCATAAAACAAATAATAATTATGGATGAATATACAACATAATATTAGGGTTATAAATTGTGTCCAGTGAGATGAAATACCTCAACATGCCATTGTTTGCCCATAGCGTTCACCACTCGACCCTCTATGGGTCTCCTGCAGGCGCCACAGATCGGCACACCCAACTTATCATGACACGGCAGACAATAGAGCTCGCCCTTGAGTTCCCTCGCCTCAGCGTTCAGCTCTTTACTGCACACACATTTTTACATGTTCATACAAATTATGTTTTTATTAACAAAGTTCTGGAGGAGCACGGGCAGACAATCGACACGGCTGGCTCACTATCAGCAATTACATGATCTGTCCTATGTACACATGGGTTCAGCCAATTTGGAAGAAAAAAAAGGTTCTTTCAAAACTTTTGCAACAGAGATGGAAACAAAACTCATTTGTAGAAATGCAATTTAAAACCGTTTCAAAAGCCACATTTCCTGTCCCAAAATGACGACTCCTGTGCATTTAAAGTCACACCAAAGGTGTTTATATATATTATTAAATATTAAATTTAAGTAAATTTGTGCCTAAAACAAGCAAAAAAATTCTGCCAATGGGGTAAGAAAAATAATCTTGAATTTAGTGACTAAGAAAATGTCAAACTTAATTCAATTTTTTTGTCTTACCCTATTGGCAGATTTGTTTTGCTTGTTTTAGACACAAATTTACATAAAGTTAATATTTTTTGCCTAAAAACAAAACTTATTTTCTTAGTCATTTTGCTCATCAAGAAAATGCATCTGGATTCAAGAATGTTTAGACATTTTTACTGTCTGAAAGCGATTTTTTGCAGTGTGTCATGATCCTGTCCTTCTTGCTAAGCTCCAAATTCATAGTTTTGTGGTCAGGGTCGTGACAGTATCATGTCTTTGTGCTCGTTTGCCTTTTGCTGTGTGTTCTCCTATTGCGTGTCTTGTGTAATTATCCCTCGTTGTGTTTGCTCTCCTGTGCTCATTCGTTTTGTATCCTGCCTTGTCTGAGTGCCATTGACTGTTTGGTTTGAGTTTTTGTTTCCCGTTTTGCCCCCCTGTGGCAAGGTTTTGTTTTTTGACCTGTGTTGTGTTTTACGTCTCTGTTATTTTCCTGTTTTGCCGCATTGTGGGTCTTTTATTTAATAAAGTGTTTTCTGTTCCGCACCACCGTCTGCACCTGGGTTCTTTCCTCTGAATTCCTGACAGTATTGCCCTCTCAAAAGGGCAGTAGATCACTAACTCCTTGCTGGTGGAACAGCATTTCAAACTCTGTCCGATCAACCACATCTTTAACAACATTCAAACAACATCTTAAAACACAACTCCTTCTGTGAATACCTGACGAATAAATAAATAAAAACTACTAACCCTCTCTCTCTTTCTATCTACAGGTAGTGTTCTGGCTTTTGTGGAAACTAGTAACTTGGTGTTATTTGCACTTATTGTATTATTGCCCCTGTATGACATATCGCTTTATAGCTTCCTAAACTCTCTGTAAGTTGCATTGGATAAAAGCGTCTGCTAAATGACTAAATGTTAATGTAAATATACTACATTTTGCCGTAAGGCATAACAGATCCATTCTGTATATTTTTACTTCTGGTTATTTTTACTGTAAATTTCGATTTCTTAATAGTGTGGCCATTGGAATGAGATGTTTAGCGCTCACCCACAGTTGTTGCAGTTGAAGTGGTCAGGATGATATGGGTCATTCTTATAAATCAGAGGAAGCTCTTCAATGATGCCGTGACACTTCTGACAGATGTATTTTCCCAGGCCATGAGCTTTCTCACCATTATGACACACTCGACACAGATGTCTGTCAAACATGTAGAATCAGTAGAAAACTTGGAGAATGTTCATGAGAATGTTAAATCTTCACCGGTTGTTTGATATATTTGCATATGAGCAGCAGCACATTAATAAGTGTGTATGTTGTATTTACCTGCCAGCGTTCTTTACAAAGCCCACATCAGCGAGGACCGTCCGACAGATATCACAGCAGAAACACTTCGGGTGCCAGCTATCATTCAATGCCTTTATCACTCGACCAATGATGAACTCTCCTGACAATGAATGTTCACATGAAACCTTTGACACATTTCTATGCGTCAGATGATCGTGTGTGTAAAAGAGATGGCAGAGTAATACATGAAACGTATACAGTAAGTAGTACTGGTTTATAACATGTTATAAATGCATTTATTAGAGGTAAAGTACTCGAGTAATTGTCTGAGAAAGAGCTTCATACAGCTTCACTCACCACACTGCTGACAGCAGGGAGCAAACAGCATATGAAAATCATGCTCACAGTATTTTCTGCCTTCAAACTGCAGAGGAAAGAAAGCAATGCATCAAAAATGTTTAGCATTTCTGTTCAATCCAACTGAGAAACTGGAACTGAATGTATCTGGCAGAGACCACATGAGTCTATTTCAAAACGTAACATTCAAAATTGCGAAACATCCTCACACATTTCCTATAAAAGCAAACACTTGATGTAGTTTATGTACACAACTGTATGTACAGTGTGTATGCAGATTTACCATAAACACACATTTTCTTTTTATTGTGTTACAAAACAACTATTGTGTCTTCATCCTGTCCTCCTCTTTATCATATTTTTTATGTTTACTCTCATTTGTGTGTGTGCGAGCGCGTGTGTTTTAGTGAGTTTTCTGAATGTCTTCCTCAGGTGTGTAAGCACATGTAAAATTCTGTAACTGAACAGACATGAATCAGAAATTCTCACATGACTCTGGACACACTTTCTCAAAGTTTAAAGGTGCTGTGTGTAAGATTTAGGAGGATCTATTCACAACACAATACAATACCTATAAGAACTATGTGTTCAGAGGTGTAGAAAGACCTTTTACCCTGATGAAAAAAACTGCATACGCTGGTTAGGTATGTTTTGAAGCAAGGTAGCTGGTTTGAGCTGGTTCAAGCTGGTCCTGATCTAGAAGCTAGCTGCTTGGGACCAGCACATGACCAGCTTAAACCAGCTCAAACCAGCTACCTTGCTTCAAAACATACCTAACCAGCATATGCAGTTTTTTTCAACAGGGTACGTAATGAAGCGTTATGTTTTTATTATCTTAGAATAAGCTGTTTCTGTCTCCTCTTACATGTTGTTTCTACAGTAGCACTAAATGGACAAACCGCGTTTCGTAAATATGTTATCTCCTTCAGCAAAAAAGTGAAAATGCAATGACATCTTTGTCCTGTGTCAGCCGCAGAAGTGCTTCGAAAGGGAGAGGTGAAGGGAGAGCCATTGGTTTCAATTCACAACCTCACCACTAGATGCTGCTAAAATCTCTCCATTGCATCTTTAAATCTACTTTAAATATGCTTGATAAAAATAAAAAAAGGTTTTGTCTAAAGAGATGTCAGTAAGAATTGATACACACATTGGGCCTCATTTATCAATCTAATGTAGAACTGAGAGCAGATCCGTGCGCAGAAGTCATCTTACGACAGGGTTTACGTGTGGTTCATCAAACATTCGTATGGCACAAATCTCATCGTACGAATGATAGTACCTTGATAAATGTGGCGGCTGAAATCGAACGTAATTTACATATCACACCCCTATAAATTCAGGGTTTACACCAGTGGTTCTCAATCCTGGTCCTTACACCCCCCCTCCCAGGATGTTTAGATGGCTCCCTATTTAGAACACCTGATTCTAATCATCAGCTGGTTAGTGTGTTAATTAGGAAGATTAATTAACACACTAACCAGCATTCAGAGCAGGTCTGACGAGTAGAATCAGGTGTTACACCAGGATTGAAAACCACTGGTTTACACGCCTCGCCCCTAGATTTTGCAACATGGAGAAACATAATCCGGACAATAAGAGGAACTTTTCTGATTTAGAAATTAAAACTTTATCCTTGAAAAGCAGAATCAAAGGAAGTAGCAAAAGTTTGGAAACAGCGTTTGCATAGTGAACCGAACTCCAGCTAAGGTTTGTATTTTTTAATTGGATATTTATGTTTTGTAAATATCACCACAAATCATTTATTTTATTATTATTGTTTCACTCTTATTTTACACAGGAAGTACTGTTGTTGCTTTAATTACTTTGATTGTATAAATGAATGCATTTAAATTTAAACAAAATCAATCTGACTTCAGTCTTGAAGAACTTTGTTTGAGTGTACGAATATAGATGGAAGTACCTCCGTGGTTCCCTCCTCCTTTAAAAAATCTGTCATCATCCCTGTGCCTAATAACAATAAACCCTCTTGCCTGAATGACTATCATCCAGTTGCTCTCACATCTACAGTCATGAAGGTCTTTGAGAAACTGGTTAAAAACATCTTCTCCTTCATACTTGATACACTGGACCCTCTTCAGTTTGCCTATCGTCCCAATAGATCTATACTGAGGATGCCATCTCTCACGTCCTGCACTCTTCCCTTACTCGCATCGACAGCAAAAATGGGAACTATGTAAGACTGCTATTCATTGACTACAGCTCAGCCTTCAACACTATAGTTCCTAGCAAACTAACCTCCAAACTCCTGAACCTTGGTCTGAACTCTTCACTAGTGATTGGATTCAAGATTTACACACTGGCAGACCTCAGGTAGTGAAAGTAGGCAAGTTCACCTCCAACCACAGGGCTGCGTCCTGAGTCCCCTTCTCTACTCTCTCTACACACATGACTGTGTGTCTTCTTACAGCTCCACTTCTATTGTCAAATTTGCTGATGATACAGTGGTTCTGGGACTCATCTCCAACAACAACGAGACCGCATATGTGGATGAGGTAGAGAAACTAACATCTTGGTGCCAGGACAACTGTCTCTCTCTGAATGTGACTAAAACCAAAGAGCTGATTGTGGACTTCAGAAAGAAGCAGCAGTGGACCTATACTCCTCTTATGATCAGTGAGACCCCTGTAGAGAAGGTGAGCAGCTGCAAGTACCTCGGTGTGAAAATCTCTGAGGACCTGACTTGGACTTCATACATCCACACACAGGTGAATAAAGCAAGGGAAAGACTGTACCATCTGCGACAGCTGAGGAAACTCAGGGTCTCACCAACGATCCTAAAAACTTTCTATTCAGGGGCCATAGAAAGTGTTTTAACTCCGTGCATCTCAGTGTGGTATGGGAACAGCTCCAGCCAAGACTGCAAAGCCCTTCAGAGAGTTATGCACTTGCACCCCTGCAAGACATCTACCTCAAACGCTGCAAGAACAGAGCCAAGAAAATAATTAAAGACTCCAACCACCCTAATAACCGTCTCTTTAACCTGCTGCCATCTGGCAAGCACTTCCGTAGCCTGATGACCAGAACAGAGAGACTGAGAAGGAGCTTTTCCCCCCAGGCCATCATGCTCCAAACTTAGTCTCTTAATATCATACTGCACTCCTTGTACTCTTAGTACATCCAACATAAGAGACATTACAACCTACACACAGCACTGACTGCTCTTTTTTGTAATGCTGCTAAGTACACACTACCTTGTGTTACTATTTGTTTGCACATCCCTGTTTATGTAAATATTCACAGTTTAGTTTCTATCATAGACTATATATTACCTATATCATCCTTATCCCTAGATTATTCATATTTTGTTTAAATTGTTTAGTATTTTATAATAATTGCACTATCTTTGACTTACATTTCACTACTGGTTGTATATCCTCTATATAACTGTTTATGTGACAAATAAAAATCTTGAATCTATATATAAATTACTGATCGTTTTGAATATGGATTAGAATAATGTTCATGAAAAATGGTCTGTGGTGGAGGAGACAGATGCATGTTTCTAAACAAGATAAAGGTTTAAAATCTAATTCTGCTAATGCTGTTTAAATCAAGCACATGCAGTTTTATGTTTGCTTCATTTATTTTTTCTCTTTCAGATCTGTCAAAGGCAAGAACCAGCGGTCTTTAGCCACAAACCGGCCTGGAGCCTGCCACACAAAGCCAGGCAACCTTGAGCACAGACCTTCACCTCATCGCAAAACATGCGTACACGAGCTGAGACCTGTCGTGAGATTTGATCGTAGCAACCGCTCACGTCCATATTGATAAATGTCAAGTTTTGCATAGAAACGAGCGTACGCACAGTTTTCAGTCGTACGCTCGCTTCATAAATGAGTGTGAGTGAATGAGTGTTGTTTTTATGTGTTTGTTACCTCATAAAAGAGTCCGTCCACAAACTGCTGGAAACACTGTGCACATGTGAAGCATTGTTCATGATACAGCTCACCATTACTGTTCACAATCTTCTCTGTGTCAGTGAAGCTGCTCCTGCAGTGCTCACAGATCGCATTGGTCAATGCATTTGCCATGTTGCTGTGGAGACAAACATGTCTATCATTTCTCATTG
Source organism: Oreonectes daqikongensis (assembly GCA_026939265.1). Taxonomy (NCBI): domain Eukaryota; kingdom Metazoa; phylum Chordata; class Actinopteri; order Cypriniformes; family Nemacheilidae; genus Oreonectes; species Oreonectes daqikongensis. The sequence goes on from JAOTQM010000584.1 coordinate 195,113, forward strand.
GTCATGTTGCCAATAAAGAGCTGTCAGAAAAGAGTCGGTCTGTCAGAAGATTTACTGACTCGATGTTTAGTGTTTATCTGAACTATAGAAATCAGGGGTCTGTTCCTCATTAGTCATTTAGACCAGTGGTTCTCAACCTTGTTCCTGGGGACCCACAGCTCTGCACATTTTGCATGTTTCTCTTATCTAACACACCTGATTCAAATGATCCGCTCATTAAGGTAGAAATCCATGAACTGAAGCAAACGTGCCAGTTAAAGAGACATAGAAAATGTGCAGAGCAGTGGGTCCCCAGGAACAAGGTTGAGAACCACCGATTTAGACGGATTTGATTGTTGATGGATTCTTTGCTTCTTTGCCACTCATCCTGGACTTGCTGTCATAGCAACAGGCCTGTAAATCGAACCCTTCTCAGGTCTCAGACTAGGGAGCAAAGGATTATTTAATGTAAATAAGATCTGATCTCGGCCATGTCGCAGTCATATTTGCTTCATTTTTACACTAGCTTTCTAAGGCCCAATCCCATTTCTACCCCTACACTTCCCCCTAACCCTCTGTTTAGTGCGTTCATGTGACTGTCCCGATTCTATTTTGGTTGGAGAGGTGGTGGGAAGGGAAAGGGCCATATATCCCTTCAAACAAAGATTTTTTTCAACATTGCGGCTCATGCGAGTATAATGTAATTATTTGTTTCAGTTTGTATTATAATGTATTATTTTGCCATTAATAAAGATTGAAATAAAAATTTGGTTTATGTTCAATTTAATGTTGTGTTCAGTTTCTTAAGTTTGCAAAAAGTCGCTAAAGTTTTACTGATTGCACGATAGAACCACAACATACAACTGCAAAAAAGTCACGCTCTGATTAACCCGGTCCAACCCGAACGGAGAGGTGTGTGGTGCTCTGCTTTTGGTGAAGAAGTTCATGGTCACTTTTTAGGCTGTTATCCACGAAACTGATAGGACTACAGCTGGGAACCGCTTCACTCCCGTTTGTATCACTCCGCCACTATTAGATGAGACCAGAGGGGGGCCTTCAACTGTTTCTTTAAAACGGGCCTCCGAATTGCAAGGCGCATTCAGTACTAAAGATAAAGCGGAAGGATCGACAGAGCAGACAAATAAAATAAACATGTTTTGCCTGCAGAATGCAAGAATTTTCACAGCAAAGGTACAAAACAATAAATATAACAAAATATGTTGCGATACAGTGTGAGGCTAATGCAGGAAACAACATATGTATCAATGCAGCCTTCAGTTCTCTCAGGTTGTGTGTGATATCTTATGCGAGAATACTAAACTGAGTTCTCTTTCACATCTTCTTACTTTGAAACGGACATAATTACGTGAAAATTCCCATATTAGCAAGTATCCTTGTAAAAGTAAAAGTGTTTTCATGAACATAAACAGTTGTGAAACGCATGTGTCGCAGTTTAGATCCGTATATCCATATAGTCGCTCTTAAAGAGGCAGCAGCATAATAAAGATCTCTGGTTCATAATGTTCATCAAACAACAAAAATAATAATAAAGGAATTGTGTTCACCTCATACGACTTGTTCACAACAGATAAAGGAAAAAAGTAGCATACAATAATTTTAGGTTGTTAAAGATGTGCTTTAAATATGGTTGAAGTGTTGAACAGAATGAGAATCCTATGATTGGTCAAATATGTGTCACTTAGACGAATTGTGAGGCGAATGATTCAAAAGCGCATGGAGCAGTCGGCTCTTGACTCCTCTTTCTCGCGTCAATGTGATGTCATCGACACTTTCGACACTCATACTCCCATGCACCCCCGTCAAGTCTCCCCCCGTTAAATAACCTCCCGGAAGAGAGATTTGGAAAGGTGGGATGCCTGTCTCTGAAATGTTAGTCTAGGCCTGGTTGTATGTCTTTTGAATAATCAAACGTTTTGCTATGAGCAAAATAAGTAAATACTTGATAAAACAAGATACAATCTGTACAAAATATAGTTTGTCAGACTTGCATTGGGAAAGCGGTGTCGTAAATCTTGTGGGTGATACTAAAACCGAAACAACGTGTCAAAATGTGCTGCAAAAGTAAGGACTTCTTTCAATGTTAATTTCTTGCACTTCACAAAAACAAATGAAAACATCACTGATGGGCGTTTAAATATGTCATTAACAACTAGTTGTTCAGTTCGGTTCCGTACACACTGCGTCAAGTTATGCTCCTAAATTATGGAATTCGCTACCCCTCAAACTCCATAATAGAACATCTTTGCCTACTTTCAAGACTCTAAAAACATATCTTTTCAACATGCATTTTGGATAATGTGGCTATATGTGACCTTATGTGTCTATATTGTGGATGTGGATGTGCAAATGTACCAAATGTATTGTTTAGCAGGTCAGGTCATTCACGCTCTTATTCATGTTAAGGCCTTTAAACCATTTAAGTGTGATTTCAAACAGTTGCTTTGATTGCAGTTCAGTATAGATAGACAGCTTCTAGCGTCTGGTGTATACGGGGCTACGGGCTAAAGGTTCAGAACCTGTCAGACAGTGCAACAGTATTAAGTTCCCTTTAATGATTAAATGAACAAAAACACACAGGATAATGATAGAAAGCCAGTTTTGTCTAGTATTTTCATGAGCACAGACTTAAAATCCTAAATGACAGCAAAAGAAAGGATCACTCCAGAACAATTATGGAAGCTGATCAAAAAGGTCAAGATTGTGTGCATCTCCTTCACATCCTTGCTATGAAGTACTTTATGACGTTCTAGTAATATTCTATTCTGTATTCTGTTTTTTATTTAAGAATGCTCTATACAGGGTCTTCGAGACCCCCTTTGATTTTACAGCTGTAAAGTCTTCACCTTAACAATGTAATTTGGACTTAATTCCATTTATGGATTTATTCACATTGCTCTTTTCTTTATGCAGTTCAAATTTTCTTTTTTTTATTCTCATTGAATGTTTTTCTCTGTGTATTTCACAGTAAATGAAGTCAAAACAAATTTATCACAAGAAACATGTCCTCATTGATGTGCAGGACCAGTCACAGGGTTTGTTTTTATGCTTCAAATAGGGGCATTCATTGTATATTTATCATACATGCTACATGCCAACAAGAACACAAGGTATTGTTGAAGACACTTTTGATGGAACTGAAGTCGCTTTGGAGAAAAGCGTCTGCCAAGAAGAAACTTATGTAACTTTAAAAAGACTGTTGTGACTAGGGTTGCCAACCGTTCTGTATAATACGGAATCGTCCCGTATTTAAGACTTCAAAGCAGCGTTCCGTATTAAACCTATTTGTAACGCAGTTTGTCCCGTATCAAGCTACAAATATAAAGGCAAATATAAATGTACAGTTTGTAATGTGCGGGCAGTGTGTGTATTGTTACTAAATTATAGACAGAATTAGTGTACGTGTGGGTGGGGTGCGAGCGCGCCGCTATTTACAGAACAGAGAAAGCGCATGCTGGAGATGCATGCACGCCAGATGCACACACTAAATAAATAGAAAGTAGCAGTTTTAATTATGGTATCAAATTAAAGTCCTATTAGCTGTCAGAAGTCGGATTTATAGCATTCGTCTTGACATTATAACAGATTTTACTCTGATCATAAATGTTCTATATAATAACATAAATATAAATTATGACCATAATTATGAATCAAATGACCATGTTATATGAAGACCAGTACATCACGTTCTCCATATGGGATTCATTGATGACGTCATTTGACTAGGACGTTTCTGGAAAGTTAGCAAAGAAAAAAGAAGAAATGTTATGTTGCCAAGATGTCCTCAGAACGTGGTCACAAAGTAATGTCATGGTGACCAAATGAAGACGAACTGGCAACGTTGTCAGAACGTACTGTGTTTGCTGGGATGTAATGTGTGTGACATTTTAAAATTACATTATAATTTGTTTAAGAATTAAATTATACATAAATAGGTCAAGTAAAACAAATATGTTCACATCTAATATTCATTTCAATATTTCTAAAAGGCAAAAAAAGTTATTTTGTCACATACTAAAGTTGTACTGAACAAATATTTTGAGCGTCCCTTATACTATCCCTTATTTTTATTTAAAGAACCAAGATTGTCCCTTATTTTCCTTCGTACGGTTCTGCTGTTTTGAGACTGTTGTGACGTACGGTTTTGCTGATCTGAGACTGTTGTGAGGTATGGTTCTGTTGTGAGGTACAGTTCAGTTGTGATGTACAGTTCTGCTGTTCTGAGACTGTTGTGACGTACGGTTCTGCTGTTCTGAGACTGCTGTGACGTACTGTTCTGCTGTTCTGAGACTGCTGTGACGTATGGTTCTGCTGTTCTGAGACTGTTGTGAGGTATGGTTCTGTTGTGAGGTACAGTTCAGTTGTGACGTACAGTTCTGCTGTTCTGAGACTGTTGTGACGTACGGTTCTGCTGTTCTGAGACTGCTGTGACGTACGGTTCTGCTGTTCTGAGACTGCTGTGACGTATGGCTCTGCTGTTCTGAGACTGTTGTGATGTACGGTTCTGCTGTTCTGAGACTGTTGTGACATATGGTTCTGCTGTTCTGAGACTGCTGTGATGTACGGTTCTGCTGTTCTGAGATTGTTGTGACGTACAGTTCTGCTGTTCTGAGACTGTTGTGACGTACGGTTCTGCTGTTCTGAGACTGCTGTGACGTACTGTTCTGCTGTTCTGAGACTGCTGTGACGTATGGTTCTGCTGTTCTGAGACTGTTGTGAGGTATGGTTCTGTTGTGAGGTACAGTTCAGTTGTGACGTACAGTTCTGCTGTTCTGAGACTGTTGTGACGTACGGTTCTGCTGTTCTGAGACTGCTGTGACGTATGGTTCTGCTGTTCTGAGACTGTTGTGATGTACGGTTCTGCTGTTCTGAGACTGTTGTGACATATGGTTCTGCTGTTCTGAGACTGCTGTGATGTACGGTTCTGCTGTTCTGAGACTGCTGTGACGTGCGGTTCCGCTGTTCTGAGACTGTTGTGAGGTACGGTTCTGCTGTGACGTACGGTTCTGCTGTTCTGAGACTGCTGTGACGTGCGGTTCTGTTGTTCTGAGACTGCTGTGACGTGCGGTTCTGCTGTTCTGAGACTGTTGTGACGTACGGTTCTGCTGTTCTGAGACTGTTGTGATGTACGGTTCCGCTGTTCTGAGACTGTTGTGACATACGGTTCTGCTGTGACATACGGTTCTGCTGTTCTGAGACTGCTGTGACGTGTGGTTCTGTTGTTCTGAGACTGCTGTGACGTGTGGTTCTGTTGTTCTGAGACTGCTGTGACGTGCGGTTCTGTTGTTCTGAGACTGTTGTGATGTACGGTTCTGCTGTTCTGAGACTGTTGTGACATATGGTTCTGCTGTTCTGAGACTGCTGTGATGTACGGTTCTGCTGTTCTGAGACTGCTGTGACGTGCGGTTCCGCTGTTCTGAGACTGTTGTGAGGTACGGTTCTGCTGTGACGTACGGTTCTGCTGTTCTGAGACTGCTGTGACGTGCGGTTCTGTTGTTCTGAGACTGCTGTGACGTGCGGTTCTGCTGTTCTGAGACTGTTGTGACGTACGGTTCTGCTGTTCTGAGACTGCTGTGACGTGCGGTTCCGCTGTTCTGAGACTGTTGTGAGGTACGGTTCTGCTGTGACGTACGGTTCTGCTGTTCTGAGACTGCTGTGACGTGTGGTTCTGTTGTTCTGAGACTGCTGTGACGTGTGGTTCTGTTGTTCTGAGACTGCTGTGACGTGCGGTTCTGTTGTTCTGAGACTGTTGTGATGTACGGTTCTGCTGTTCTGAGACTGTTGTGACATACGGTTCTGCTGTTCTGAGACTGCTGTGAAGTGCGGTTCCGCTGTTCTGAGACTGTTGTGACGTATGGTTCTGCTGTTCTGAGACTGCTGTGATGTGCGGTTCTGTTGTTCTGAGACTGCTGTGACGTGCGGTTCTGTTGTTCTGAGACTGCTGTGACGTGCGGTTCTATTGTTCTGAGACTGCTGTGACGTGCGGTTCTATTGTTGTGATGTTGTTACTTGAGGGTGAGTAAAACATGGTGTAATTTTAGTTTGCCTCTGAAATATCCCATTAAGAACTGTCAGAGCAATTTCAGTTGGTTAGCAGTCTGTGAAACCTAATGTACATGAGGCTGATACAAAAAGAATGTTTAGGGAAAATAATCCAGTTGTGAATAAACTGAATAATTAATGTTATTCACTATGAATGAGTTCATATTGAAAAAAAGCAGCATTTGGAAAATACTGAGCAGCTGTTTAAACATATTTCATGTTGAATTTTCCTTTGTATTTAATGACAGCACATATTTATATCATGATGTTTTTATTATGTTTCATATTAATGAGAAATCATGGCTTGGTTTAACACATGACAACAAACGTGCGCTATAAAAATATCAACTAAATGGCTTCTTAGTTGATCAAGTACAAAGAATACTTTTAGATTGTATTTAAGGGTTAGACACGAGGACTGAATGCTGGCTTTATGCTGTATTTAATGTGTAAATATTCAGGCTCATGTCTGTAAAATCTTATCTTAAAACATCATCAGACCGCGAGGAATCTTGACTCCTGAGGTCTTTCTGTTTTGCATATAAGAAAGAACACATAAGACTGTGAATGATCGCTGAACTAAAACATCTGCAGACCAGAACTCAAAAATCGCTGTACGTTTATGAACATTGATCAGAAACACAAGAGAAAGATTTCACTGAATGTACTTTTCATGTTGTAATGGGATAGCGGACATATGAACACTCACTAGCGCACATAGAAGTCACAGAATTCCTTGTAGACTTTGACGTCACTCCGTCTTTGTTGCATCTCAGAATCTCCAGAAATCCCGTTGACTCGACCCACATCACCGTCTTCAGAGCCTGAAGGTGTTTGAATCTCCATGAGGATGACTTTACACAGAATCACTCAATTCACCGAAGAACGTGTGAAAGCTGCGACTGTAACACACCGCCTGAGTGACAATAATAGACTCGCGCGTGCGCGTGCGCGTGCGCGCACACACCGACTGTCATCTGTCACTCAGTTACTCACCAGCTCAACTATCTCAACAATGTTCACTTCAAATTTATGTCATCTCCAGCTCATATTACACTAGATATATAACAGAATTGATCATTTATTTCACTAATGTTCTCATGCATTCACTCACACAACACAGAAATGATTCACAAATGACAAACTTCAGGTCAAGTCTGTTTCTCACAGATTCGGTGTGTGTTTCTCACTGTAAAATAAAGAAACCTATTCTTACAGTCCACACCAGACCTTATCCTCCCCCCAAACCCCCTCTATAAATACACCACATCATCACATGGCCAAACTTGGCTGTTGTTCTCGGTGTCCAGGCTAAGTTGGGAATTTGGGTAATGAAGAAAACTCCACCCTGTGAAATGTGTCCCTGTGTTTGTTACTCAATATACAATTCTTTCTGCATGCAGACACACATTTGATCCACATTTATCAGCAATCACCCTGCAGCTCAACACACATGCAGTAATGAGACATTTCAGGATGGTTTCCCAGACAGGACTCAATTCTAGACCCAAACTAAAATGAATGTTCAAGCTGTCATAACAAAAAAAAAACATCTTATATCTGGCATGTTTGTAGAAACTCCTTAATTGTCCTGATTTAACTAATGCCTAAATCCTGGATTGATCTAATCCCTGTTGAACCGCCCCATTGAACCACATCTGGGACACTACCATTCCTCTCACATTGACAGGCACAGTGAACCAAATAGAGGCAAACTGCTGTTCAATGGCTAATTACCAAGGCCCTCTTTATGTACATGATGTTGCTGTTGTGTAAAACTTTTATACAAATAAGTAATATGCCTTAATGTACCACCAAACAAATGTCATTTTATTACTCAGTTTAAGTTTAGAGTTTACATGGGTACAAAATATGAAAAGTTGCCTTTGTTGTTGCAAGACTTGCATTTGAAATGAACGAGTATGAAAGTTGCACAATGAACTATTCCATACATCTTTAAGTATAATTTTTATTACACAAGTTGTGTTTTAAATGTGCTTCAATAACTTTAAACAAATGTGCATTGAAAGTCATGTGACAATAAAAAATAATTTTGTTACATTGTCTCATTTATTTGTACATCATCTGCAAAACATTTTATACAGAGTTAGAGTTCATAATTCATACAAAATGAAAAGACATGTTCAACAAAAGTTAACCATTGAAAATTTGAACTTACCTTCAAAACTGAAGATGTAATTTGTATCCCTTGTCAAGTTTGGATACCTTCGTCTGTAAATGACTGTCCACAATCTTATAAATGTTGATTTGAGGAAGATCCCGCAGTGATGATGTAAACCGTAGAGACTCCATTAACGTTACTCTCATACAGCGGAAACCGGCTTACGCTTCTACTCATCATCAGAAGTGACGACACGCAGACTGAAATAAAGGCCTATAGCTTCTGGTTTGTGCATTTTAATAAATAGAAATTGCTGTGTTAGTGGCTGTTCTAGAAGCAAGCACCAGTACCTTGAACTTAATGTGAGCCACTATGGGAGCCAGTGTAGAGAGATGAGCAGAGGTGTGACATGTGCTCTCTTGGGCTCATTGAAGACCAGGCGTGCAGCAGCATTCTGGATCATTTGCAGAGGTTTGAAAGCACAGGCTGGGAGACCGACCAGAAGAGCATTACAGTAATCCAGTCTAGAAATGACAAGTGCCTGGACGAGAAGCTGTGTTGCATGTTCTGTTAAGAACGGTCTGATCATCCTAATGTTGTACAATGCAAACCTGCATGACCGTGTAGGTGATGGTCTTTCATCCAAGAAATGTCAGCCAGGCAGTCTGAGACTCGTGTGGCTACTGTGGTATCATCTGGATGAAACGAGAGGTGAAGTTGAGTGTCATCAACATAGCAATGGTAGGAGAAACCATGTATATGGAGAAGAGCAGAGGTTCAAGAACCGATCCTTGTGGGACCCCGGTGACTAGTTGATGAACAGATGGTTATTGGTAACAAATACATTCTCAGAGCATCTCAGCACATCGCATCCAGGACAACTCTTCACAGGTATTGTTCATATGTAAGCTGTGACTATCTATACTGAGATCTACAGTACAATTTCTTTCTGATCTAATGAAAATGTATTTTGTTAATCCGGCAAATAAAACTCACCTATTCCTGTTCATATCTTTCTCACCAATACACACTGAAAATAACAATTTTTTCAAAAGTTTTAAATTCACTTTTTATGTTCGGTATATGTTTTATGTTTATTTATCATGTTTTCAGATTTACAAGCATTAAAAGAAACTCACACAAACGAAATTTGTTGAGAACTACAATAAGACATGGTGTGTACAAGCAGATTTAAACAATTTACTGTTAATCTTTAACATCTTCGGAATCATATGGTTGTAATAAATACATTCTGCTGCCTCCACATAAGGAATAAAAATGCTGATCTGATAATGAAAAGGTTTCAATGAATGTACACGTTCACAGTTGCTTCACAGCTTCAGATACGACATCAAGCAACACCCACGCTTGTGCAACAAATGAGAATAAATACAGAGAAATAATCTCCAGAAACAGAGAAAGATGTGCTGGTGATGATGTGTGATGGACAGACAGAATTCATTCATGCAGTATGAAAGATGTCCTTCACTGATCTGAGGTCAGTGTGTTTTATCTGATCCCTGACCAGCTGTGCAGATATGACGTCCATCCTGAAGCTCTGGAGCTGGAAGACTCCTCACCTACAAACACAAAACACATTCAAACAACATTTACAGGCCACACACAATGACATTCATTCACACACTCAATCCCTCGCTCATTAAAACCCTAACGCCCATTCAATCTCTCACTCATTCATTAAATCATTCAATCATTCAATCTCTCACTCATTCATTAAATCATTCAATCATTCAATCTCTCACTCATTAAATAATTCAATCATTCAATCTCTCACTCATTAAATAATTCAATCATTCAATCTCTCACTCATTCATTAAATAATTCAATCATTCAACCTCTCACTCATTCATTAAATAATTCAATCATTCAATCTCTCACTCATTCATTAAATAATTCAATCATTCAACCTCTCACTCATTCATTAAATAATTCAATCATTCAATCTCTCACTCATTAAATAATTCAATCATTCAATCTCTCACTCATTAAATAATTCAATCATTCAATCTCTCACTCATTAAATAATTCAATCATTCAATCTCTCACTCATTCATTAAATAATTCAATCATTCAACCTCTCACTCATTCATTAAATAATTCAATCATTCTCACTCAATATTTCAATAATTCAATCATTCTCACTCATTCATTAAATAATTCAATCATTCAATCTCTCACTCATTCATTAAATAATTCAATCTCTCACTCATTCATTAAATAATTCAATCATTCAATCTCTCACTCATTAAATAATTCAATCATTCAATCTCTCACTCATTAAATAATTCAATCATTCAATCTCTCACTCATTAAATAATTCAATCATTCAATCTCTCACTCATTCATTAAATAATTCAATCATTCAATCTCTCACTCATTCATTAAATAATTCAATCATTCTCACTCAATAATTCAATAATTCAATCATTCTCACTCATTCATTAAATAATTCAATCATTCAATCTCTCACTCATTCATTAAATAATTCAATCATTCAATCTCTCACTCATTAAATAATTCAATCATTCAATCTCTCACTCATTCATTAAATAATTCAATCTCTCACTCATTCATTAAATAATTCAATCATTCTCACTCAATAATTCAATAATTCAATCATTCTCACTCATTCATTAAATAATTCAATCATTCAATCTCTCACTCATTCATTAAATAATTCAATCATTCTCACTCATTCATTAAATAATTCAATCATTCAATCTCTCACTCATTCATTAAATAATTCAATCTCTCACTCATTCATTAAATAATTCAATCATTCAATCTCTCACTCATTAAATAATTCAATCATTCAATCTCTCACTCATTAAATAATTCAATCATTCAATCTCTCACTCATTCATTAAATAATTCAATCATTCAATCTCTCTCACTCACTCATTAAATAATTCAATCTCTCATTCATTAAATAATTCAATCATTCAATCTCTCACTCACTCATTAAATAATTCAATCTCTCATTCATTAAATAATTCAATCATTCAATCTCTCATTCATTAAATAATTCAATCATTCAATCTCTCATTCATTAAATAATTCAATCATTCAATCTCTCACTCACTCATTAAATAATTCAATCATTCAATCTCTCATTCATTAAATAATTCAATCATTCAATCTCTCACTCACTCATTAAATAATTCAATCATTCAATCTCTGACTCATTCATTAAATAATTCAATAATTCTATCTCTGACTCATTCATTAAATAATTCAATAATTCTATCTCTCATTCATTCATTAAATAATTCAATCATTTAATCTCTCACTCACTCATTAAATAATTCAATCATTCTATCTCTCATTCATTCATTAAATAATTCAATCATTCAATCTCTCACTCATTCATTAAATAATTCAATCATTCAATCTCTCATTCATTAAATAATTAAATAATTCAATCTCTCATTCATTAAATAATTCAATCATTCAATCTCTCATTCAATTAAATAATTCAATAATTCAATCATTCAATCTCTCACTCATTCATTAAATAATTCAATCATTCAATCTCTCTCACTCACTCATTAAATAATTCAATCTCTCATTCATTAAATAATTCAATCATTCAATCTCTCATTCATTAAATAATTCAATCATTCAATCTCTCTCACTCACTCATTAAATAATTCAATCTCTCATTCATTAAATAATTCAATCATTCAATCTCTCATTCATTAAATAATTCAATCATTCAATCTCTCATTCATTAAATAATTCAATCATTCAATCTCTCACTCACTCATTAAATAATTCAATCATTCAATCTCTCATTCATTAAATAATTCAATAATTCAATCTCTCACTCACTCATTAAATAATTCAATCATTCAATCTCTGACTCATTCATTAAATAATTCAATAATTCTATCTCTGACTCATTCATTAAATAATTCAATAATTCTATCTCTCATTCATTCATTAAATAATTCAATCATTTAATCTCTCACTCACTCATTAAATAATTCAATCATTCTATCTCTCATTCATTCATTAAATAATTCAATCATTCAATCTCTCACTCATTCATTAAATAATTCAATCATTCAATCTCTCATTCATTAAATAATTAAATAATTCAATCTCTCATTCATTAAATAATTCAATCATTCAATCTCTCATTCAATTAAATAATTCAATAATTCAATCATTCAATCTCTCATTCATTCATTAAATAATTCAATCATTCAATCTCTCACTCATTCATTAAATAATTCAATCATTCAATCTCTCATTCACTCATTAAATAATTCAATCATTCAATCTCTCACTCATTCATTAAATAATTCAATCATTCAATCTCTCATTCATTAAATAATTCAATCATTCAATCTCTCACTCATTCATTAAATAATTCAATCATTCAATCTCTCACTCATTCATTAAATAATTCAATCATTCAATCTCTCATTCATTAAATAATTAAATAATTCAATCTCTCATTCATTAAATAATTCAATCATTCAATCTCTCACTCATTCATTAAATAATTCAATCATTCAATCTCTCATTCATTAAATAATTCAATCATTCAATCTCTCACTCATTCATTAAATAATTCAATCATTCAATCTCTCACTCATTCATTAAATAATTCAATCATTCAATCTCTCATTCATTAAATAATTAAATAATTCAATCTCTCATTCATTAAATAATTCAATCATTCAATCTCTCATTCAATTAAATAATTCAATAATTCAATCATTCAATCTCTCACTCATTCATTAAATAATTCAATCATTCAATCTCTCATTCACTCATTAAATAATTCAATCATTCAATCTCTCACTCATTCATTAAATAATTCAATCATTCAATCTCTCATTCACTCATTAAATAATTCAATCATTCAATCTCTCACTCATTCATTAAATAATTCAATCTCTCACTCATTCATTAAATAATTCAATCATTCTCACTCAATAATTCAATAATTCAATCATTCTCACTCATTCATTAAATAATTCAATCATTCTCACTCATTCATTAAATAATTCAATCATTCAATCTCTCATTCATTAAATAATTCAATCATTCAATCTCTCATTCACTAAATAATTCAATCATTCAATCTCTCATTCATTAAATAATTCAATCATTCAATCTCTCACTCATTAAATAATTCAATCATTCAATCTCTCACTCATTCATTAAATAATTCAATCATTCAATCTCTCACTCATTAAATAATTCAATCATTAAATAATTACATGATTCATCGTCACAAATGTTGATGTAAATCTCATTAAAAACACATTCATGGCTGTGATTTTATTGTTATGATGTCAGTTGTTGCTGTGAACACAAACCTTGTGCGATGGCAGCCAGCTTGTTCTTCTCCTCTGGACTGAGCTGCAGCATGGTGTGAATGACGGGGAGTAACGCCTGACGCTCGCTGCCTGACTGCAAGAAAATGAACTGCAACAACACGTTCTTAAGATACTCCAGATTAGCCAGAGATTTCTCTCGCTCCCGATTACGCTCCAGTCGCCGCACTTCACTCTTCAACAGCTGAGGAGACAACACAACAAATAAACACACACAAAACAACCACACTCACAACAACAACCACCGTTTCACAATAAGGAGGTTCAACCAACTCGAAGTTAAAATTTGAACTTGGAGTTGATTTACTTTGAGATGAGAAACTGAGTTTTTTGTTTCAGAACAGCTGATTTGAGTTAGTTCAGCAAAACGTTTTTTTCCCTTATTTTTCCCATTATACGTTCCAACGCTGTTGCCTGATTAAGAGCAACACCTTAAATAAAAATATTACACACAAGATAAAGCCAAACTCATGTCGACAGGAATAAAAGCTGGTAAACAGGAGATGTGCGCATGTCACAAAGTCATTACGATTGAAAACACACAACACGACCAACACACTCAACACAACACATCCGATCAATCAACACTAGGGCTGTGCGATTTGGGGAAAATATCTAATTGTGATTATTTTGACAGATATTGCGATTGCGATTCGATTTGCGATTTAATTTTACAAAGTTAAGCTTCAGCTGAGTGCTGTCAATAGTGTGAGTATTGTTACCCCACTGAATAAAAAAACTATGGAAACCATCACAGTTATAGTGTGTTTTGGCCATTTTTACTGTTGTTTTATTGGTTTCCATCTGCCAGATCACATCCCACCAAAATAATCCATCAAATATCAGTAGACACCATTATAGTTTACATTAAAACTAATACAATTCCCATTATAACCATCAAATTTTCGATTGTGTTTTGGGAGGAGTTCTATTGTTTCTTCAGCAGGGAAAATATAATGGTATTAATACTCACAGAATGAACTTAATTACTGAATTTCACTGGAAATATTTGTTTATTTTGAATAAATAAAGAACTGTAGCCTATTACATTAGTCAATTATTGAAATATTACAAATGTTACATAGGCTACTTTATTGTTAAATTAGCAAAGCAGTTAGATTGAATGTACATTTGTTATAAACGTGGAGCCAGGCGCGAGCTAACACAGATGCGCTCGTGGAGACTTGCAGTGCTGGACATTACACGCATTATGAAACAGGCTGCATGTGTGCGGCAAGTGTAAAAGTGTCGCCCGTAAAACGCGAGATACGCACCGCGCACGCGTGGCAGAGAGACGCGAGTATGAGAAGCATTCCGAGACGCCACAATCCCACTCGCTCTCTCTCGCGTTCTGTTTGTTATTTTGTAATGGTGGGCGTTTACGCAGGCTAGGGCAGTGCTGATTGGGTAGAACGGAGGTGCGCTCACTTAATTGGTTAGTAAGACTGTCACTCAAGGCGAACCGGGCAGTCATGCTTTAGTTTTGACTGGAACAGATGCGTTTCATATTTTTCCACATCGCAGCCTTTGCGATTATCAAATCGCAATTGTCTCAAATCGCGATTGCGGTTCGATTTCGATGAATTGCCCAGCCCTAATCAACACACTCAACACAACACAACCGATCAATCAACACACTTATCAACAAAACAAAAGCAATCAATGAACATGAAAAAAATCAAATGGGCTCAGTATAACAATGAGGTGTGTGTGTTCTCACAGTGATCTGCTCCATCAGCACAGCGTTGGTGGCTTCAGTCTCATGCAATAAACCGTTCAGATGCTCCATGCTGCGGGTGGCAGTGTTGAGTTTCTGTGTCAATTCCTCTTTACTGGGCTCCACCTGCCAAACCACAGGCTCTGCGCACGCGCACGCGCACACCCCCACACACACACACACACACACACACACACACACATCAAATGTTGGATATCAAAATTTTATTGATAACAATGATAAGCTCTTGACATTTCACCAATATGGATTTATTTTACAGCCAATCGGACAGCAGAAACCAACGTGACAACAGCCAGGCAGCTACCAAGAAATCCAAGAAATAAAAGCTATCGAACACCTTATACCAGGGTTAAAGTCACAGGACAACACACGCTTATGGGACTCTTGAGTGGTGTGTAGTATGTCATTGTGGTACCGTGTTTGGGGTCTGGAGTGGTGAGGAGGTGCTCTAGAGAGGCCAGAGGGGTCCCTGGAGATGACACGGATTCAGTCTCTGTGGTTTCCATCCCCTCGCCCTCCTCACGAGCAACACCCTGCAGATCAAACTGAAGAGGAACATCAACAAACTTCCTGTCCAACTGACACTTCCGGGTCGACGTCACTACTGGACCTGGATGCACAAAAATAATTGTTTCGAAATGAAGGTCATACAAAACCATGGTTTAAATTCATGAGCATATGAAATAAAGTGTGTGATGTCAGCTCTTCTCACCGCTGCTGCTAGATTCTTTCTGCATGTGAAACAGCTGCGTCTCCAGACGACCGATCTGCTGTTGTAGCGTCTCCACTGTACTGCAATGTTCATCCTGCAGGTGGCGCACTTGCTCACGGAAGCTGTTACGAAGGGCTTCGGTCTGAGCGTTCAGGTGAGACGTGCACTGTCCGTGCTCAGACTTCAGCGACACATTCTCAGACTGCAGCGTCAACAGTCTGAAAGACATACGACACGTTTCACGCACGCACACGCAGCTGAACATGAGCACTTTCCACACTAACCTGCCTATTTCATGTCAACCTAGTTTTTCATTTGTTTACTTATCACAAAGTTTGTCAGCATATGGATGTCAACAGGCTGGAATCAACGCAGAATAAACACAACAGCTGCTGTGTCAGAGCCGAATCATCTCTGGACAGTGTGAGTAGTTGTTTACCTCTCTCGGAATTCAGCTTCTTTGGTGACGCTCTCCTGCAGGATCTTGTTGTGTCGTTCCAGCAGCGTGTCGTGTTCTGCGTGTAGCTGCTGCAGTTCTGCTACGCTCGACTGAAGCGTCTGCTGAGTCTCTTGCAGCTGTCTGCGCACACACTCCAGCACACCGTCCATGTGCTCTCTACACACAGACACACAAACACGCATCCACGAGCAAACATGATGATGTAAGAGAAGCACAGATACTACATTAGACACACACACACACACACAAAAAGAGGATGGTATCTTTATTGGGAGAAAACACACCCTCCTATTTGAATAAATACACTGAGACAAACTAAGAGTTTCACCTCACGTGCATTGTAGAGGCTAGAATACACCACAAAGAATACAGCCGATGCGTAACGGATCAATACCTCTTACACACCAGCAGGTGGCAGTAGAGCTGTATACAAACATCATTCTCGCTAACTGGTGTTCAGATTTGTGTTGCTTCTTCCAATATAAAAGGTTCTAAATCTAAGAAATGCGTATATAAACATTTGATATGTGTTATGGCTCTAGTATTATATATGAGCTCTGACACAAATGAAATAACGGCATCACTTGCAAGATCTGAAGTGCTGCTGAACACTCAAAACCAACTGATGCTAAAAACCCATTTTACACACAGTATAATTGCAGCAGTAGTGTCACGTTGGCACTGTAAAAACGGTCTAAGGAATAGGTCACTTTAGAATGAAAATGTTATTTATCATTATATTATTTTACTCTCTAGTTCCAAATCTGTATACATTTCTTTGTTCTGATGAACAAAGTGAAAGATATTTGGACGAATGCTTGTAACCAAACAGTTTTTGGAGTCCATTGACTACCATAGCAGGAAAAATGACTTTTGAGATTTGGAAACATTTAGGAAAGAAAAACAGTTCTGGGGTACTTTTGACAACCACTGTCATTTTTTCTAATATGGTAGTCAATGGACTCCAAGAACTGTTTGGTTACAAGCATTCTTCCAAATATCTTTCACTGTGTTCCTTTAACAGACTGTGAGAATGTAAAATACTCACCTGCACAGCCGACAGAAAACAACACGTGCAACAACAAGCAATAACAGCAATGACGCATGAAGATAATGTCTGCTCATCTGAAAGACTAAAGCCCTGTACTGTACCCAAATGAATCACACCCTGTGACCACTGAAAACAACTCAAATGACTGTACCTCTCCTGTCTGAAAGAGCCTTCATCGCTCTGCCTCGAGCTCTTGTGTTTCTGTTGCTTCAGGACATTGTGAACTCGCACCTTATAACTCTCAAACTCGGACACAGCGGCAGCGAGCTCTGCCTGAAACGACACACATCAGGATGAATAAGGAAACGCAGGAAACACAGAAGCATTGAGAGCCACAGGGCCGAGCGTTACGCTGTAATTGTGTTTGGTTGAAGCGGCACTGAAATTAAATAAAGAGCGACACAGAGCCATAAGAAATGAAGGAGACCTTGGCAGCGGAGCATTCGTCCTGCAGGACATTGAGTTTGAGCTGATAGGAGCTGGAGGATCTCTGCTGTTGATCATTCATCATCTTCAGTTGTTCGTCCAGTCGATGTTTCTCTGCAGTTAGATCACTGCACTGGATCTGACAGAGACAGAGATCACGATGCGTGTTACGCTCACCATTAAAACAGCATCACGCCATCGGCAGTAACAACAACCCATTACACAACACTTCTCATTCTACTGCATTCTTTGGACAAATCCTTTTCTTTCTTCATTAATGACCGTATAAAGAAATAAGAAAAATCACCAACCATTATAATGGTTGTTTCCATTATAAGCAGTTGTTTCCTCGTTGCCATGTACTTGTACATGTGTAATGACAATCTAATCTAATCTAATCTTTACCTTATATTCCTCCAGCTGCTGTTGATGGGCCTCTAGTTCTCCTCTCAGAGCAGACTGAGTCAGCATCTGTTCTGCTTCCTGTAGAGAAAATTCACGTTGTTCAGAGAACACAAACATGAAAGTGCACAAAAGAGTGCGATTCATCACAATGACAAACGTTTCATATATGGACAGCAATAGTTTATTCACATTAAATAGTTATGATGATTGTCAGGATGATGGTGGGTTATGTTTGGAAAAAAAAGTGTAGCTGCTGAACGAAGATGGCTCCGTTGTGTGTGGCACACCGTCTGCTGCTCTCTTTATCGTTTTTAAATCTTGTGACTTTGTTTGTCGCTACTAATTTCGGACTGTAATATGTTACGATCGCCAAACACTATCTGCATGACTATCGACTCTGCCAAGAATGACGTTGATGTGTCCTGCCGATTTTCCTTACCTGCTCACTTACACCTCCCTGCTCATTTTGGGTAATTTTAATATCCATGTTGTGACTCTAAACCACTCTCCAAAAAGTTTAATAATATTATTGACTCTCTTGATTTTGATCAGTGGATCTCTGGCCACACTCATATTCAGGGTCATACTTTAAACTTAATTTTATCACATGGTCGACCTGTACCGGATATTAACATCATTGACACTGGCATGTCGGATCACTTGCCAATTTTGTTTTCTCTGCGTTTTAATGGAATTATAAAAAAGCATCAACCTCGCTCATGGCTGACTCGTGACTTTACCGATCACTCAAGTGAAGATTTTATGACATCATATTCTGATCCACGTACCAATAAAGACTCATCTTTAAGCTACTTGAATGCTAATGAACATTTGAAAATTTTTAATCCCATCTGCTCAAATATTTTAAATGCGGTTGCACACGCAAGGTGAAAAAGCATAAGCACAACTCTAAGCCTTGGTTAAACGACACTAGTCGCGTCGCTCTCTCAGACAGTTCTGTAAAAGGGCTGAACGCAAGTGGAATAAGGATCGACTAAAAGTTTCCTATGAAATCTTAAAGGATTCCCTCTCTGCATATCAGCAAGCCGCTAATGCTGCCAAATGTAAATATATTTCTCAGAGTTGATTTTATCCAACAACAACAGGCTCAATGCCTTGTTTTCAGAAATTGATTCTGTTCTCAATCCTACTATTAATCAGTTCCCAGAAATGTCTGACTCTCTTTGTGAGGATTTTGCGATATATTTTAATGATAAGATCTCAATTATTAAATCTCAAATGCCTTTGTCAGCGTATACGCCACTTGATGTCATGGTTTCCTTCTCTACATGGTCTGTCTACATCTATTTGAACTTCCTTAAAGGGGGCATAACTCACGCAGTTTCTGCCAATCTCATGTTACAAGCTGACCATGTAATAAGTTGAGTTTTACCTTTTTGGAATCTATTCAGCCGATCTCTGTGTCTGGCGATAGCATTTTTAGCATAGCTTAGCATATATCATTGAATCCAATTAGACCAGTAGCATCGCGTTCAAAAATGATCAAAGAGTTTCGATATGTTTCCTATTTAAAACTCCAAAAAGTGGAGTGTTCCTTTAAGGAGGAAAAAACACATTGTTTTCCACATACCATACATTATTGTATCTCCTCTATGCCCCGCTTTCTGAAACGACTCGATCTGGCATGGCTCTCTTGTGCATTTAAGTGCCTTGTGCTCTGATTGGACAGTTGAGCTGTGCGTTGTGATTGGCTAAATACCTCCAGTGTGAGGCGAAACTTCCAGGACGAGGCCGAGTGTTAGTTTATCGCTCCTCTCACTCAGAGACATTTCGTATCATAACAGTTGCAAACACAGTTCGCTACTAACAGCAGCGTCAGATTAAACCAGCGAATTAAAACCGCATATGAGGCCAGACAGTGTGTGAAAGCTCACAGCGCGCAACTCTCATGCCGGAGCTATCATCAGTTCACCTTGCCACCCACACGGAGTGAATTCACATCGGACCAGTTATAATAAATACAAGAACATAAGTGGATAAAGAGTAAAATCGGCATCGGTTTTGCCTTCAAACCTAGTTAGGAGAATGAAATCAACAGATCGACCAGAAGGACGCTTTACAGAGGTAAGAGAAGAGAGCTGCAGCACCACAGCTGTGATAACTAAAGATACGCCGCCTTCTTTGCGTGTACATTTGAGCGGCGTCATGCAACGAACTGAAGCGAACTGACGTGGCACTGTAGGGGCGTGTCTACACGAGCCGTTTCAGGCAGTTCAGGGAGATCAAACGCTTTTAGAAAGAATATAGATTTTGTTCTGATACTTTGATTTTGGCAATTTTATGTGTCTACTGCAACTTGTAACACACCAAAAACACAGGAAAACACAACATTGCACCTTTTTTCTCCTTTAATGAGATTGTTTCAACTTTAAAACATACTAACTGCCCTAAGGATGTGATACAAACTCATTTTCTTAAGCCATCTGTCCTGTTTTGTTGTCTATTATCAACAAATGTCCTCACACTGAGGCTGTACCTGATGGTCTCAAACATGCTTTTATTTTGCCTTGTCTAAAAAAAAAACTAATCTGGATTCTACGCTGTCGAGTAACTTCCCTGCACCGAATTCGCACTTTTAAGAGTCATGAATGATGTAATGCTCACCATTGATACCGAGCAATCCATGGCTTTGGTCTTGCTAGATCTTAGCTCTGCTTTGGACCTGGTCAACCATAACTTTTTCATATAACGCATAGAAGCATATGTGGGCTTTCGGGGTACGGTGCTACAATGGTTCCGCTCATATTTAACTAATAGGAGTTACTCTGTCTGCATCGGGCAACAGTCCTCGTCTAAAATGCAATTGGGCTCTGGTGTTCCTCAGAGCTCTATTCTTTGCCCAGTAAGGTTTAATCTTTATATGCTCCCTTTGGGTTCTATTTTATCTAAATATGGGATGGCACACAGATTTACCTACCTTTACGTTTAGCGTGATGATAAGCTTGCTTTAGAGCCGATATTGGACTGTTTGGACGAACAGTGGCTTGCTAGTAATTTCTTGAGTCTTAACCGAAATTATCTTGTTTGGTTCAAATTATCGCAGTACTCATGACTTTGATCTTCATACATTGTTACCATACAGTACAACCTGTGTTCAGAACCTCAGGGTTTTGCTTGATAACAGCCTTAAATATGACAAGCAGACAAGTGCTGTAGTTAAGTCCTGTTTTTACCATCTTCATCTTTTAGCCTTTTAACCAAGTTCTGAATGCAGCTGAACACCTTTTGGTGTCATTTTAAATGCAATGTCATTTTAAAGAACTCATCATCAAACACCAATGACTTGTGCACAGGAGTCATCATTTTGGGACAGAAAAAGGGTTTTTTGAAACAGTTTTAAATTGAATTTCTACAAATGGCATTGAAAGGAATTTTGTTTCCATCTCTGTTGGAACAGTTTTGGAAGCACATTTTTTCTGTCCCCATGTGTACAAGTCATTGATGTGGAGTAATGAGTCTTTGGCTCAAAGTCTGCATTTAAAGTTACACCAAATGTGTTCAGCTGGGTTCAGGATTTGGTTTTATGTAGACCAGTCAAGTTCTTCCACACTGACTGAATCAATGATTTCTTTCTGAATCCCATCTCATACACAGGGACATTGTCATGATGGAATAGAAAAGGGCTCTTCCCAAACTGTTACTATTAAATTAGAAGCACACAGTTCCATAGAATATCATGATATGCTGCAGCATAAAGATTTGTACTCATGGAAATTACTATCAAACCTTTTTTTGGTAGAAAAAGTCATCAAACCTGTATATTAGATAGGGTGACTCAATACTTTTGGCAATATAGTGTATATTGGTGATCCTCAGACATGTATCACACGCTTGCAATTAGTTCAGAATGCCGCAGCACGGCTCCTTAAAGGGAAGCGTAAAAGTGAATTTATTACACCACTTTTGATCTCGCTCCATTGGTTAGAGCTGTCCAAACTGAAAACAACTTGCACTGACATATCTCAAAATACATCAGTGCCTCTGTGTTGTTTTAAAAATGCACACAAGTAATGTTTTTAGTAAGGTATGTTTGTTAAAAGTACTTACATTTCCCAATTAAACTAAGGCCTAGTCCAGGTTTAAGCTAATCCCTGTCTGGGAAACCACCCCATGTGTCTTTATTTACTTGGTCAACACCAGTTGTTTTTAAATGTGCTATATAAATAAAATTTGTATTGTCAAAAAACATCCCCTCATTTTGAATTTGGACTGTATTCAGCTGCCAATCTTCAGAGTATTCGTGTCATATAGTGTTGGAAGAGACTGACCTTTTGCTTTGCATCTCCAAGATCCTTCTTGGTTTTGACCAGCATCTGTTTCATCTTGGTGGCTTTCTCCTCTACCTGATCCCCCATCACCTTCAGAGACTCTAAGAGAACATCACACCATGACATTCATCTGACGTTTCACGTACAACAAACAGATGGAACGTTTGAAACACGTACCGATTTCTTCATTTAGCCGCTGTTCTAGTTCCTTCTGTGTTTGTTCTTGTGTTTTATACACCTCAATCTGTCGGTCTCTCTCACACAGTTTGTGATTGAGTTCTTTCACCAGTTTCTCATAATCCGCCATCTCCATGTCCAACAGTGTGCTCTGCTGAGCGTCCTACAACACATGCCATGAGCAAATTTATCTCGGCATGTCGCAACAAACAGCCTGTACAGTTTCACTTTCCAAATCCTGTTTCACAGTTCATGTTGTTGAACTTGCCTTTCTGAGCTGCTCCAGTTCATGAGCTGTCTGCTGGAGATGATGTTTGAGTTTGCTCAGCTGAGCCTGAAGCTCCTCCACATCTTTTACTGCAGACTGATGGTCCTATAAAACACACCCAAATTCAGCATAACCCAAAGAAAGAAATCTTTGAACATGTGGAGTAAACCAAGTATTGTCAGGTGTACTTTAGCCTTCTGTTCTTTCACAAGTCGTTCAGCCTCCAGCTGTTTCTCCAGGCCACCGTTCATCTTCTGCAGCTCCAGTACATGTGACTGCAGCTGCGTGACATTAGTCTGAAGTGTCTCTATCCTCACCATCAGATCCTCTCGCTCGAATGACAGGACCTCATGCTGAGAGTTACAGAAAACATTCACTCGCTGTCCAGAGGAAAGATCTTCTAACAACAACACCCACCCACCCACTCACACCCACACACACCTGCTGACTTGTGTTCTCAAGACGTCGTCTTAAATCTTCACCGAGTTTCTCTGCCTGTTCCAGCTTCTCTTTGTCTTTCTCCAGAAGTTCACTCAGCTTGTCATATTCCACCATCAAATTCTGTCAATTAGTTTTGTCATTCATTAAATTTTTAAAATGACTTAAGTATTCATATTCACTCATTTAACTGGTCAAACACAAATATATGAAGATAGACCTTGTAGTCTTCTGCACCATGAATGATGTCCTTCATGGATCTTGATAATTTGTCTCGTTCATCCTTCAACATTCCAACTTCTTCACTCAGAGCAACAACCTGAATGCCAAAGAGAATGTGAGCGTGTACACGTGTGTGCGCGCGCGCGTGCGTGCCACTAGTATTTAATATTTATGTCCCTGCAAACATTTCCTTTAAATGGACTTAAATAAAATATTAAATGTGTGCGCATATATGTCACACCTCTTTCTTGCTGTTGTCAAGCTCCTTTTTGGCCTTTACAGCCACAGCTTTGATTTTATTCATCCGCTCGTCTTTCTCTTTCATAGCTTTCTCCAGGATTTCTAACCAACAGAATAATTCATGTAAAGAATGTTAGAAAACATACATTGAGCATGAAAAATGAGTATAGAGGCTACTCAAAATACCTATTTTATGAGATAACACTTTGACGTCTTCGTCGGAGACTGACGCCTGCTTGAACATGTCAGATAAAAGACAAGAGTTATTCGACGAATAACTGAACATTTCGCTTCACAGCATCTCTCACAAAACAAAACCAAATCAAACAAACTAACATTCAGAGTATATAACAGGAGAACATCAAGTGAAATGTAAGACTTGTGTAAAGGGATATGATTGGTGTGTTATGTTTCAGACCTGTAAGCGGACGATTTCTTCTTTCATATGTGATATGAGAGCATGTTTTTCAGCAAGACTCTGCTGGAGGTCTGTTGTGTCATGTTCTTCTGATGTATGTTTGTCCTCTGAACTCCTGTCAGTGATCTGAATCTGCAGGGTCTGGTTTTCATCTCTCAGCTTTTCATTCATGGCTTGAATTTCTCTCAGGTCTTTCTGCAGTGCTTCCGTATCTAAAAGCATGTCATGTAAACTGGCCTTCAGCAGCTCTTTCTCACGGCTGATGTCTTCGACATGTTCTTGCAGCTCAGACGTTTGCTCCTCACCCAGACGCCTCATGCTCTCCAACTCTACGGCAAACCTCTCGGCTCTTTCATCGAACTGCTGGCTTAATGTGCTTTTCTCTTCCTCGGCTTTAGTCACGAGATGGTCTATCAAGGTCAAGATGTCCGACGTCACATCAACTTCGGTCTCAGAATAATTCTGCTTGAGGAATTCAGCGATGCGACTCAGAGCTTCAGAGAGTTGATGCTGACTAACATTCATGTTCCTCTGAAGGTCATCCCTTTCTTCTGACAGACGTGAGATTTGAGATGTCAGAAGTTTGATGCTCTCCTGATGCTCTTCATCTCGAGATCGAAGAGCACGAACACCCTCCTCAAGAGTCTTTATACATTCTGCCTTTGGTCCTCTGGTCATCATCCACAGGTTATTCTCGGAGTCATCGTCCTGATGTTTTATATTCCATTCTCTGTCCAGCATGTCTTTAAACTCGATAACAAGAGTGTCCTTGTGTTGCAGTTGCAATAGAATTTCTTCATTGTCCTTCCTTACATCCTCGAATGACATATTTACACATTCCACGGTCAGCTCTGACGTTCCTTCCAGTCGCTCTCTCTCCTGGAAGACGCTCTTAAGTTTCTCTTGTAGTGTCTGAAGAGAAGCTTCAGCCTGCCTCTTCTTCAGTTGATATTGTGCAATGAAGCGTTCGGCTTCCTCTTTGAGATCCATGTCCGGCTTTGTCAGCCTGCTGTTAGGAGACGTGCAGAGACTTGGGTCATGACGAATCTCTTCTTGACGTTCAGCACTGGCATCCAGCTCTGCTCTTACGTCTTCACTGTGGGATTCTTGTAAGACTTGGACGTTCTCTTGATGATGTTCTACAGAGACACTGCATCTCTTTCCTGTCTTGTATACAGACGTGTCACCTTCGTCTTTGTTCATTTGAAGCTCATTGATTCTGAACTCCAGTTCTTCCTTCTCCACGGTGAACTCATCTTTGACCTGCTTCAGCTCAGACTCCAGATCCAGTTTCATGTTTCTCAGAAAGGTTAGTTCTTCCTGAAGCATGACAGTCTGTGACTGCAAATCTTCCAGTGCAGATTTTAACACGGCAGCTTCATCGCTCGAGTCGTCAGATGGCGTGAAATCCAGCATCTTAGAGATTCCCGAATCTTTCTGAATGACTCGAGCGGCAGCTGCGTCCTCCTCTTCTTCTTGAACATCTTGAAGGAATCCCTCCTTCAGCGCCAGCTGCTCTGACAGCTCATCCTGAAGCAATAGCAGCCGTTCTCTCTCCTTCTCAAAGTCTGCAGCGTTCGTCTCCAGCTGTTCCTCCAGCTCTCTCACATCACCTTCATACTGCCTGTTCAGTCTGTGGATCTCCTGCTGGAGGTTCTCCATCTCCTGCTGGGATTCTGTGAGACTCATCTGCTGAGAGTCTTTAAGAGCTTCGATCTCGGCCGTAAACTGATGCTTGGATTCCTCCAGTTCTCTTTGATATTGAGATATCTTGGACTCGTATTCGTGACAGGTGTTCTGAAGGTTAGTGGCGAGTTCGGTGGTGTGCGTCTGCAGGTCTGCACACTCTTTATTCTTCATGTGCATTTCATCCTGAAGCGTTGTCAACTTCTCTATTATCTCCTGCAATGACAACATACATACCGCACAGCAGCATTCAAGAAGAAACTTAAACAACGATTGCATTTATAGCTGTATATCCAAACACAAGTAAATCTATTTTAATCTGACAGGTAAGACACATGACCTGTGAGGAACTCAACAGCTGTACATACTGTAACAGTGACCACTGACTGTAAATATACAGTATACATATATAGGTAGTTGACAAATATACTGTAAATGTGTGACAACAAAAATCTAGAAAAACAAACAATGAAGATATTCATAATATTTTATCAGATCAAAAGTTTGTTTTCTACATTTTTGGGCACATGTATGGTTTATTGGTCAACTATCCATACACACTCTTATCAGTCAGACACTAAAGGGTTTTAATTAACTCAATCATTTTGTAATGTTTTACATGTGCTTGTCTCTTGAGCTCCTCGTGTTCTTTGCGCAGTGATGTTAAACTCTGATGTGTCTCAGCTTTCTCCAGCAGTACAACGTCCATTCTCTCCCTCAGCTCCTGTTCACATCAACAGTTTAACTCAGGATAACCCACAAGTCAAACAGAAAGAAAAGAACTCAAAAAATCCATCACAACAGCATTCATTGAACTTGTTAATAATGACAATAAAAAAAGCAATAATTAGAATAGAATAAGAAATAATTCAGTCAATGTTCTGTTACGTCTAATGGACCATGTCTTATAACACCACTCTTTACAGACTCATTTATATATACACCGATCAGGAATAACATTATGAGCACTGGCAGGTGAAGTAAATAACATTGATCATCTCTTCATCACACCATTTATTAGTGGGTGGGATACATTAGGCAGGAAGTGAACATTTTGTCCTGAAAGTTGATGTGTCAGAAGCATGAAACATTGGTAAGCGTAAGGATTAGAGCGAGTTTGAAGAGGATCAAATTGTGATACTAGACGACTGTAACGCTTGTGGATGTTCTCAGTGTGCAGTGGTCAGGATCTATCAAAAGGAAGGAACAGGGGTGAAGCAGCTACAGGGTCATGATCGATGCATGTGGGGAGTGAATGCTGACCTGTGTGGTTCAATCCAACACACGACCTACTGAAACTCAAACTGCTGAAGAACTTTATGCTGGTTCTGATAGGAAGGTGTCACAATACACAGAGCATCACAGTTTGTTGTGTATGAGGACCAACACAATATTAGGAAGGTGCTCATAATGTTATGCCTGATCATTTTTTTTACGGCAATATGATTTTATAGGAGACTGTTTACGTTGTGGATTCATTTCAAATAACAGATGAAGCTTCTCATGTCACGGAGCACAAACCTGAATAACTGTGTCATCTGAAGGACTTCTAACCACTTCCAGTTCCTTCTCCAAATCTGAAAATCCACAAGAATTTAGACTCTTCAACGTACTGAAAAATCTTTTCTTTAAAGAAAACAGAAATGGTCTTATGTTACCTGAACATTTGGATTTAATCTTCTGCATTGCCGCCATTTGTTTCTTTGCAAATTTAAAGAGATCTTCTTTCGAAAGAGTATCCAACTTCAAAGAGGACACAAGTCACAATAATAAACACATATCAATTAATCATGACACATGCATTTTCTCTTTAAACAATCACAATTAAAATTTACCTTAGATTTGCAGGTCACCTGCCCTAACGGTGACGTCACCGTCTCCGGGTTTGCGTCCTGTGGCAGATGTGAGATAACACCATTACAATCTAACATCATTCTCTAACATGACCTGTCCTAACAGATTTTACTCATGTGCACATAAAAAAACAGCTAAATGTACCATGATTTCTGAACATTCATCATGGAAGTACACCACCATTACAGTACCAGAGTATTACCATAGTTAATCTAACTGCAACATATAAACAACTGAAGAAATGACTGTTAAATTAAACGTGTTATTTGTTTTAGAACAATAATATCATTAAGGTATTTCACGAATTTTTGCCTCAAAGTAGCATGTAAATAACATGGCAAACAATCAATTTATAAACACACCATAAATGTATAAACACAACCATATAAAAACGCGTGCTGCTAACCTCCATTTTGTATGTGACGACAACAAGCAGCCGCTAAAATTCAGCAAGCATTTGTTTTGTTCTGATATTGATTTAAGAAATTCGTGAAGGTAAGAATTCACTGCAGTTTGTATGCCTAAACCCTTCCGTGTTTCGTTCCTTCCGCACAAAAGCGTCAAGTTCGGGAAGAGGAAACAGCCAATCGCGTCTTTCTCATCGCGTCCTTTCTGCCTGTCATCGGTTCCAGCTGCTCGGATTGGTTAACCGGAAGAGGCGGGACTTTTTATATTTTATAATCAATATTTTATTTAATTTCATACAATAAATACAATTCCATTTGTTAGCCTTTGGTTGAGCATAATTAAAATTAAGAAAAAACTATAAGAAACAGAAGGAAAAACAACAACAAAACAAGGCTTGCTCAAATTAACTTCTCCATAAGTAAAAATCAAAGTAAGGGTTGTCGTATTGTTAACAAATGTAAAGATTTGTAATGTATTTAAGTGTTACTTCGTTTAACCACAAGACAAACCAAAAACCACAAACCTAACTTGATTAACTGCACCTTCCTGTTAACGTGTGTGTGTGTGTGTGTGTGTGTGTGTGTGTGTGTGTGTGTGTGTGTGTGATCAGACAGAAGTTCACAGTTTAATCAATGTAAGTCTCACAGTCAGCAGGGGTTCAATCACAGGTTGGTTTGTCCCTCAGCGGGGATGTCAGCGTCTCATGCTGTTTTTAAACAGGGGCTACAGTGTAAAGTCTCATAAACACCACATGTTGGTCAAATAATGTGTATACATTTGATCTTTTTAAATTCAATGTTCATTTGAAACACATTGTTTAATTTAAACATTAGTTATATAGCAGTAAATCACAATATTGTCATTAATAACATTAGGTGAGGAGCAGATGGCGCTGTTATGCCGTAGTTAAACACGCACACGCACGCACGCACGCACACGGGTTCGTTTTACTACAGTAACATTCCATAGGCTTCTATTGATTTTATATCAGGCTTATGATATATTTTATCTCCTAACCCACCCCAACCTAAACCTAACACAAACATGTGCAAGACATTAGATTTAAAGACAAAAAGACATTTGGTTCCTCACAAATATAGCTTAACCTGTACACACCTGTACACACAGAATATTTGTCTCATGTACAGCTGCTTTGTAACAATGAAAATTGTAAAAAGTGGTATAGAAATAAACAGTTGAGTTGAGTTCAGAATATTTTGTGGATAATTGTCAAATTGGTATGCATTTAACACTCACATTCATGTAAATTGTATTGTCCTCATAAAAACACTGTAATCTTTTAAAACGGTGCATTTATTGAGACTGGAACAATTAATTGATCATTTAATATGACAAATAACATAGCAAAAATGACAATAAAATGACAGTATCATATTGAAACAGATATGCCCTTAATAATAAGAGTAATAACCATCTCGTGGTGAACAACCCAACATGGCGACAATGACAAGAGACCAAAACTCCAAACCTCTCAATGAGAGAAAAGTTCGAAATAGCAATGTTTCGATCAAAAGATCTTTGTCAGGCACAAACGTTTGATCAAAATGTTGCCATTTTTACCTTTTGTAAATAAAGGGAGAATTACAGTGTGCAGATCTTTTTTACATTATTGTATGTATGTTGTGGTCTTGCACCTGACAGGTGGGCACACGCACACTGTACGGTTTTTTGGACAAATTTTGAAAATCCTAAATGATTTCTGAAATCCTAGGCCAAAATCTGTAGATTTTTTGGTTTGACATGTTTACAGACAGCCGATTAATGATCACTGTGATCAATTTTGTCCTCTGATGAAGTTCTGTCAGTAGGGTTGGGTATCGTAAGACATTTTTCAGTTCCTATTCCGGTTCCAGTTTTGCCCAATGATTCCCGGTTCTGATTCCGGTTCCATTTAAATGAACTATTATTACCTATTATTATTAACTTTATTACCTTAATTGAATGGAGTGTTGCTGTAAGGTAATTAGTAATGTTGAATAATGCTAGTCCATCAATCACATGTGCTTCAAAGTTGCTGTTTTTACACTAAAACTATACACCATGCAGGGGTGTCCAAACTCTGTCCTGGAGATCTACTCCTGCAGAGTTTAGCTCCAACCTGTCTCAAACCTGACTTTCTACAATGCCTAGTGAGATCTTGATTAGCTGCTTCAGATGTGTTTAATTAGGGTTGGAGCTGAATTCTGCAGGATAGTAGATCTCCACGACCGAGTTTGGGCCCCCCTGCTATACACAGTAACATTCTGCTTTTCTAGCAGTAATAAGCTGGTTGGCCAAATAGTCCCTTGAGGGCTAGACACTTGTTGATTTTCCTAAAATAATGAAATAACTGTCATACTTAATCATGTATACATGTCCCTATACGAAATTCTGTAGAAATTACAGTATTACTGGCAGCAGTTTGCCAGTGACTTACTGTAGATTTATATTTATCTAATTTATTGGCAACATTTTTTTCAAAGATAAATGAACATTAAACATTAACAAGAAATTATTTTTACAGAAAAAAAACGATAAAATAACAGCCTCATGCAAGAATTTCTGGAAACTAAAAATCTGAAAAACCCCAGAAAAACGTTGATGAGGAGTTTTGGTCCGTGTATCATCTGATCATTTGATTATTCCATTCAATATAACAAACGGAAAAAGAAAAAAACAGCCGATAGGCCTATTTCGTATGCGTCAAAAAATAAAAAAGCGATGTTTTTTTCTCATTTCAGCTTGAAACGGGAAATCCAATAAGTAAATGAACCAAAACGAAATAATACGGCTAATTTCCGTTTTTCCTCCCACTCGCTGGAGCTAGTGGGCGGGGCTTGAACTACTCCAGCTCCACCTCTGTGGACCTAGAAAAGTGAGATGCCCCTCGCTGCAGCCTGTAGCACGGTGACGTCATGCATGTTTTAACGCACATGCGTAAAGCATGTCTTTACAGCGCATGCGTCTGAACGTGTTGCAGTCAAGCAATCGTTACTGCACATGTGTATCCTGTTTATGTTACGCGGTAAAAGTTTTCACGTACTATTTTGATGTCATTAATGTGTAATAGGCCACTGCGTTCCAGACAACTCGGAGCTCGGATATTATGTCCGACCTCACTGCATTCCTGTCAATCATGCGTCACGGCATATTTGTTCGTGATGGACGGAACTAACACTAATCAAACGATAATTAATAGCATAATAAAATGTAAAATAGTGGTGACAGTATGTGTTTAGTTTAATGTGTTTTTATTAGTCTCACGTAATGCAGTTTGTCACAGAAACGATGCTGACCATGGTGAAATATCTTAAGTCATGACAAAAATAAAACAATTTTAGCCATGCCAGCACTCAAAAACGAACATTATTTTTCATTAGATTAGATTAGATTCAACTTTATTGTCATTACACATGTACAAGTACAAGGCAACGAAATGCAGAAGTTGAGTAATTAGAGTTGAACTCGCAATAACATTAACAGCAACAGCCAGTTGGTGGCGCTTGATTGTACTTTTCTAGGTCCACAGAGGTGGAGCTGGAGTAGTTCAAGCCCCGCCCACTAGCTCCAGCGAGTGTAAGCTGAAAAATAAAGAAATGTTGATGTTTCTAAGATGGAAGAAGGCAGTTTTTGTGACATTAGACATTTTGAAATGACAAATTGCTATCCAATATAATGCCAAGGTCTTTAACTATATTTGCTGAGGTAACAGTGCAGCCTTCTATTTGTAAGTTGTAATCTGTAATATTTTGCTTACAGGTCTTTGGTTTGATGAGTAATATCTCTGTTTTAGCAGAATTTAGCAGAAGAAAATTAAATAAGATATATCAAAAATATAGGACAAATATAACGTAATTTAGTGGCAGAGGGAGCTGTAAGCTGCTGGTACGTGTACAGCCAGACAAAACAACACAGTCATCCAAGACGCGAGTGCATGTACAGTTGTGGAAAACTGTCATGGTCCTGCCCTTCTAGCCTTGTAAATTCCTAGAGCCTTGTGAGCAGAGTCGTGAGTCGTGACAGTGCCATGTCTGTGTGTTAATGTTGTATGTGGAGTCGCGTGGCCTGGTCGTGGTTTTCCTACATCTTGACCACGCCCCCCGGAATTTAAATTCATAGTTTAGTAGACAGGATTGTGACAGTATCATGTCTTCGTGTTTACGTTCTGTGACCACGAAGAAATGAAACTTCCACGTGTTTAAGTTTCATTTCTTCGTTTATTATGAGTACATTTGTCCTCGTTTTATTGTTGCGTTTTTATTTAAAATAACAATAAACCACAAAATAAGCATTCGTTGAAAACTTCAGAAGTGGACCATGAAGCATCAACTGACAAATTTGCAGGTAAGAAATGAATGTCTGATAACTTCCTGTTAGTCCAGTCATGTGA
This sequence comes from Oreonectes daqikongensis, assembly GCA_026939265.1. Lineage (NCBI taxonomy): Eukaryota > Metazoa > Chordata > Actinopteri > Cypriniformes > Nemacheilidae > Oreonectes > Oreonectes daqikongensis. The sequence goes on from JAOTQM010000584.1 coordinate 227,828, forward strand.
AAAAGGTTAGGGTTTTGACATTTAAACAAGCAAACATGCGATCCTCTTGGAAACATATGACACATTAAATTAACATTGTGTATTCATTTTCATTGTGTATTCATTTAACTAATTAGTCAATGGTAAAAGTGTGAACCCTACAGTTCATCAGGCCATAAATATTTATGAATTCTTTATAATATTTAAGTTTTCTTGTCCACATGACTGTACATCATTTTTGACAATGCAGTTTAAATAATAAATAATTATTTAAAATAATAATAATAATAATACTGTGTATGTGTTTGCATATTTACCAATTTACAATATCTGTTTATAGAGTGGAACAAACATTATTCAGTATCAGGAGGAGACATGGAAGACAAGTCCTAGATTTTCTGCAGCTTGGGGATAAAACCAGTTGCTCTTAAGTCTTCATTACTGTGGGCAGCATGACGCTGGACTGGAGGAAGACCGTCTTTTACAAGCAGTTGATAAATGTTGTTTGGAGTATGCCAAGCCTGGTGCTTCTGTTTGGTAGCTTTTGCTTAGGCAGTTTATTTATTTGATTTTTGTAAATTGATATATGAGGTGGTTTCCCAGACAGGGTTTAGCCTAGTCCCAGACTAAAATACATTTTAGAGCTGTCTTAACTGAAAACTGTTTGCACTGACAGATCTTAAAATATATCAGATTGTTTTGTCTCAAAATGCTCACCATTATTATTTGTTTATAAGACATGTTTGTATAAACTACCTAAATATCTCAATTTAATTAGGGCTTAAGCTAATCCCGTCTGGGAAACCAACCGTAAAACTAGTAACTTTATGAAAGAAGTACAGTAGGCTAATACAACTGCAACCAAAACTTATTGTAGCCTATTCTTATTGTATTGGAAATAAAGAATTGTAAAGATATTTCTATGCTGTGCATTGCTTGTGTACCCTATTATAAAATAATAATAAATAGAAAGGCAAAATAATAATAAAGAACAAATATAATAAGAATAAAATAATAAATAATGATTTGGCAAAATAACCCAACAAATTAGTTATTTCATAACCCAATTAATTGGGTTAAACTTGCAACCCAATGTATTGGGTTAAAATAACCCAACAATGGGTCGGTGCTATAGTAACCCAGCATTGGGTTATTTGTTGGGTCAATTTTAACCCAACTGTTTTTAGTGAGTACTGTATTTTTGAATTTTAAAAATACTACAAAATACTTTTACAAGGGAGCATGAAATTTCTTCACAAACCCTCCATCAATTGGCCTATTTGATCTATCCCTTCACCATTACACTGATTCTAAACCATGTTTGATAGCAACAGCTTTTCTCTGCCCAAGTCCTGCAATAAATCTTACATATGCAACCAGTTAACAGATCAAATATTCACATACTGTATGCCTGGCTGTGATCTCCCAGATGAAAGTTAGTTTTAAAGTTACAAACAGTTTAATGTTTTGAAGTTTGCAAATGACTTGTAATTGTACCCTATTTTAGTTACTTTTTAACAAAGGGCCTTTTTGTGCATCAGCAACACTGACTCAATGACAAACAAGTCATTCATAAGATGACAACTGATGGCACCAATTCATAGCAACTAGTTTCTCATTAATGAATCATTTGATTGTTAATCATAAATAATTTTAAACATACAATAATATATTGTGTGACAGGCAGTCGCTCATGCAATGGAATGCAAAATCATGCTTCTATTAAACAGCTACTTGAATTAAGGTACAATATTCAGCAAATATTTTTGTAGGACTATCAATCATTGGGAGCTAAAAAGAAACATTGTAGCAAAAATAATTTTACATTTAAATTTTTTTTAACTCTAATGATATGTATGGCCTTTTATCTTGTGCACAAAGAAGTTTGTTAAATATATGAATTGTGAAAAATCAGCATTACAAGAAGCTGCCGTCAGCAGTTCTGCTATGATTTTCACATTGTGTCGTATGTATTTGTGTCGTATGTATCATGCTGCTGCTCCACGCAAGTTTACACCATTACTGCATTAATGAGACTGGACGCGGTGACGGAAGGTGGGGAAGATGTGAGGAGGGTGAGTTGAGTGCGCAGGACAAGTTCGGCGATGGGATCCGGGGGTGCTGAAGCAGTGCCTGGTGATCCCTGTTGTGTGGTCATGGTGGTGGGTTCAGTCTTCTGTAACAACAACAGGTCAGGCAGAAGAGCACACCACAGGGCTGAGTTCAAAAGGTGGTTTAATGAAAAGGGTGAGGGCACAAACAGAGTTCCAAAAACATGAACACCAGGGGAGAAGTCAAATAGGTAAGTTTGACAACGGGTAAGAAATCCAACGGGTAAGAAATCCAACGGGTAAGAAATCCAACGGGTAAGAAATCCAACGGGTAAGAAATCCAACGGGTAAGAAATCCAACGGGTAATAATGATAAGCGGTACGGGACATAGAAACAACTAGACCGAACAAAGACATGAACACGAGTGCAAACTTAAATGGTGTCCGTGAAACAAGGAACAGGTGCTGGAGTAATCAAGATGGCGGAGGTGCGATGCATGATGGGTGATGTGGTTCTAAAAGTCCGGGGAAAGTGAACGGATGATGCGGTGAGAAGGCGCTGATGAAGGGGGCATGGTCGGCGTAGGTGCTGAAGCCGATACAGTTGTGAATCTGCCTGAAAGAGAATGTGTGTCTGTATTGTCTTATTGCACAGCAAAGAGAAGATTTTGAAAGGCCAAAAACTCTTCAAATATCACAGATGGAAAATGGCAGAAATCTGTTTGTTATTTTAGTGTCAAAAAATAAAAAGAAATAATAAATAAAGGAAAACTGCACCTCCATCAGCACAAGTTGTTTGGGTCACTGTTCAAGGAACAAATCTTCTGCTCTCATGAAAAAACAAACTCCACCATATTAATCTGCCATAACCAGGACTAGAGTGAAATGAAAAAGAGTTTTTTTGGCAGCAAGAACACAAGATGGGTTTGGTGCACAGAGGGATAAAAAGTGCCCCATGTCCAAAGTTAAATATACTGCTGGACTTTTATACTACATCACCCATATTCAGATACATGAAATCATGAATTATATCGGTTAGTTCTTCCATCAGCACAATAGTTCAAAACAACCATCAAATTCAACACAAAAATGTGTCACCGAACTCAAAATCAAGATCCTGCCATAGTCATCCCAGTTCCCTGATCTGAACACTATAGAAAATGAGTGGGATGAACTGAAGAAGAGGAAGCACCAACATTTGAAGGATCTGGAGAAATTCTGTACAAAGGAATAGACTCAGATGATTCTCCATGTATTCTCAAACCTCATCAGACTGAAAAGAAAAGATTCAGAGGTGTTTGTCGTGCAACTAGAGGTTGCAGAAAGTATTAAATACAAGGGTGTCAATAATTATGGTCAGGGTGTATTAGAGAAAAACATGTTTTTCCCAATGTGATATTCTTCCCACTTCAAATTGTTTTACTTTAATGAAATGTTGGAATTTTGTAGATTTTTCAATAAAAGATCAAAATGAGAAACAATGCAGATTTATTTTTACAGCCGCCTTTGCTCATATTTACCAAGAGTGTCCTAACTTTTTCACATGACTGTATATACAGAATATATATAGTCAGTCCCTATTCTTGTCACCCCTGACCCGACCCGTCAGTTTGTGGAGGAGGTCGATGCTTCAGAGGTAGGGGTCAGGGTGGTCCTTTCCCAGGTTTCCCCCCATGACCTTAAGCTGCATCCTTGCACTTATTATTCCCACCGTTTGTCTCCCACAGAAGAAGGCAACCGAGAGCTGTTGGCAGTCCTTTAAAAGGCTCTGGAGGAGTCTCTCTCTCTCTCTCTCTCTCTCTCTCTCTCTCTCTCTCTCTCTCTCTCTCTCTCTCTCTCTCTCTCTCTCCAGTGCGTGACATCGGTTGTGTGTTGTAAAAGGTTTTAGAGAGAGAAAACAGGTGTATTACTTATCAAATCTGCGAGATGTTTATTACTTGTGCATATGTGTGCCTGCATCACTGTAGGTACACTGTTGTATGTATGCACTATGGAAATAACATTATGGAGTGTTTGCATGTAACTGTCGTGATATGTCTTAATATGTAGATGTGCCTATTTAACTTTGTTATGTGACTGTATCATTGCCAACCATGCTGTTACTTGAGCTATTTACTTTCTTACTTTCTATTATGTGTATATGCATATATTCAATCATTTATAAACCTAAACTGTTGGTTATAACTTAGCGGCGTGCATGCGCTGTGACCGTATGTGCTCTGCAGCTGCGTGCATGTGAACTATGCGCGCGCGCCATTAGCACACTTTTCGTATACTTAATGTCTAGTTGATTTTCATCAGTTAATCTAGTTGCAGTATAATGTTGTGTATTTATTTCTGTCATTATTCATCTGTTTTATTGTTAATTATGTCGTTGTCTGTATAATCATGTTCATATTTGTTTCATTTACACTCCTACTTGAGCGATATTGCATTAATAATCTACTCATGATGAGCCTACTTTCATCGAAACAAATATCTATTATAATCTACCAATTTAAATAGTTCTTGTTTCTTCATTGAAGTCTCAGTTTTCTCTTTATGTAACCTGAAACCCATGTGATGACGTGAGATCATGTTTTATTATAGCAATCCAGTTGTTTATTTCATAAGGAGTTCTGTCTTGATGTGAATAAAAACACTGAAAGTGTCAACTGATTGCATTTCATTTTCTTTGAAAGCGTAGAAATGTCACATTACTCTATTAAAATAAACCTCAGGCAAAGATCTCCATTAAAAACAATACGACTAACACAAATGTCAAGACTCAGGAGCAATATGAACTATGTACTGATTCTTGGCCTGTGTTTCCCACATGCGATGAAAAGACATTTATTATGGTCTGGACTAACACACAAAGACCTCAAACACTCTTAAAATAATACATAATAAAACATGACGTTATGTCACAACTCAGTGTTCTTCTGAAATATAACACTTGTGTGATTGGCTTGTCAGTTTGATCCACAAATACACATTTAGTTATAATAATAATGATGCAGTTCATTTATTCTGAAACATTTATTCTGATGACAGAGAAGTGAGGGACCATAGACTATAAGGTTAATGGCGTTTGGATGCTGATTTCTGTTTGTAATGCTTTGCTAAGGTGGAAACTTGACCAAACATCAATGTGCTGAATACATGTACACAATCCTCATCAACTCATGGACTAAACATTACAGTCTGTAAACAATAAATCATTAATGTTGTGAAGAAACCAATGGACATTTAAAATCAACACTTTTCTTTAAAGAGGAAATTGAATGAGTTCAGTCAATAAGAGCTGAGGTCAACACAATCAATGATGGCCTTGACACTCTGATGAAACCTACATATCCAAGCAAAAACCCAACAACACAAGGTTTTTAATTCAAGTCTGACTGTACACATCCGTGGGTGAGTGTATTTATCCGATCTCCTCTATCACACACACACACACAGAGAGAGAGAGAGAGAGAGAGAGAGAGAGACACACACACACACACAAAACACACTTTGATGGCTGGAAGTTTCAGCTGCGTCAGTAAGAATCGGAATGAACTGTTGCTGTCATCTGGTGTGATTCATGCTGGAGCTGAAGCAGGATGAAAATAACGAAATAAATAACAGTCAGCGGTCAATGACAGCACATCTATCAGTGGCCCGTGCCCGCCCCCGCCGGCCGGCTAAATCTCGCTGTGGCCTGAATCATTTTTAAACGTCAGTCCTGGAAAGCATTAGCCGAGGCCTGTGACAGCGGTTTGTTAGCAGGATAGATGAGCGGCGCTCTCGTGCCGGCTCTGATGCTCTGAAGGTAATACAGCAGCTGTCAGATGAACAGAACAACACGTGCACTTCATTGGCTTTGCTGTGTTTCAGAGGCTCTGGCATTTGCCACTCGCTCTGTTGCTTGCTTGTGGTTGTTATGTGCTAAGACGCGGTTGGTAAATGTGAAGAGTAACGTCCATCTCCTCCACAGCTGCGTCTTCAGAGTTCAGAATGAAGAAGAAGAAGATGAATTGTGTTTTTACTGCTCTGTCTGTCTAACACAAACACCATGAACAAACGAGGAAGCAGAAATCTTGTGTTCTTATAAATAATCGAATGTTTCGTTTGTTTACTGACACACACGCAATGTGTTTGTTCACTGTAAGAGGCGGATGGACTGAAGTCTCGTCATTGATTTCAGATCACTGCAGGTAATGTGTGATGTTCTCTTCACTCCTCCATTCAATAAATCCAATCAATGAAAACATTTCTCTTATAATTGTGTGTTTTAAATCTGACAACGTACAATAATTCCTTCAAATAAACCACTCCGGGTAGATGAAATTTAGCTTCATATATATACATCTGTGCTTTCATTCTTCTGAGGGGATTTTATTGGTATAGATTGTGATGAGCAATCAAAAGTGATCAAAGTGATGAAAGCTGCCAGTGAGACGGTTAGGTGACGGCGGTGTGTGTTCTTGTCCTGAATTTCTCTTCTAGCTGAAACAGCATTACAAACACATACAGTACAGATGTACAGTGTGCTTGTGTGCATGGATGCCCTTCACAAATGTGACCCTGGACAACACGAAATTGGAGTTTTTACATCATCTGAAAGCTGAATAAATAAGCTGGTCAAGATATAACTATTCTCTTACAATGAACAACACTTGCTGTTTCATTCATGTTGTGAATAAGGAAATGTAATAATTTAGACAGATTTTCAAATGCATTCTGTTTCTTTCGTCTACAGTGAACGAAGATTTTCTCTCATTATCATCACTGTCAACTTTCTCTGAAGAATTTATCCAGATTATAATTTGATGGATTTTCCATGGCTATTAAAAACACGGGCTTGTTTGATGATGTTGATTTCATTTGATAAAGGTAGATTCGGCATATTTAAAACAATTCAAAGTCCTTTATGTGAGTTTAGTGCAGGAATAAACACCCAACAAACACAAAACCTTTTTAAATACGACAAAATGTCAGTTTTTGTCGCGTTATAAATACGTGTTTCGACAACGTGAAAGAAAAGTTTTTATAATGTTGCTTTTACGTTGTTAGTAAAAGACCAACACATGCTAATGAAAAAAAAAATTTGGGGGTCTCCAACCTTTAAGTTTTGCATTGACAAAAAGCGTTCGTCTTAGCGTTCGTCTTTCATGATTTCCATTTGAAATGTAATAAATATCCAGAAATAAAAGCCTATAGCATATCTTTAATACAATTCTTTCTTTGAAACGATAATAACATTAAAACATCAGTGAACAAGATATAAAGGTAAGCAAATTCTTACAAATTTTATTGACAATTGGCAATATGAAAATAATCTCTTTAATATATATATATATATATTTAGAGTAAAACTTATACAATAAGGTCAATGTTATGAACAAACAATCATGTTAATAAATAATGTAATAACACAGAAAAACACAGGCTACATAAAGTATAAGACCAAAAATGCATAATTTTGGAAAAAAGCAAAATGTGAACATTTTGGTTTCTCTACTGTAGGGTTATATTACTGAAAACATAATGCTCATCTATAGGAGTACATAAATGTATATATTTGAGGTTGTCAACAGAAAGTCTTTGACAGTCAGAAAGGAGCACTCACTGAACGACTGCATCAGACCATTTCACATTTAAAGATTCCTAAGTCACTAAATGTGTAGTTGTTAAATGTGAAGTGGTCAGAAGAGGTCGTGTGGAGGTGTGTGTCCCTTTCTGACTGTCCAGTCGCAAGAAAAACTTGAATTGTGTTGTGTGTGTCTTAGAATGTTTCAACAAGTCCAGGGGTGGGGAACCTTGATCCTGAAGGGCCACTGTCCTGCCTTCAACCCTAATTAAACATGTGAACCAACTAATCTTCAGTCTTCAGGATTACTAGAAATCTCACAGCAGGTGTGTGTTGGAGCTGACTGGAACTAAACTCTGTAGGACAGCGGCCCTCCAGGATCAAGGTAACTAGTTGTTGAATCCAGTGGTGTAGTCCTGATAAAAAAAGTGGTGTACTATACCACCATTAACCCCGAACCTAAATGACCAAAAGTAACATGACTTTTTTCTACTAACATGACAATTATTACAATTAAATGTGGCATGTATTTAAATTGACAAATTTTTCACTTATGCTTTAATTATGAATTTATAGGCTAGCATTTCCAGAGTTACAGATTTACAGACTTGACATATTTCTTACATTTCTTTGGGTTAAACAGTGAAAGTGATTTTGCAATCAGTTTGAAGGTTGATTATCTTAAACCTTAAATGTTTCAAACAGGAAGTGCAGACCTCTTGTTTCTCAAAAAAAGTGTCTTTAACAGTTTGCCAGTAACTTACTGTAGATTTATATTTATCTAATTTATTGGCAACAGTTTGTTTAAACATAAATAAACATCAATAAGTCTTTATCTTTACTGGAAAAAAAATAACAGCCTCATGCAAACATTTATGGGAACCAAAAGCAAAAGGTTGATGAGGATTTTTGGTTCTTTTTTTCCTGTAAAGATAAAGACTTATTAATGTTTAATGTTCATTTATCTTTGAACAAACTGTTGCCAATAAATTAGATAAATATAAATCTACAGTAGGTTTCTGGCAAACTGCTGCATAACTACAGCAAAAATGTTTACAGTGTGAACAACAACTTATTTTAAACGTCAATAAGGGGTTTAAAACAACTGTAAAGAAAATAAGAATACAGAGAAAACGCAAGGATTCTGACTTGTGAGCTTTTAAACAGTACGCAAAGTTGGTTTAAAGTGATTCCCTCTTTCTTTTGCCCCGCTTTAAACACCATCTCTTTATGATATTAACGAATCATAGATATCTGTCACAACTTTAAATACTAGTTTTATTTAAATGACACGTGACGAAATGAAACAAAACACTAAAAGTGAGCAGTTTTAATGTTACCTGATGGACGCGGGACTTTTTCAGTCGCTGTTAGGTTTCCATCCACCTTTATGCGCATTTTGGACTATTGCATGAAAAAACCCTGGATGGAAATTCCAAGATGCGCATACATTTTGAAAATGCGCTCAAAAAAAATATGCGCACAAGTGAGTAGGATAATCTTTTTATCCGAAAAGAAAAAATGCACATGAATTATGATGGGGTCGGCAACCTTTGTGACCAAAAGAGCCATTTTGGCCTCTCTCCCACCCCCAAAATTTTGCCTGGAGCTGCAAAACATATGTAACCTTTAAATTAAAAACATAACATTAATAATTAGTTACCCAGTGGCACTATAGTGTGATTTCGATTGTATGCTAGCAACACTTTGTCCCTGGCAAAAAGTGGGAGTGTAGCCTGGCAACGAGAGTGGCGTCGCGGTGTTGCACTTAAACTTTTTTTTCTGTGAACTCTCTTTTTGGCATTTCTTTGATTTTAAATGAATGAATACTGTGTAGTTTTGAGTCAACATTAAATCTTGGTTTGAGTTTATTTCACAATAAAGAAACCAGAGTATGATGAAGCTGTAACGCTGTATGACACTTCTGTCTATTTATACCCGGTTCAATTAGTCACTCTTTGTGAAGTCTTGTTAGTGTCTGTACTGCATCTCTAAGCGGTTTGCCTATTGTTTATTTGTGTTTTGACCTTTGCTTGGTTCTTGTTTTTCTGCCTGTTTGTTGCCTGCCCCGACCATTGCCTGTTTCACCGTTTTGCCTGTTTGCTGCCTGCCCTGATTCTTGCCTGTACCATTATTATTTTAATAAAGCTGCACTTAGATCCTCAACCTTCGTGTCTCGGAGCAGTTCGTGACACTTAGCATGAAATAAATGTATTTCAAATACATTTTAGTATATTTATTTTTCACTAGGGGAATAAAACGTGAAACATTTGACTTGATTAGTTACTGCACCACTGCGGTAAAAGTGGACAGTGAATCAGATTTCTTTAGGTTTTATCTCAGACCCAGTCTAATGTGGACATGCTCAGACACAAACTCAACATACTCCGACTTGAATGAGCTGGTCTTGACTCACTGCTATGACTAGATAACACACACAGTTCAGTCATACACTCATCCATGAAGCTGATTGGTTCTCCTAAAGCTTGACCAATCAATCTTTCTATCCTACATTACTTATTTACAATGACTTATTTACTGTCCTGTTCTGGCTCAACTCAATGCAGGAAGCCATGAATTTTTTAAGACATTCATGTTTATATATTCATATGTTAGATAAAGCAGATATACATCTACCACACAAAAATAGACTTTATATTTGACATCAACAAAATGAAGTATACAACAAATCATTGTTTAAATGAATGACATATTCTCCATACACAGGAACACTGGATACATCAAATACACCTATATTCATAAACTTTTTGCTACAGCCATGATTATAAACAACACACACTCACATTCTAATCAGACAGCAAGATGATAAACATTATCAAGAGAAATGTATCTATCCAACTGTATGACTAACTATTGTACTGTATGACCGTATGACTATTGTACTGTATGACCGTATGACTATTGTACTGTATGACCGTAACACTGTATGACTATTGTACTGTATGACCGTAACACTGTATGACTATTGTACTGTATGACCGTAACGCTGTATGACTATTGTACTGTATGACCGTAACGCTGTATGACTATTGTACTGTATGACCGTAACGCTGTATGACTATTGTACTGTATGACCGTAACACTGTATGACTATTGTACTGTATGACCGTAACACTGTATGACTATTGTACTGTATGACCGTAACACTGTATGACTATTGTACTGTATGACCGTAACAGTGTATGACTATTGTACTGTATGACCGTAACACTGTAGGACTATTGTACTGTATGACCGTAACACTGTATGACTATTGTACTGTATGACCGTAACAGTGTATGACTATTGTACTGTATGACCGTAACACTGTATGACTATTGTACTGTATGACCGTAACACTGTATGACTATTGTACTGTATGACCGTAACACTGTATGACTATTGTACTGTATGACCGTAACACTGTATGACTATTGTACTGTATGACCGTAACACTGTATGACTATTGTACTGTATGACCGTAACACTGTATGACTATTGTACTGTATGACCGTAACAGTGTATGACTATTGTACTGTATGACCGTAACGCTGTATGACTATTGTACTGTATGACCGTAACACTGTATGACTATTGTACTGTATGACCGTAACAGTGTATGACTATTGTACTGTATGACCGTAACGCTGTATGACTATTGTACTGTATGACCGTAACAGTGTATGACTATTGTACTGTATGACCGTAACACTGTATGACTATTGTACTGTATGACCGTAACGCTGTATGACTATTGTACTGTATGACCGTAACACTGTATGACTATTGTACTGTATGACCGTAACGCTGTATGACTATTGTACTGTATGACCGTAACAGTGTATGACTATTGTACTGTATGACCGTAACACTGTATGACTATTGTACTGTATGACCGTAACGCTGTATGACTATTGTACTGTATGACCGTAACGCTGTATGACTATTGTACTGTATGACCGTAACGCTGTATGACTATTGTACTGTATGACCGTAACACTGTATGACTATTGTACTGTATGACCGTAACACTGTATGACTATTGTACTGTATGACCGTAACACTGTATGACTATTGTACTGTATGACCGTAACGCTGTATGACTATTGTACTGTATGACCGTAACGCTGTATGACTATTGTACTGTATGACCGTAACGCTGTATGACTATTGTACTGTATGACCGTAACAGTGTATGACTATTGTACTGTATGACCGTAACACTGTATGACTATTGTACTGTATGACCGTAACACTGTATGACTATTGTACTGTATGACCGTAACACTGTATGACTATTGTACTGTATGACTGACTATTGTACTGTATGACCGTATCGCTGTATGACTATTGTACTGTATGACCGTAATGCTGTATGACCGTAATGCTGTATGACTATAATGCTGTATGACCGTAATGCTGTATGACCGTAATGCTGTATGACCGTAATGCTGTATGACAGTAATGCTGTATGACAGTAATGCTGTATGACAGTAATGCTGTATGACCGTAATGCTGTATGACCGTAATGCTGTATGACCGTAATGCTGTATGACCGTAATGCTGTGTGATGCTCTGTAATGCTTTATTATACTGTATGACTGTAATTCAGTATTATACTGTATGCCTGTAATGCTTTATTATACTGTATGCCTGTAATGCTGTATTATACTGTATGCCTGTAATGCTTTATTATACTGTATGACTGTAATTCAGTATTATACTGTATGCCTGTAATGCAGTATTATAGTGTATGCCTGTAATGCTTTATTATACTGTATGCCTGTAATGCTTTATTATACTGTATGCCTGTAATGCTGTATTATACTGTATGCCTGTAATGCTTTATTATACTGTATGCCTGTAATGCTGTATTATACTGTATGCCTGTAATGCAGTATTATACTGTATGCCTGTAATGCTGTATTATACTGTATACCTGTAATGCTTTATTATACTGTATGCCTGTAATGCAGTATTATACTGTATGCCTGTAATGCTGTATTATACTGTATACCTGTAATGCTTTATTATACTGTATGCCTGTAATGCTTTATTATACTGTATGCCTGTAATGCTGTATTATACTGTATACCTGTAATGCTTTATTATACTGTATGCCTGTAATGCTGTATTATACTGTATGCCTGTAATGCTTTATTATACTGTATGCCTGTAATGCTGTATTATACTGTATGCCTGTAATGCAGTATTATACTGTATGCCTGTAATGCTGTATTATACTGTATGCCTGTAATGCTGTATTATACTGTATGCCTGTAATGCAGTATTATACTGTATGCCTGTAATGCTGTATTATACTGTATACCTGTAATGCTGTATTATACTGTATGCCTGTAATGCTTTATTATACTGTATGCCTGTAATGCAGTATTATACTGTATGCCTGTAATGCAGTATTATACTGTATGCCTGTAATGCTGTATTATACTGTATACCTGTAATGCTGTATTATACTGTATACCTGTAATGCTTTATTATACTGTATGCCTGTAATGCTGTATTATACTGTATGACTGTAATGCTGTATTATACTGTATGCCTGTAATGCTGTATTATACTGTATGCCTGTAATGCTGTATTATACTGTATACCTGTAATGCTGTATTATACTGTATGCCTGTAATGCTTTATTATACTGTATGACTGTAATGCTGTATTATACTGTATGCCTGTAATGCTGTATTATACTGTATGCCTGTAATGCAGTATTATACTGTATACCTGTAATGCTGTATTATACTGTATGCCTGTAATGCTTTATTATACTGTATACCTGTAATGCTGTATTATACTGTATGCCTGTAATGCTGTATTATACTGTATGCCTGTAATGCTGTATTATACTGTATACCTGTAATGCTGTATTATACTGTATACCTGTAATGCTTTATTATACTGTATACCTGTAATGCTGTATTATACTGTATGACTGTAATGCTGTATTATACTGTATGCCTGTAATGCTGTATTATACTGTATGCCTGTAATGCTTTATTATACTATATGCCTGTAATGCTGTATTATACTGTATACCTGTAATGCTGTATTATACTGTATGCCTGTAATGCTTTATTATACTGTATGCCTGTAATGCTGTATTATACTGTATACCTGTAATGCAGTATTATACTGTATGCCTGTAATGCTGTATTATACTGTATACCTGTAATGCTTTATTATACTGTATGCCTGTAATGCTTTATTATACTGTATGCCTGTAATGCAGTATTATACTGTATGCCTGTAATGCTGTATTATACTGTATACCTGTAATGCTGTATTATACTGTATGCCTGTAATGCAGTATTATACTGTATGCCTGTAATGCTGTATTATACTGTATACCTGTAATGCTTTATTATACTGTATGCCTGTAATGCAGTATTATACTGTATGCCTGTAATGCTGTATTATACTGTATACCTGTAATGCTTTATTATACTGTATGCCTGTAATGCAGTATTATACTGTATGACTGTAATGCTGTATTATACTATATGACTCTAATGTTGTATGACCATTGTACTGTATGACCGTTATACTGTAATTATATGCAAAACCTGATGTTCTGAAACAATTATTGCTCTAAAACAGATCAACTATGCAGAGAAAGAAAACCATCATAAAATCACATTACATAATAACAAACACGTTGCCTGTTTCTAGTCTGTGAATATTGCACAATATTGCGCCTCCTGCCCTCCAGCGTGCTCCTTTCGTATTTTATTTTCAGCACGTGAAGCTTACGCTCTTCCCTGCAACAGAAACAGAGAGTCTCTACTCATTCATTTTTGGAGGCTGGGCTAATGTCTCCCTCATCAGTCATTGCTTCTGTGTTTATAAACGTTCCTGCTAGAGAACTTCCATGTCTTGCTTTAACAGGAGCCAGTTCAGACAGATTTATGTTGTCATTTGTCACGAGGGTCGTCTTGTCCATGGTTTTTCTACTGTGCTTAGACACCACTGCATCCAGAAAGTCATACTTCGGGGACAAAGTACCACTCTCAAAAAGATATTTGGCCACATGTGAGAAAGCTGCATTGCTCAACAGTGAAGCCAACATAGAGACCGTCTTATAGGGGAACCTCTGTTCTACATAGTGCTCCACTTCCTTGGTGAGATGGTGAACCTTTTCACGGGACTTCCAGCCGGGGTAGTAGATGAAAGGGAGCAGTTTGAGGTAGGGTTCCCCCCCACCGACCCGCAGCAGTAGTCCAAAGAGGTACCCTGCAACGGAGCCGTAGGTGTTGGTACCCTTGACGAACAGCACACACAGAAGCTGCGGGAAGATGATGATGTACACCAAATCGGAGCTCAAGTACCACAGACCGTAAACAGACCCTGTCAGAAGAGCCATAGCTGTCGCTATTCCCCCAAACACAAAGATGGTGATCCTCATTACCCACACAATCTCTCTGTCAGAGGCCTGCGGAGAAACATTCACACGTGTTGAGGGTACTTATCATTACTCAAGATAATGCTACACAGCAAACTAATGAACTATAGAAACATTCTTGTGAATGTACCAATGACTGGCATAACCTCTGCTCAGTATGGCCAGTGTCACATAAATACAATGCTTTATTGTGTTACACTCATACACACAAAGAACATACACTAAAGTATCACATAATTTATACCAATAAATAATAATAAAAATAACACCTATAATTGCAGCATCGTCTTTGTAGACTTCAGTCAAAGTGTAGGATTAGGATTTGTTATTCAGCTCTTTGTAAAAAGCCAAAACTAGAACAAAAGACTAAAGAAAGACAATATGGAAGTGCAACAACTTTACATAGCAATGTAAACACAACAACTGACAACAAACAAATGAAACACAGAAGTAGTAGTAGTATAGAGTACGCAGAAACAATCAAACCAAATGCAACAAACATTATAAGCATGTCAAAATAAGAGTCCTAGTGAACATAAACGTGGCAAAATGTGATGATCAGTAACAGATTTTATTACTTTAATGCAAATCATTCATTGAAGTTTACATTTCAAAGAAATACTTTTTTCATCTTAACAAATAAGAATAATGTCCTTCCCTTTCTGTCGGTCACTTTGACGTTGTGTCGACAGATGGGGTTTGAACTTGAGAACCTATCTCTTCTGAGAGGAATTTAAAAAGGCCAATGAACTCGGCGAATGGCAGCCGCATGCCAGTCCCCGCCCCGGACTTCCGGGTATAAAAGGAGAACGGTGTGCACATTCATTTATCTTTTGTTCTTCGGAACCGTGAGGCATTCGATTGGTTATGCTCAGCAATTTCTCTTCGAGAGCTTTTGGATCCTACGACGCGAGCAGCAAAGCGGTCCCTTCACCATTGGAGTTCTCCTGGGCGTTTCAGCAGCGAGTCACAGAAGCTAAAAAAGCAGATTTCCTGTCTTACATATCGCGCTGTTGCATCCATGGATGTGGCACTCTAGTCTCTGAGTCAGATGGGCACAACACTTGTATTGCGTGTTTAGGACTCCAACACGCACAGATACATTTGTCGACCCGGCTCCGTGGACCATCCGTGCCCCGCCATGCTCGCCAAACCCATCCCTGGTGGGCGCCCCTGGGATGTCCCACCGGGTCCAGACTCAGAAAGACGAAGATGAGCATCGCACACAAGGCATACTCTGCTGCGGGTCAGGCTGCCTCTACCCTTCACTCCATGGCCATCCTCCAGGTCCACCAGGCTAAGGTGTTGAAGGGGCTCGATGATGGGAAGACCGACCCAGCGCAAAAAAAGGAACTGTACACCTCCACTGATCTCGCGCTTCGTGCGACAAAGGTCACTGCACAGTCCTTGGGTCTAGCAATGTCCACTATGGTGGTCCAAGAGCTCCATCTGTGGCTCACGCTTACACAGATGAGTGACACTTAGAAAGTTTGCTTTCTTGATGCGCCCATCTCGCAAGCCGGGCTGTTTGGGGACACCGTGGAGGACTTCTCACAGCAATTCTCCATGGTGAAGAAGCAAACGGAGGCAATTAAACACATCCTGCCCACCGGCCAGCAAAGTCTGCGCCCCCAACAGACGGCCCCCCAGAGACGCAGAGCCCCGTAGAGGAGAGCATCTACTCCCCATCAGCAGCCACCCTGGAAGAAAGCAGCAAAGCGGCCCTGAGCCCAGGGACATCAGGTCCTCCCCAGGGGACGGTGAACCAGATCTGTCCACTAGTTCCTCTGTAGTAGTCCCTGGATCTTGGCTAGAGCTATTTACACCATCGCATTGGCTAGAGAAGACTATCCGTCTTGGCTACGCGATCCAGTTTGCCAGACGCCCGCCCAGGTTTCGGGGAGTTTTGTTCTGTTCTGTACTTCAGGCCGAGGTCGCCACCCTTCTGGTGAAGCATGCGATCGGGCCCGTCCCCCCGGACTAAATGTCCTCCGGGTTCTACAGCCTGTACTTTATCATCCCAAAGAAAGGTGGGGGGTTGCGCCACATTCTAGACCTGCGCTCCCAGAACAAGCACCTTCACAGGATGCCGTTCAGGATGTTGACGCAGAGGCACATCCTGGCATCTATTCGGCACCAGGATTGGTTTGTGGCAATCGACCTGAAGGACGCGTACATCCATGTCTCGATCCTTCCTTGATACCGACTGTTTCTCCGGTTCGCGTTTGAGGGTCGGGCATACCAGTACAAGGTCCTGCCCTTCAGTCTGGCCCTGTTTCCTCGCTTCTTCACGAAAGTCAGGGAGGCTCCCCTAGCTCCCCTCAAGGAACAGGGCGTGCATGTCCTCAACTACCTCGACAACTGGCTCATCATAGCTCACTCGCGGGAGTTGCTGTGCATACACAGGGATTTCGTGCTTTGACACCTAGACCGATTGGGCCTCCGGGTCAACTGGGACAAGAGCAAGCTTTCTCCTGTGCGGAGCATCTCTTATATCAGCATGAAGCTTGACTCTGTGTCCATGTCAGCGTGCCTCACCAACGAGCGCGCCCAGTCGGTGCCGAGTTGTCTGAAGCACTTCAGACGACCACCCGCGGTTTCACCCGAGGCTCCTGGGACATATGGCATCCTCAGCAGGGGTTATCCTGCTCGGGTTGATGGACATGAGACTGCTTCAGCACTGGCTACAGAGTCGGGTCCCTTGGAGTCCGTGGCACACCAGCGCCAGGCATATTACTATCACGCTTCAATGTCGCCGCACCCTAGCCACCCTATCAATTGATGTACGCTTGGACTGCTGTGGCGTACATCAACCATCAGGGTGGCATTCGCTCACGGCAGATGTCGCAAATCGCCTCTGGAGTCAGCAGTGGGTAAAATTCCTGTGCGCCATGTACATCCCAGGCAGGGCTTGACATTAACTTTTTTGCTTACTAGCCAATGTGGCTAGTGGTTTTCAAAGTTACTAGCCACACAGCATTTTTACTAGCCACATTTTGTCTCTTCATCCTTTTTGGTTTCATCGTCAGGTTTCCTCTTGTGTGTTGTCTGCTCACCGGGTTTTGTTACACCTTTTATATGTCACCTTATAGCTTCACCGGCGTCCAACGACGTAACTCCAGCAGGGCAGCTAGCTGTCTCTTCATTTCTGTCACTAGCGCGCAAGCGCAAGGCAACTCTGTATGCATATAATACTCATTGGAGTTGTAGTGTCGTAGTGTCACACTGCAATATGGCTTATTTCAGATGCCTTTTAAAAACACTATAATTATTCAACCCTCCAAAGTGGCTAGTTGGAGTCACTGTGTTACCCGCCACAAGCAAAATCCACCCGCATTTGGCGGGTTGGCGGGTGTTAATGTCAAGCCCTGATCCCAGGCAACCAGACAGCCGACGCGCTTTCTCATGAGGCCTCGTTCTACAGAGAATGGCGACATCCCCACACAGTGGACCTGTTTGTCTACCCGGACACCACCCATTGCCCGCTTTGGTACTCCCTGACCGAGGGCCCCCTCGGCACGGACGCCTTAGTACACAGCTGGCTGCAGGACAAGCAGAAGTACGCCTTCGCCCCAGTGAGCCTCATTGCACAGGTTCTGTGCAAGGTCAGGGAAGAGGAGCATCAAGTGCTGCTAATTGTGCCCTACTGGCCCAATCAGACTTGGTTCTTAGAGCTGATGCTTCTGACGATGACCCCCCTTTGGCCGATTCCTCTGAGGAGGGACCTTGTGTCTCAGGGTAAGAGCACGCTGTGGCACCCATCCTGGACAGGACAAGAAACTCCTGAACGCCCTGCCACCTGCAGTCACTGAGACAAGTTCATTGGCCTCCAAGGTCCTCTTGGAGAGGATAGGTTCTAAAATTCAAACCCCATCAGTCGACACAAGATCTTATTCTCTCCGTCAGGGAACATAGGTTACAGTCGTAACCTAGACGTTACTATCTTGACCACAACACTGAAATGTCTGAACAGAAAAGTGGTGGAAACACATCAAGGAATTGTTAAAATAAATGTTTAAAAAAAACTTCTGCTAAAACACACTTTCAAGTTAATTTACTGCATTGCAACAGTAATAGATCTGCGATTTAAAGTGATGTCCCAAGTAATGAGACACACACTTTCTTTTTGAAGATATTTTACAGAAAAGCGGCACCACAAACCCATTCCTTCAGAAGTGAGATTGCCCTTCACAACCCACAAAATCACTTTCCATCTGCCCAGAGAATATACTCATAGTCTCATGTCTCCACAGCCATTGCTGTTCACAGTTTCAAGTTGGCTTTAGTTTTATTTCTGCTGTGTTTGTACTGTTGTAAATGGAGACATAATGAGTAAGAAGTATCATGAACTTACTGATTGACGGAAAGCAAGTTGGTAAATATTTCTCGCAAACATGGAACTAGCAGAAAGAATGGAGGAGTCTGCTGATGACATCACAGCAGCTGACACCGCCCCTAAGCCGAAAAAGGAAATGGAGGAAGGGCAGAGGTGTTGAAGCACAATCGGCAGAATCATGTCAGATTCATCCTTCTCCACCGGAGGAATCGGACCATAGGACGTCTGATTCCAGTCTGATAACATAAACACAAAAAAATCAAAAAGCACCCTGTATATATTTGTTTGCATCAGTCAAAAATCATTATTGATGTGTTTGTCAGTGGAACCCAAAAGAGGATATACTATATTGCCAAAAGTATTGGGTCACTCTATCTAATAAACAGGTTTGATAACTTTAGTACAAATCTTAATGCTGAGGCATATCATGATATTCTATGGAACTGTGTGCTTGTAATTTAATAGCAACAGGGGAATAAAAGCCCTTTTCTATTCCATTATGACAATGTCCCTGTGTATGAGACAAGATTCAGAAAGAAATCATTGATTCAGTCAGTGTGGAAGAACTTGACTGGTCTGCATAAAACCAAGTCCTGAACCCAGCTGAACACATTTGGTGTGACTTTAAATGCAGACTTTGAGCCAAAAACTCATCACCAGACACCAACGAATCATCATTTTGTGACAGGAAAAGGACAATTTTAAATTGCAAGTCTACAAATGGCATTGTAAGGAATTTTGTTTCCATCTCTGTTGCAACAGTTTTGGAAACACATTTTTTCTCATACACAGGGACATTGTCATGATGGGATAGAAAAGGGCTTTTATTCCCCTGTTGCTATTAAATTACAAGCACACAGTTCCATAGAATATCATGATATGCTGCAGCATTAAGATTTATACTAAAGTCATCAAACCTGTTTATTAGATAGAGTGACCCAATACTTTTGCTAATATAGTGTATGTTGAGAAATGTCAAAGTGGTTTTGTTCATACAATGGAAGTCAATGGAGTTCAGAGTTGTTTAGTTCTTCAAAATATATTATTTTGTGTTGTGCAGAAGAAAGAAACAATGACAGAATTTAGAATTTTGTAATGCTGCTTCTATTTGCACTTCTGGTCATTTTAAAGCACCTTCATGTACTGTAGACACATTTGCCATCCGATAGATTCTAGATGATAAAGTCACGGTTCTGTATCTAATTTTTGAAGAAATAGTAAAAATCATTGTCACATGCCTTTTCATTTACTGAAATGAATATTCAGTAAATTCAGGAAATTTGAAAAGAAATCATAAATACATTTAACCTACCCTTACGGTATTTTACTGTATATTGTTGTGTATACTGGCAGATGAGTGATAACGCGACACGATTTCTACAGTGTATCTCACGTATTTCTTTTACTGAACTGATACTCATCCTGATTCTCTCTACATCACATTACATATATATTCAGTAGGTTGTTATTGCAAACACTACACGTCATGTAATGGTACAGTATTTCATCTCTTGTGTAGATGTTGTAAATGTTCTGTGATCAACAACATTAATGAAGTCCCTGTAGATTGGAAAATATAAATGACAGCAACCATCTGGAGTCACCGGCACGCATGAGCTCTCTCTCTCGGTGTGTGCGTGTGTGCGCGTGTGTGCGCGTGCGTGCGTGTGTTTGGTTGGTGAAATCCCCTGTCGTTCAGATACTCCTTGATTATACATAAACCGATAAAAAGCCAATATTTTTTGATGCACGTCTCTAAATTAATTGACTACTAAATAACTCATTTGAGTTGGATTCTATTGACTTTGTTACCTGTGGAAGCTCCTATAGCTCCAATCAGGACAGAAGGGACGGCCATGACCAGACATCCAAACGCAGCCATAAAGGACAGAACTTGAGCGTAAGAGGCTGAAGATGCGGAGAGAACTCGCTGAAAATACACCTGCCAGGGAATCCCACCCAACATCTGACAAAAAGCAATAAACATAAATCTTCAAACACAGTTCTCTGTTTCTGTTGATGTGTGTGTTAGTGTTATTCAGAACTAATATCAGAGAGTGAACGCTTGTTGTCACAGACTTACAAGAAGACAGAAGTTATCCGCCCACATCCAGCCGTCAGATGGATGGATCTCACCCAGCCAGGGCGACTGAAACACTTTGTTTACTGCGGTAACACTGATGTCTGACACAGCAGGATTGGACAGAGCAAACGGCACACTCATCCACTAAATAAACAGACACAGAAAGCATGTCATCAGGAAAACATCTGACGTCTCAAACACTTTCTGCTACAAACCACAGCATCAGCATCAGTATCACAGCACACAAGACACTGAGGGCTGTATCGTCCACCCGGCGCAATGCGGCACAAGTGTTTTTGCTAGTTTCAGCTCTACGCAGTTCTCATTTTCCCGTCCTGCACTGCGTTGTTTAAATAGCAAATACATTTGTGCGCCCATGGGTGAGCTGGTCTAAAAGAGGTGTGTTCAGACACATTGTTGGCGCGTTGCTATTTTGAGGAACTGAAAATAGTCTGCGCCATAGAACAACTCAAACCTGGTCTAAAGTCTAAAGTCAATGGCGCAATATATTTTTTTTATTGAAAGAGCACGTTAGTAGAAAATGCGCCTCTGTGCAGGTCCACAACGTGCTTTAACTTTACTTATTACAACACAGAAGGAAGCGCAGCAGCACACAAACAAGACAAATATTAAAAACAAAAGGTCTACAATGTAAAACAAATTGTCCTGTATGGTCTGCTCGTGCGCAAGGTTAAAGTGTTTGAGCAGACCAGGACACGGGACACGTCGGATTTTAATCTTTATGTGCACAATAATGTGTGCCATTTCCTCACTAAGCATTCAGTCCTGCAAATTAGGCCGTGTAAAATGTATCTGCTTAATACACACAGAGGGACACACAGCAGCACACAAACAAGACAAATATTTAATAATAATAATAATAATAATGCATTTTATTTAATGGCGCCTTTCAAAACACCCAAGGTCACCTCACAACAAACAAAGAGAAATTAGAAAATAAAATATACATATAGTTATATAGTTATTTTATAACTAATTTACTTTAAGTTTGCACTACATATATATGTAACGACTTCTGTGTATTTGGAATTACGTACCTGTTTGCCTGGAAGGCTATACCTGTGTTTCTGTCCTGTTTGCACCAATAAACCCCCATTTATCACTACCCTGTGGTGTGCTCTTCTGCCCGTGACCAGCCGTTGTGTTACAGAAGACCAGACCCAACCAACATGACCACACCACAGGGTTCTACATCACCAAGCCCCGCTACCGTCACAGCACCCCCGGACCCGCACACGGAACTGGTTAATCTGCTTCCCACTCAATTCACCCTGCAACCTCTCTCACCGCCGAATGCCATCACCGCCAGTCTCATGGCCTTGCCCAGTCGATACTCTGGATCAGTGGAGGAGTGCAGCAGGTTCTGTCTGCAGTGCGAGCTCTACCTCCAACTTCACCTGGCGCAGTTTAATTCGGATAGTTTCGGACCCTAGCAGCGGCCAGTGGATGGAACGAACCGGCACTTATATCCGTCTTCAGGCAAGGACTGCAGACGTCGGTAAGACTTCACATGGCCGTGGGTCTGGAAACCCTCATCCAGCGCTCGATCAGAGTCTCTCAGCGCCTATCCGCCTGTACCCCCCGCACTCCTGTTGCATCTCCTCCACACAGCTCAACCTCTGTTCGGCTCTCCCCTCCAGACCCAGAACCGATGCAAGTCGATCGCTACAGCATCTCACAAGAAGAGCGCAGCTGTCGGAGGAGCCTTAATATGTGTCTGTATTGCGGAGGAGATGGTCACCGCATCACCATCTGTCCCGTACGTCCGGCCCGAACTGCGGTGAGTACTATCCATACACTTGCCGCTATTCCACACCTACCACTCACTGAAGTAGTGATATCCACACCTGATCTGTCTGTTCCTGTCTATGCCCTGGTCGACTCGGGAGCCGCCAGCAACTTCATTTCCCTGAACCTCCTCAACCAGCTAGGACTCCCGGCCTTGAGAAAAACCGTTGGGTCGCGACCAGATTACACACCAATCTTCACCCCTCACCATCCGAGTGGTACCGGGATGCGAGGAGGAGGTCTCGTTCTGGGTCCTGGATGGGTCTACTTCAAGACCGTGGCTCCAATGCAACCAACCCTACGTTGACTGGAAAACTGGGAAAATATCCCTTTGTTCACCAGATTCCCAGAGGAAGACGTCGTCACACACCTGTGGCTCGACAACCCCCATCTCCAAGATGTCTGTCCTCTCCCCATCGGTGGAGAGCCCCGAAAAGCAAGAGCACTTTGTCATCCCTCTCGAGAACTGGTTGTTCCAGGACGTGTTCTCTAAACAAAGAGCCTGAACTGCTCACGAAAACTTTCCGCCTAATTCACAACACATGTGTACGCACATGAATTTGTTTGTAATGTTGTCCTAATGTTAGTGAATATGGAGTATTCTGTCATGGTTGTGAATGAGGACCCAGGTGCAGACAGCGGTTGAGGAACATAAAACACTTTATTCTTAATTAAACAAACAAAAACCCATGATGGGGAAAAACAGGGGTCAAAAGTACTATAAAAACCGGAACAGAAAACTTCCCACAAGGGGGCAAAAGCAGAAAACCAAAACTAGATATATACTGTATATATATATATTGGACAAGGCACAGACGAGGCAGGAACACTGCAAACGAAACTCGGGAGCAGTAATACAAAGATACAAAACAGCACAGGACAGCAAACACAAGGGCATTAAATAGGGAACCCAAGCGATATAACCCGGAAACCGATCGAGCTCAGCCATCTTTAAGGACATCTCAATTCTCTAATTGAATTTCTGAGGAGTCATGAGCGAGGATACACAAGTGTTAAATTCCCCTGCACCGGCTCTCACTAAATCCTTGGTGTTTCGAGTCTGATCCGTGGGTGTGGCTTGTTGGTTTTGACTAAATCCTTGTTGTTTTGCATTTTACGAAACCCTTACCCTAACCCTAACCATCTAAACTACCTATGCTCCATAAATGTTTTTGAACACATTTGTGTGATGACGTCAGACTCGAAACACCAAGGATTTAGTGAGAGCCCCCCTCCCCCTATATGTAGACGTATTTTAAACAGTATAGATCATATTAATATAGTTCATATTTAACATATATGTGACATACTTCCTATACATTTCTGAGCACTTATAAGCATGTTTTAACTATATTTTAATGTAGTGGGGATTATTTACTCTCTCTAAAGTCTGTATTTAACTTTATTTTTTATATTTTCAATGTGTAATCTGTACAGTCATCATTAATTGACAACGCTTTTTCACGAGAGCGAGGATATGCCATTCACTTGATTTAATACCTCCTCCTCCATCCTCGCGTCTTATCCTTGCTACCTTCGCTTGCATCTTGAATGGGTGGAGCTAAGACGCGAGGAAAGGAAACGAGGATGCACAAATCAGAATTGAGAAACACCCCAGGAATTTACTAGGCAAGAAGGGCAGGACCATTACATATTCTAAATGAGCGGCCGAGTGCACGAGTTTAGTCATTTGCATAAAACATGCATACGTGTGCTTTCAGCTGTTTCAATATTTCTTCTTATATTTAGAATAAAATTTAGTGCCTATAGTGCCTTTGAGCACATGCGCACTTTTCAAAAATAACGCTTTTAATATTTTTTGACAAATTAAAAGACATGAAATGGAATTTGTAAATATTTTAAATCATTGCTATAGAATGCAGTGCGCATGTTTGTATAAAATGATATTACTGCTGTGAGTGTTGTGTTGCTGTATGATGAATTCATGCTGAAAACTCACCAATCCCAGAAATATGCAGAAGAGTTGAACGACATCTGTGTAAGCAACAGAGTAAAGTCCCCCCACCAGTGTGTAGAAAACTGCTATGAGTGCTGAGACCACCACTGACACGCTGATGTTTATGTCTACAATCACACTCAGTGTAGCACCTGCACAACAAATACACAACGCACAACAATAACTGAGAGAAATCATAGTGATTACATCAAAGATATATACACATAGATGCCTCATTACTAGTGTGTGTTTTTATATGATACTGTATGTACTTTAAAAACTATGCATCATAGGAAGAGGAAGAGATGAAGAGGAGGAGGAAGAGATGAAGAGGAGGAGGAAGAGAAGAAGGAAGAGGAGGAAGAGATGAAGAGGAGGAGGAAGAGAATGACTCTTCCTCCTCATCACCTCGTACTCTTCCTCCTCATCACCTCGTTCTCTTTCATTCTCTTCCTTCTCATCACCTCGTTCTCTTCCGTTCTCTTCCTCCTCATCACCAGAGTACGAGGTGATAAGGAGGAAGAGAACGGAAGAGAACGAGGTGATGAGGAGGAAGAGTACGAGGTGATGAGGAGGAAGAGTACGAGGTGATGAGGAGGAAGAGTACGAGGTGATGAGGAGGAAGAGTACGAGGTGATGAGGAGGAAGAGAACGGAAGAGAACGAGGTGATGAGAAGGAAGAGAATGAAAGAGAACGAGGTGATGAGGAGGAAGAGTACGAGGTGATAAGGAGGAAGAGAACGGAAGAGAACGAGGTGATGAGGAGGAAGAGTACGAGGTGATGAGGAGGAAGAGAACGGAAAAGAACGAGGTGATGAGGAGGAAGAGTACGAGGTGATGAGGAGGAAGAGTACGAGGTGATGAGGAGGAAGAGTACGAGGTGATGAGGAGGAAGAGTACGAGGTGATGAGGAGGAAGAGAACGGAAGAGAACGAGGTGATGAGGAGGAAGAGTACGAGGTGATGAGGAGGAAGAGAACGGAAAAGAACGAGGTGATGAGGAGGAAGAGTACGAGGTGATGAGGAGGAAGAGAACGGAAAAGAACGAGGTGATGAGGAGGAAGAGTACGAGGTGATGAGGAGGAAGAGAACGAGGTGACGAAGAGGAAGAGAGCGAGGTGACGAGGAGGAAGAGAGCGAGGTGACGAGGAGGAAGAGAGCGAGGTGACGAGGAGGAAGAGAGCGAGGTGACGAGGAGGAAGAGAGCGAGGTGACGAGGAGGAAGAGAGCGAGGTGACGAGGAGGAAGAGAGCGAGGTGATGAGGAGGAAGAGAGCGAGGTGACGAGGAGGAAGAGAGCGAGGTGACGAGGAGGAAGAGAGCGAGGTGACGAGGAGGAAGAGAGCGAGGTGACGAGGAGGAAGAGAGCGAGGTGACGAGGAGGAAGAGAGCGAGGTGACGAGGAGGAAGAGAGCGAGGTGACGAGGAGGAAGAGAGCGAGGTGATGAGGAGGAAGAGAGCGAGGTGACGAGGAGGAAGAGAGCGAGGTGACGAGGAGGAAGAGAGCGAGGTGACGAGGAGGAAGAGAGCGAGGTGACGAGGAGGAAGAGAGCGAGGTGATGAGGAGGAAGAGAGCGAGGTGATGAGGAGTATTATTATGTGATGATGAAGAGTACATATATGGTTTACATACCCAAGGCCGACAAAATGGCAGCAGACCAGAATATCTCTCCGAGTAAAGCAGGAATAAAGAGAAGTCCCCCCATTCTCTTCCCATAGAGCTGCTGGAAAGGGTCCAGCATAGTGACGTAACCTCTAGAGCGCATGGGTTTGGCAAAGAATAACCCACCTGTCAGAGACAAGAGAACAGTTGAGAGGTGACGTGCTGGTGTTCTATGTTCAGATCTTTAACTGATGCAGTTCATTCCACATTTACAGAGTTATTCTCACTCCACAGTAAAGCTGTACATGAAAGACTAAATATTTATTTTGATTTTATTGATAACAGACAAGAACAAGACAAGAAACTCTGAGGTCTTTGATGTGATATTCATAAAAGTAAAAAGTAATCTCACCTACGACCAAACTAAGAGCGTAACCAAACGGTGCCTGAGCCCAAGCCAAGCCAGAGCCGGGCAGATACACGGACTCAGCCGTGCCGTTTATATAACCTCCACCAACCCATGTTGCTTAAATAAGAAAAAGAGTAAAACATTACAAGGTGTGTGTGTGTGTGTGTGTGTGTGTGTGTGTGTGTGTGTGTGTGTGTGTGTGTGTGTAAATGAATGATCTTACTTAAACATATATATCAGCTGTATATTACACTATTAATGCCATGATTAAATAAAATGATAAACATCATATTTAACCAAACACAAATGAATGAATGCATGTTTCTCTTGAATGCGTTTCATTTTAAATGAGCTCATGAATTAATAATTTAAGATTTTCTCTGATGGAAGAATGAAGCCTCAGGCTTTTCCTCTCATATCAGGATTATAAAGAACAAAGCCTGGAGTTTATTTAAAATGTCGCATGCATGCTTTAAAACAAACCAGGTTGAGTTACATGTCTTGTATAAAATATAATGAATGCAAATAACGCGTCAGTAATTAGTTTATGCATGTATAAACAGACCCGAGTTTTAAAGAATTAACTTTCTTTTTATTCGCGCAAACATTATTTATTTTTGACCAAAAGAAAAATATCAATGTATCATAATGTAAAAAAAAATCTTATCTAGCCTACATGAGACTAGTTGAACTCACCGGTCATTGTAAAGCCACCGACAAATAATCCGATGTCTCGACCCCCGACCATGATCGACTCACTGCGGTCTGATCCGTCTGATATCCTGGACTTCTTGTTTTTCCATGCTGCCCAAATTCCCACCATTAAAATCAACAGATAAAAGATGATGATGGCCAGCAGTCCTTCTACATGGATGGCCATTTTCCTACACACCTGCGCACACACACACACACACACACACACACACACACACACACACACACACTGCTGAGGGGGTTTCATTTCAATAACAACAATTCAAACTATATCAACAAACGCGTCTAATGCAGGTCTCCATTAAAAACGATACACAGACTAATATACGATTTTATATAGTCTATGAGATTAAAAAAAGGTTTGCGTTGAAATGAGCAAAATAGCTATTTGCAACTTTTTTATCAAACACGCTACAAACACGTTTCAGATGACTTGTTTTTAAGTATAAAACAACTTTACAGTTTAATATTCAACGTGTTTATTTTACTGAGAATAATGTTACCTACAGTCACTGCTGATGTGAGAGGATAAAAATCTTCACTGGACACAGCTGCTTTTATATCTATAACCTCTATTCCAAGTCAAGAAAAACTAACACAATTCAATAAACTACTCTGATTTTCTGGTTTGAACTGAAGAAGCACGAGTCTGGCACTTTTTATTAAGGTAGCAGATCTTGAAAACCTGAATTTGTCGCCACCTGCAGGTCAAAAATGAGATTATATTACGGTTTATTGTAGCCTACAAAACTCTGTGAGTCAGAAATGCCAAATCGCTCCAGAATATCCATCTGTTTCTTCGATTGTAAGAGAAGTCTGATTAATAATATGTTCACTAAATAGGACATCATGCATTACGGGCTATATTTCAGTCAGACAAAGAACACATGATGGTATTATGATACATGCATGATTTTATTGTTTTAAATTCAGTTTTTCTCAATATGATGGAGACTGATGAAACGTGAACTGAAGTTTTATAAGTTTGTGATCAGATTGTAATTTTTATTCATAATAGCTTACCTGTGTGTATATGAACAATTTTTTGGGAAGTAGCCTATACCAAAGATAGTCCCTTCGTTTTATTTTGAAGGGCTTATTCTTATGCCCTTCAAAGGGTTTACCCTTCGGAGTGAGATCTTCAAAGGGTTTAGGGGACCAAACAACTGTTTCTTGAAGTGCCCTTCAGCGGCACCGAAACGTGCCCATAAGGAGGCGCCGCCACGCAAAGAATCTGCGCCCTCCGGAGGGCGTTACAGCCGATTTCGAATGCACCGTATATATTAAGAACACAGAATTTTCTGTTATTATGTTGATGTTTGATATCAGTGGTAAACATGTACTTAATAATTTGTTCATACAAGCTGTTGTTTCAGTATACATTAAGCCACAAAGCTGTTTCCCTATAATGGATGTATGGGGAAGACAAAAGTATGTATAGGCTACAGGTTATTTTAATCAAATATCAGTTCAGTATTGCAATAACGAGAAGCATTAATAATTTACATTGACCACTTTAAATCATTTATGATTTAGCATTATTATGATTAATTGATTATTACAAAATGAACCCTATGAAAGTGTGTAAGATTTACATTTATTCATTTTGCAGACGCTTTTTTCAAAGCGCTTTACAATCGAGGAAAACAGCAAGCGATTCGTCAGTAAATCAAGTAACGCAATAATCACAAGATGTTATAGATACAGAGAACAATAGAAAAGGAAAAGAGAAGTAGAGTTATTTGTTTTGTGCTCACAGAAGAGGAGGGTCTTCTGCTGTTTTTTGAACAGTGAGATTGATTCAGCTGCAAACTTTTAAAAAACGAACAAAAATAGGCCTATACAATATAGTAAAGCACCAGGCCCAGATTGGGTTTTACCAGCCTGTCTGAAAACCTGTGCTGACCAGCTGGTCTACATTTTTTCACAGATCTTTAACAGATCACTGAAGCTGTACGAAGTTCCTTCCTGCTTCAAACGCTCCACCTTCATCCCCATCCCAAAGAAATCCAAAATCACATGATTTAATGACCTGTTGCCTTAACATCTGTGGCTATGAAGTCATTTTAAAGACTGATGTTGGCTTATCTGAAGGACATCACCCGACCCTTACTGGAAGAAAAAAACTAACCCTAACCCACTGTGCAATACACAACTATATATACTCATATTTATTATGCATATGTTATTTTATTGTTACATATGTTATTTAATATACAGCTATCCACATTCCCCTGCATAATTTCTATATAGCACATCTGTACATACAGTATACTGTATATTGTCCTTTTGTCAAATGTGTATTGTGTATTTATGTTGACTTTTTTGTTACCTGTGCCTTGTCACTTATTTTAACCTGTATGTGCACTGGAAGCTTCTGTCACTAAAAAAAATTCCTTGTGTGTTTATTGCCACATTTGGCAATAAAACTCTTTCTGATTCTATACAATGAGAAAGAAAACAAACACTCTGATAATGAAAACAATAAACTCAATTGTAAGATGTAACATTGTTTTTAAATTAACTGCATTTTTTCTTAATAGTTTTCTAAGTTTCACTTTTGCAAATAATGGTTTATGAATTCGTGGCTAGATTTTTCATTCCAAGTTTTCGTTTTAGTACTTGACTTATAAGGGCACTAAATTCTTTAAAAAGAGACTGTATACAGGAACGCCACAAAGCTTCATCATCACCCTCGGGTACATTAATGTAGACTGTGATAATAAAATGGCTAAAAGTAGGGATGCACCAATACCATTTTTAAAAGATCAAGTACAAGTACGATATTTTGTCCTGGTACTCGCCAATATCAATAACTTTAGTTGTATTTTTATTTTTTGGTGAAGTGCCAATTTTCCAAGCACAACACAGTGTTCCTAATTAAAATAATATTTACTACGAGCAAAATGCATCATACAATTTAATAAGATAAGTTATAGATTTGTAGTGAGAAACGAACAGGGTAAATGAAAACATTGTTGCATACTGTACAGAAATAAAACGTTTAGCCATTTTATTATCACAGTTTACATTAATATACCTGAGGGTGATAATGAAGCTTTCTGGCGGTCTCATTTTAAAGAATTTATAGTGCCCTTATAAGTCAAGTACCGTAGGCTATATTTCTTTTTAAAAATCATCATGAATATTTTATGCCCCTTTTCCTTACATACACAGAAAGTACACCTCATAAAATAGTATTAATACATTCAAATGACATTTATATATTTTTTTATACATTGCTACAACAAAACAAATTCATAAGGTGACACAATTGGAGGTCTTTAGGATGTTTTATTAATTTAGTCTGCCCCTTGCAAACAACTCTTTCAGTATGTATTCACACCTACATAAAACAGGTAAAAAAACAAGCAGAAAAGACTTTTAAAAAATATAAACACAAACATTTAACGGTAGAAACAATACATTAAATAACACCATGATTAAACTGAAAACATAACACTTTATACTATCTCCTCAAAACTCACTAGGCATCTGGTTTTCCTGATATTATTGTAATTATAAATTATAGACTGCTGTCTTTACGGCCTCCAAACCCACATAAAGTTATATGTGAATATGGCTATCCTGTACTTGACGTTGGCTTGTTATGTGGCGTGACTGAGAGAGCCTGGAAGAGTGTGTCCTACTCTAAGTGTGTGAGAGTTGGCGAGCCTGCTAATATACTAACAAAACAAGAAAATACAGTTACAGACAACCGCATTCAGATCACTCACTAATCCGCAGCACTTACTTCACTATATCGACTTCCTTGTCAGGGAGCAATCCAAATCACACTAGCCAATGAGAGTAAAGTGCCCTTAAGTCCCGCCCTCATGTGAGGGTTGAGCCAAATGTGTTCAGCTGGGTTCAGGACTTGGTTTTATGCAGACCAGTCAAGTTCTTCCACACTGACTGAATCAATGATTTCTTTCTGAATCTTGTCTCATACACAGAGACATTGTCATGATGGGATAGAAAAGGGCTTTTATTCCCCTGTTGCTATTAAATTACAAGCACACAGTTCCATAGAATATCATGATATGCTGCAGCATTAAGATTTATACTAAAGTCATCAAACCTGTTTATTAGATAAAGTGACCCAAAACCTTTGGCAATATAGTTTATGATTACTGTTAGTACTGGAAACTTAACATTTGCAATAATATGATAACATGTAAATAAAATGCATTTGTTAAAAAAAGATAAATGTAATATGTTTATAAAATACAAAACCAAGAAGTAATTACATGTAGTCTCCCAGTGAGCAACCCAGAGGCAACAGTGACAAGAAACCAAAACTCCACTGGTGTATAAATGTGAATTAAAACCTCGGGAGAAACTCAGTCGCACGCACTAAATAAATAGAAACTAAATTTAAATTGTTTTATCATATAAACTCCAGTTTAGTACAGTTGTGCTCAAAATGATTCAAACCCTGGTAAATATGATCAAGAAAGGCTGTGAAAATAAATCTGCATCGTTAAGCCTAAAAATATTACAAAAATCATTTCATTGGACAATAAGAATGATAAATAGGAGAATGTCATTTTGAAATAAATGTGATTTTCTCTAATACACATTGCTCATATTTATTTATACCCTTTTACAAATTATTTTTTGCCAAAATAACAATTCAGTGTCTTCCCTTAAAATGCCTAATAATACGTTTGAGGAACATCTGACAAGAGATTGAGACCATTCATTTATAGAGACTCGCTCCAGACCCTTCAGATTTCCAGCTCCATGTTGGTCCTCCTCCTCTTCAGTTCTCTCCACTCATTTTCTGTTGGGATCAGGTCAAGAAAGTGGGATGGCCATGACAGAAACTTGTGTTCAGTGACCCATTTTTGTTTTGATTTTGATGTTTGTTTTTAGATTATTGTCTTGCTTTAAGATCCAAACGTGGAGTTGTAAAAGGGTATGAATAATTTTGAGCACAGTTGTAGCTGTAAAAAAAAAGTCAGATATAGAATTTTCTATTAACATAAATTCATATCATAAATTTTCTTTATAATTACATAACACATAGAAATGGAGACAACTATACCGTAGCTACCACATGTTCAGAAATGCGGTGGAGTGCACGTGCTGCCATCCTGCGGTGCTCGTGTTTAAAGCCAGTCGATGGCGTCATCATCGCGCGACGAGCAGAGGTGCGCAATCTGCTCATGCGCAAGGTTTAAGCGTGCCAGTGTGAATTACACGTGAAGAGAAGTAAAAATGGCATCGACACAAGAAGCAGAGGTTATATTTGCTCAGAAACTCGCGTCCAACGAGAAACCCACCAGGAGTAAAGCGCTACTGAAACTACGCAAATACATCCGTGTCCGATCAGAGAAAGAGACAGGTAAATATATTACTTCACATACTGTAACTTGCTGTATTGAAAACTGTAAATACATCCGTGTCCGATCAGAGTAAGAGACAGGTAAATATATTACTTCACATACTGTAACTTGCTGTATTGAAAACTGTAAATACATCCGTGTCCGATCAGAGTAAGAGACAGATAAATATATTACTTCACATACTGTAACTTGCTGTATTGAAAACTGTAAATACATCCGTGTCCGATCAGAGTAAGAGACAGGTAAATATATTACTTCACATACTGTAACTTACTGTATTGAAAACTGTAAATACATCCGTGTCCGATCAGAGTAAGAGACAGGTAAATATATTACTTCACATACTGTACTTGAGCACATCTAATGTATATGATGTTGTGTTGATGTGTGCAGGTGGATTCAGTGAAGTCGAGCTGTTGAAGATCTGGAAAGGACTCTTTTACTGTCTATGGATGCAGGACATGCCTCTGCTGCAGGTACACACACACACACACACACACACACACACACACACACACACACACACACACACGTTGGTTTTTCTATCCCTGTGGGGGTTTTCCATAGGCTTAATGATGTTTATATCATACAAACTGTATATTCTATTCCCTAACACTACACCTAAACCTAAAGATCATAGAAAACATTTAGCATTTTTAGATTTTCAAAAATTATCTTTATGTACGATTTATAAGCTTTTGTACCCGTGGGGACTTTAATTTTGGTCCCCACAGTGACACGAGTCCCCACGAGTTGGTGTGTATTCAGGTTTACGTCCCCACCGGCATATAAAACCCAATAGCACACACACACACACACACACACACACACACACACACACACACACACTGTTATGGAAGTCGTCTTTGAATAACTTTGAATGTTTGTGGTTTGCAGGAGGAACTGTCGACAAAAATTTCAGCACTGCTCCACAGCTTCAGGACCACTGACAGCCGTAAGTGCATTAATATGAATCATAATTACATCATTCATGCAGATGCATGTTGGGTGTTTTTAAATAAATAAATGTGTTTGGAAATCAAGTCAAAGAGATGGAGTTTATTTAATTCATTAGAATCAGCGATTGTATTATTGCTCTTTTTTTATTAGCTTGCCAATCATTTTTGCTTTTGTTTGTGTAAACCCATAGAGCTGCTGTATTTTAAAACATTTCTTCAGACTATGAAGAGAGAGTGGAACGGCATTGATAGACTGAGAATGGATAAATTCTACCAGGTCGGCACATTTATGACATCTGTCTGTCTGTTTTCATTTTTCATCCTTATAAATATCTTGTCTTATAGTATTATTACTGTCTGTATTATCATGGACATGTTGATATGTTCTAGTCATGATGTTTCTGGTGTTTTTCTGCATTAGCTCGTGCGTTTTGTCTTTCGGGAGATGTTTGAAATGCTGAGACGACAGGACTGGAAGTCCAGGTATCTGCAGATACTTGTCATGTTGTATTTATGCAACTGTAATGAGACATAAAAAAACCTAAAGTCTAGTAAAAACTCACTTTCTGTTGTTACTTTTAAAAGAACTGAATCAAGTATTATAAGGTAAAGTATTGAGGTTCAGAGATATTGACAGCAACATCTCTCTGGTGTGTGTGTTTGTGTGTGGTTCTCGTACAGTCTGGTGAATGAGTTTCTAAAGCTGATCTCAGAACAGCTCCTGCAGAGCTCCAGCTCGGCTCCGTCTGGACTCATTCTTCACATTCTGGATCTCTATATGACTGAACTGGCTGTCATCGGTTCAGATACGGTAACACACACACACACTCACATCTTGTCATGCTGTGATGTTTTATCTGAAGTGTTGTTGAGATTGATGCTGATCATGCTGTCATATGTTTCATGTCTTTCAGCTCATGGCCGAACAGAACCTAACCTTCATAGAGCCCTTCTGCAAGACTTTGACCAAAACCAAAGAGTATGACATGACTCATCTCTTCATCTGTGTGTTAATATCTGTCATGTGTTCTTCCACTCGCTCATTCTGTGCTCTCTCTCTCTCTCTCTCTCTCTCTCTCTCTCTCTCTCTCTCTCTCTCTCTCTCTCTCTCTCTCTCTCTCTCTCTCTCCTCTCTCTCTCTCTCTCTCTCTCTCTCTCTCTCTCTCTCTCTCTCTCTCTCTCTCTCTCTCTCTCTCTCTCTCTCTCTCTCTCTGTGTTTCTCTGTCTGTCTGCAGTCGGGTGATGCTAAAGGCCATAGGAAGAAACATCTTCAACACCATCGTTGATCAGGTTCCTTATGCCATCGAAGATCTTCTGCGAGAGATTCAGGAGTCTGGTTCTGAACATGATCCTCAGGATCAAATGAATCATCATGATGATGATGATGATGATGATGATGATGGCGAAGGTAGGTTGGTAATGCAACAGATCGAGTAGCTTGTGCAGTTTACTGAGGACTTGTCATGGAAATGTTTGTGTTGCTGATCTCAGATCAGGAGGAAGACAGTGGGGTTGTGGAGGATGATGTTTCTGGCATGAAGGACGTTAAAAGTGACGGTGAATGTGGACCTGTTCTTCAGGTGTGTTGTGCTAAGATGAATGTGTGCTGTAGTTGTGTATCTGCTTAATGATGACAAACGTGTGTTTTCATCTGCAGTTTGACTACGGAGCCGTAGCCGACAGACTCTTTCAGTTGGCCAGTCACACAAATATCCCCAGCTTCAACCGCTCAAAAATCTACAAGTTTGTGAAAATGTGAGTGAGATTTTTTTCTTCTTCTTTTTTTCTAGTTCTTCACCTTGTCTTAGGCAGAAACATTTGTTGGGTTTGACTTAATGGTGTTGTTTTGTCTTTCCTCATGTTGTGAAGATTTCGTGACTTGGCTGAAGGTAAAATCTCATGACTGGTCTGGAGACAGAATTGTTTCATCATCACGTCTCTGGTCTCTCTGACTGATGTTTTGGTGTTGTTTGTCAGGTGTTTTCCCTCAGGATGAGATGGAGGATGTCTCTACTGATGATGAGGATGAAGATGACAACAGAAGGAGAAAGAAGAAGAGGAAGAGGTCGAAGAAACAGACAGACAAAGGTTCATTTCCTAATCTTCAGTGAAATATTGTTCATAGTTCATATTAGATCAACTGATCATCATGTGTAAATTACAAGTACAGTACAGCGTTCGATCAACACCATCCACCCCGATCACAAATCATTAATTCTTACTCACTTCTGAAAATCTGAAAATCTTTTTCACTTCTGATCAGATCGCATATGTTCACTAACCTCGCTTACAGGTCGCCTTGGTTTGCTCTTAAAGTTAAAGAATTTGCTCAGCTACAAACAGAATTCTTTCATCATTTCCTCCAAACCTGTATGAGTTTCTTTCTTCAGAACACAACAGAAGATATTTTGAAGAATGTTGATAATCAAACTACACTGAACTCCATTGTATGAACACAAGACTTAAGTTATGGACAGTACATGTCAGGTTTAATTATTGATTAAATAATAAATAATTTCTTGCTATTCAGATTTTAGACCAGATAGGATTGTTGTCTTGCTATGACATAAATAGCTGCAAACATGGCCACCGAGTGGCACAACGTCCGTAAACAGACTTTGGTTTAAAGTGACAGTCGTTGGCCTGTGTTTGCTAAATAAAGTTTCATTTTCTTAATGTTGTTGAACATGTAGCAGATGAGAAAAGCTCAGAGACGACTCCAGAATCAGATCCATCACAGGACTGCAAGCTAGAAAAGAAGAAAAAGAAGAAACGTTCAAAGAGTGGTGTTGAAGATCCAACGAGATCAGATGCTGTCAGACCCGTAGCAGAGGTTGACACGGCCTCCAAACAACAAAACGCCAAAGCGGTCAAAGAAAACCTGCTTTCACACACTGATTCCTCTGACCTCAGACCAGAGAAGAAAGAAAGCGAATGTGAAGCAGATAAAGAGACAAACATAAGCGTTCTTCCTTCAGCACTGCAGACGAAGAAGAGAAAACTGAAGAAGACGACGACGACAAGAGATGTTCATGATGTCAAACACGAAAACTGCTCTGCAGAATCAGACGCAACCACCGCACCTGAACACGCATCCAGAGGAGAGGAGCCGTCGTCGGATCCCTTCACACTCACCACAACACCAAAGAAGAGAAAACTGAAGAAGACGAGAGGTGTTCGTGATGAAGAGAAGACAGAGGGTGAGAAACAAGAAGAAAACTGCAAAAGCTCTGCACCGGAAGAGCCGTCATCGGATCTCTCCACACTCACCACACCACCGAAGAAGAGAAAGACCAGAAAAACCTCCACAGAGGAGACGGAAAACAAGAGTGAAAGAGTCAAGTCAGATGGTGGAGAATCACATGAGAAAGAAACAAATGAACACACAAACACCAGCAAAAGGAAGAAGAAGAAGAAGATGAAACCGAGACCTGTGGAGCTGAATGGAGACACGACTGAGCGCATGGGGAGAAAGAGAAACATGATGAACGGACACACAGAGACAGAGAGTCAAAAGAGACCCAAAACCCTCAGCGTGAGTCTCTCACGTTCACTATTATCTCTCTCATGTTGTCTCTCCATTAGTTTAGTGAGTTGTTGCCTACACACGAATGAAACTGTGCCTTTTATTTTCTTGATCTCCTGTTAGGAGTGCAAGAAACCTGACAACAACATTGAAGGGTTCGTGTTTAGTGAGAAGAAAAGTCCCACAGTTCTCTTCTGTAGATCCACACGCATGAGCAAGAAACGGCAGGTACACGTGAATGATGACAGCTTTATGACATCACACACACCAGTGTATATAATCTCAGTCTTTACAGGTTTTTTTTGTGTTTTTAATCCAGAGTGTCACGACTCCAAAATCTGAAACAAAGAAAGTGACTTTCGGACTGAAGAATAATCGAACGATGGGTATGTACATTTACTCATGAACATGAATCTGTTGCTGTTTCTTCATCAAGACACTAGTGCGTTTTCTTGTGTATATTCTTGTTATTATTATTCATATTTGTTCAAAAAGAGAACAATAAAGCCAGTAGTAGCGGGTAAGAGCATAGTTATCTGATCAAAGTCAGTTTTATTGTCAATTCTGCCACATGTACAGTACATACAAATGGAGGATTGAAATTGCGTTACTCTAGATAACACAGAATGGAAATATATATTCAATTACAGATAAAGTATTTTATATAGAAGAATAATAGAATGATATGTGTATCATTCTATTAAACGGCTCATTGCTATTACATGTGTGAAAAGGCTTTTAGAATGGCTTCTTTGCACAAAGATGATTAATGTTTCACTCTATTTTCAGTTTGCACTGTGACTGCAGTTTTTGACATAATAAATATATAAGAATTCTAAGAACATAAATCTGATAGATGTTTGACACTGAAATGTAAACAGAATTCCTGATCATGTACTGTTATCTGTCCACGTGTTATGGGAATGTTTTGGATTTTATTTTGACTTGTAGTTTGTACACATTCAGAATTCAGAAAGATGGACAGGAGTTCACTGGTGAGTCCTGGCGGTCCGTCACGTGTTGCTTTCGACCCCAAGAAGACACCGAAGTCTGGAGTGTTGAAGTCGCCCATGTCATCTCCAGCCCTCAGGAGAAGATCCACCGCTGCAGATTTCTTTTAAAATAAAACGACAACAGTCATTTTCATACGTGTAAAGCTCTTTTATATTCCAGTTTCTAATGTTTTTTTGTGTTTTGTGAGCTGGCCAATGTTGGAGAATAAGAGCTGTATGTTTTACTATACAAGTAGGTACTGTAATGAGTGAACAAGGATGATTAAAAAAAATCTTCACTTGTTGTCATCCCATGTTGCGTAAAAACAAATGAGAGCGAGAGAAACCTATAACAATGGTACAAATACTGACAGTACAAACTAAATCACTTCATTGTCAAACAGACTTTAATAACCTTAAAGGGATAGTTCACCCAAAAATGAATATTCTGTCATCATTTACGCACCCACGTCATTTCAAAGCTGTATACATTTCTTTGTTCTGCTGAACACAAAGGAAGATATTTGTAAGAATGTCAGTAACCTAACAGATCTGTTCCCCCATTTACTGCCATAGTAGAAAAACTAAATGCCATGAGAGTCAATGGGGGATGAGATCTGTTTGGTTACTGACATTCTAACACATATTTTCCTTTGTGTTCAGCAGAACAAAGAAATGTATACAGATTTGAAATGACAAGAGGGTGAGTAAATGATGACAATATTATTATTTTTTTAATCACTTTAAATGACCATAAACACTGTAAGAAAAATCAATGATATGAATGCCATGTTTCCTAGGTCATCTCATTATGGGTGTGTTTTATTGTAAAGATGTACAGTTGCTCTGTAAATTTGACAACCTGCTGTGTGGTGCGTGTGATTTTAACACATTCCAGGCCCGTAGTTCGGTCGACCCACCCCTCGCTGTCAAAGGTCCAGAATTTAAGTCCGTTTTTTGTGAATTTTCATAATAAAAATGTGTCCTTTTAAATATCAACAACCAATAACTGGGATCGCTGGGTAATGTATTTACTACCTAACTTACTGATCCTTAATAGACCACAGTCCGGATCCAGACCATTTAAAACTTTTGCCTATTTCTAGTCAAAACGAGCAGCGCGTCAACACAACGGAGCTGTACGCATCACATGCGTTTCTGCTCTCTATAATATCTTTATTTAGCGCCAATCGCGTCATATTTGTGCATAAGAATATCAAGTGGCAATTTGGGGCAGCCAAGTGGCCATTTTTTTTAAGTGTGCTATGAGAATAAAGCGTACAAAATTAAATGAATAAAAACAAACTTTGTTAGATCTGTGGATTAATTTAGACCACTGATTTTCTCAGGTCCTTGGACAGGACGCCACCTATATGTGAAAATAAACATAGCCTATATTGTGCATAACATTTCAACAATACTGCCAGCAGACAAATTAATCCAGCACGAAATTACAGCATAAAAAGTCACCAAAAATAAAATATTTATAAACTCAACTGTCGGGGAAAACGATAAAAAGAACCACCCCTTCCACTAGGCTGGCTACGGTCCTGCATACATGGCAGGGGCGTCGTAGACCCCTTTTAAATCTGAAGTTGAAGTTTAACAATTTACTTTATTGACAGTGTATTCATTTACATTAATAATCGCGGAAAATAAAACTGATCTATAGGCAACGCAGTAACCTAATTCACGCTTGTAAAAGCGACGAGGACTTTAACCGAAAATACAATCGCGTTGCGTTGCGTCGCGTCCTTGGCGCAGAAATCTATGTCCACGCGAGTCTGTGTTTCCTTGCAACAACTGCAGCACGCGCAGCTGCGCACGTGACGCAGGCGAGCAGAGGTGACGACACGCGACTGAGGTAGGTTATGAAAATATGACGATACTAAATTAAGTTTCTAAATAATATCGATTTTCAAGACTTGATAAACAAACTACTGTACAACCCCAGCTAGTCAGGTATCAGACATTAGAGGGAAAAGTCTCAGGAAACCTTTGTCAAACCTACAGAACTGATAATACATGTGTTCTGTACTGTTTTGTACTTTTAGATATGAAGATAAAGTGAATAAAAAGGTTTTATTCACTAGCCCTAGTTTAGGACATTACATATAAGTTGTCAGTAACTATGACTGAGATAACTATATGCACTGTAGGAATAGTGGTTTAAGCAAGGGAAGTTTGTATAGTGCATTGTATTGCACACAGCAGGCTTTCGAGAAAAAAGGGATCAAAAAAGTAATGGAGGCCTGTGTCCCAGTAGTAGAGCTTCAGGTGTAGCAACGCCCCTGATTCATGGACAATTGAAACTGTGAGTTTAGTAAAATCTGATTAATTGATAGCAGCCAATGAGATTTAGTTTAAATCCCCTTTTGATTCTCTCTGATCCTCAGTATTCCTTCAGGTCATAGTTCTTTTCATTTATTGTGTTATATGTTTTGTATATTAGATTAGATTCAACGTTATTGTCAAGTAGCCTATAAGGCAACGAAATGTAGTTTAGGGCTAAC
The DNA here is from genome assembly GCA_026939265.1 of Oreonectes daqikongensis. Taxonomy (NCBI): domain Eukaryota; kingdom Metazoa; phylum Chordata; class Actinopteri; order Cypriniformes; family Nemacheilidae; genus Oreonectes; species Oreonectes daqikongensis. Next base: position 269,085 of record JAOTQM010000584.1, read on the forward strand.
CAGAAGTGCAATAAGCAAGTGCAGGATATACAGTTGTGCATAAATACAGGATAGAGCAAAATTATGAAATTTTTTACAAGTGGGAATGTACTATGAACATTATATACAGATGGCTATTTACTATAAACAGAAATTTACTGATGGATATGTACAAATAATAAATTAGACTAAGCAGAACAGTCGTGCAAATGAATATTAAGTGTGCATAAATTATGGACAGTAGCTATTAAAGTTTACAGTGCAGTAGATGAGTTATTGCAGTATTCAGTGTATGTATAAATAGTCCAGTAGTGCAAATAAACATGTGTAGACAGTCCAGTTGTGCACTTGACAGGCCTGTAGTGCAATAAACAAAACAATATAGCAGCATTAAGTTAGAGGTATATGAGGGGGTTGTGGAATCAGCGGGGGGTAGAGTTCAATAGGCAGACAGCTCATGGGGAAAAAGCTGTTTTTCAGTCTGCTGGTCCTCGTCCGGAGACGCCTGCTGGAAAGGCAGGAGAGAAAACTATTTCTTGTAGTTTCTGTTGGGTTATTGAATTATTTAGACAGCTAAATCATGCTGTATTCAAGCAGTTTTCACCATGATGCTCAGTAGGTGGTGCTGTCTGTGGATTTAGCACACACATGCACGCACGCAATACACAGACTCATTACAATTACAAATGAGAAGCAACAATGTGTAAGTGTTGTTTAAGATCACTCATACTTACTGCTTCATTCTGGATCATTTGTAGAGGGCTGACAGGGACAGATTCACTCTCATCCCCAGGGATTGCACATATATACTCAAAAACAAATGTATAGTTTAATGCAATGTAAGTTGCTTTGGATAAAAGCATCTGGCTGTCCTAGAAGAGCTTATAGGGTTGACATACCGAACTGAATGGAGAGGTTGGGTTAGCCAAATTTGAACAACCTTTGTCCTGAGGATTTAGTAATTGTCTTTTGAAGCCAGGAATCAAACATCGTATTGGAGCACAGGGGGACCCCCAAATAAAATTCTGCTTAGGGCCCCACAAAGGCTTTGGTCCGGCCCTGCTCGTGTGTCTGCTTTACATTCAGTTTCCGGCTCTGCCTCCCAGTGAGAATACATTAACCATCAGTTCATGTCCGCCGACTGAACCGAGACAAACCTGCGGCTCTCAAGGACGCTCACGATGAGTATCATGGTGAGAGAGATCCTGGCATTCATCCTCACCACCTCCGGCTGGATTCTGGTGTCTTCTACTTTACCTACAGATTACTGGAAGGTTTCTTCAATCGATGGCACGGTTATCACCACAGCCACCTTCTGGTCTAACCTGTGGAAAACATGTGTGACGGATTCTACCGGTGTCTCCAACTGTAAAGACTTCCCATCCATGCTCGCTCTAGACGGTGAGATGCGTGTCTATGATCTCTAGTTTCATTCAAGTTTTCAAGTGTTTCTGGGTCTCGAGAGGAAAAGCAACAGGGACAATAAGCACACGTGTTTTTGCTATAACACTGAAAAGCAATAAGCTGTACTGCATTACGCTGGTTTAATCACTGGTCCTGGCGGGACATTAAGTAGATTAGAAAATAAATTCATCCATTGAATGCCAGTTTGCTGAAACACTCGACTCGAGTTATTTTAACCCCATAAAACAACCCAACACCCATGTATCAGTGGGTGGTTTACTGCTTACATACTGTAATACCATCACTTCCTGTTCAGAGTGTTGAATGCGATTACTATCAAACATCAGAGATCAGAGATGACATCTGTGTGAAGCTGAACGTGACATTCGGACAAGAACTGCATCTCTTCAAAGAGTCCTGTCTCTTTTCTAACACTTTGTGCTTCATTAAAGCATCTCTCAATCATTTTATTGATGAGAAGCATCATTGAATTCCAGCTCATGTGCAAAAAGGGAAACTGAATGTTAATGACATTAAGAGTTTATGAGTTCCAGGAAAGAGAAATCAACAGAGCGAGACGTTTGTTGGAACCATCGTCGTGTCAATGTTTAGCACTTGAGTGTTTTCACGTCTCCAGGCAGTTTTCCATCTCTTTTGTGCAGTTAACCAGCAGCCTAATGTTTGTTTCTCAAGGACACTTCCCTTCTGTTGCGTTACCGGGAATGAGAATCTCGGCAGACGTGGCATAAACCAGATTCAAGTCAAAGAAGAATGCTTTCTGACCTGAATAAAACGGACCTGGCAATAATGTAAAGTAGAAGTGAACACAGATGATGTCAGGTGTACATGCAAATATGGATGATCTATTTCATATGAATTCATGTGAAACTTTCCAAATACTGAATGATATCTTATCATGACATTGATACATTATTTATTCAAAAACATTATTGAAGTCAACTGAATGTCTTCTTCAGGTTATATTCAGGTGTGTCGGGGATTGATGATCTCTTCTGTTTGCCTTGGATTTTTTGGATCCATATTCGCTCTCATCGGTATGAAATGCACTAAAATCGGAGGACTTGATCAAACTAAAGCCAGAATCGTGTGTTTTGCTGGTCTCAACTTTATTTTCACTGGTAGGTTATCCTCATGACTGTCTTTAAAAAGATAATAAACCGATGATAAAGATAATGTAATGATAATGTCGTGACAGGTCTGTGCTCTCTCGCTGCCTGCTCTCTCTACGCTCACAGAATCACGTCTGAGTTTTTCGACCCCATGTTTGTGGCACAGAAGTATGAGATTCTGTTCTTTTTAATGTTGTGGTAATGATTGACAGGTGGAGGTGTGTTGAAATCTGCTTTTCTCTCAGGTATGAATTAGGAGCAGCGTTGTTCATTGGTTGGGCCGGATCTGTTCTGTGTATTTTAGGAGGACTGATCTTCTGCCTCTCGTTGTCTGATGGCATGAATCGAAGGTAAAACAATTACACACTGGAATGACATTAGCCTTCACTTATATTGTGTTGTGTTGTGTGGTTTTATAACAGCAAGAATATAATAGAGGCTGTATAGTGTTTCTGGATGCTGAAGGGGTTGTTGTATTTCACGCCTAACTAAACCCTTCAGCTGTGATTTATTCACCATACAGCTCTATAGCCTCCAGCCTTCTTAATGTTTACTGATCAACTTCTCTTAACCATATCCACACACAAATGAGACCTGGAGGTGAATCTAGAGAAACAATAATAGAAGTCACACACTGTAATCCAAACACGCAACACAATCCTCTCGACTCGACTCCATTCACATTACAGGATGTTACAGTTTTTTTGAATCGCTTAGACACTAAACTCAGTGAAACCATTCACTCATTTACCAAATCTTTAGTGCAAGTGTGCAAAACTGAAAACACATTATGTGCTTTAAACTCAGTTTGATTTTGCAAAACTCTAAACACAGGTCTTTACATTAGACAAAACATTTAAAAACAACAGCATTTGTGTTTTAATAGGGAAATAATGCCATGAAAAATGTACAGACACAAACTGTGTGAAAAACACACACATATTTTTCATTTTTGTTTACAGTACTGTATCTTCAAATGTATTTGTTTTGTCTGTTACTGTTGATCACTTAGTCAAACACAATGAAACACAATGTATTCAGAATGAAATATTCCCCCCTGCATTTCTTTTTATAGTGAACATCTGTACTGAATACACATACTGTACCAGGGCCGCCGGAGCAACGGGGGCGAGCTGGCATTTGACCCGGCACTTTTAAAACCACCGGGGCTGCGTCCCAGTACTTTATACGGCGCTGCGCAGACGATCGGCTTACGAAATCAAAACACTGTGAAAGTGATTGGAAACAGTCGCTATCAAAACACTCTTGCTACATGTTAACGTCATACGCCGAACGCTCTGCGTGCGCAAACGCACCTAATAACAGACAACCAATGAAAACTTCTAATTCAAAGGTTTGGGTAAGGGTTACCCGCAAAATGTATGTGTGTGTGTTTACTACTCTGTGTGTGTGTGTGTGTGTGTGTGTGTTTGTTTGGTTGGTTTTTATATGTCGGTGGGGACGTAAACCTGAATGCAACCCGTGGGGACTCGTGTCACCGTGGGGGGCCAAATTTGAGGTCCCCATGTGCACAAAAGCTTATAAATCGTACATAAAGATAATTTTTGAAAATCTAAAAATGCAAAATGATCTTTCTATGATCTTTAGGTTTAGGGAATAGAATATACAGTTTGTATGGTATAAAAATCATTACGCTTATGGACTGTCCCTAGAGATCCAACTTTTTTGTGCATGTGTATGCGCTCATGAAATGTCTGCTTTCAAGGATTCTCCCCTTGTTGTTCGAGACAGGAACACTCTCTTCAAAACAGAAAGCTTATATCAACCGACAGGGAATGAATGAGCATGTTTTCTGCTTTAAAGACAGTGGTGTCAAAAGTATTCACATTCCTTACTCAGGTAGAAGTATAGATACTAGGATTAAAAATACTTCTGTAGAAGTTAAAGTATCAACTCAAGCTTCTTACTCAAGTAAAGTGTAAAAGTACTGGTTTCAAAACTACTTAAAGTATAAAAGTAAAAGTAATGTAAGGAAAAAATGCCATTAAGGACTAAATCTTAGGCCGCGCCACAGGGGCCTATTGTTCACTACCCTATATCCTTAAAAAAAAAAACTTTTTTGAAAGGCAATAGGCTTATGTTATATTAAAATGTTAATGTTGAAAAATTTGGGATGCACTAGGCTACCTGTTTCAGCTGCATACTGTATATGCCCATTGAAAATGAACGCAGTTTAGTACAATGCAAATACATTAAAGAACCATATATCATACCTCTCAACATTTGGGTCCCAAAATCCGGGAGTACCGCAATGGAGGGGTTGCTGGGGTGTTGTGCAGGGAAAATAGGGCTAACATAACATAACTTTCATTTCAAATTCTTAAGTGTAATTCAGAATAAGACACACTGTTTAATGCAGCTCTGCAAGATATAATTTTAATTCAATATTTACATTTTGTCCCTTCACGCATCCCGTAGTTTGAAATTTTGTTTATTGGTTAGCAGATTCTAGTTTAATTAGACAAACTTCCAAAAATACTATTACAGTAGACCAAGCGCAAAAACAATACATTACGGACAGAAATACTTTAAAAACTACGAATATTTTACTTCTGCAGATCAAGCACTAGCTGTAACGTAGACTAAAGCCTACTGCATCTAACGTTACCCGACGATGGAACGATGTGTCGTCTCTCCAGTGAGCGGACACAGACTGTAAGCAGCGAGCGTTAAATGGAAAACGCAGAGTGGAATATGGACCTTAAGCGGCGTAATAAGAGAAAGTTTGAGAATCCCCCATTGTTTACGTGAACGCGTTCCGTTTCCCATCAGTCTTAGAGTTTCAAAGGAGAAATAACTAAAAATACGGGAGAAATTACAAAACAGGAGGGTGGCAGGAGATGGGTGTGAAAAACGGGAGACTCCCGACCAAACCGGGAGTGTTGACAGGTATGCCATATATGTATATTACTGAGCAATCGACTGATAACAAAATTTCAGCTTACCTCAATATGCTTTTTCAAATTAGACGGCAAGTTTTTGAAAGCTATTATAGCTGGTGGTAACTTACTTGGGTGCGCAGAGCTTGCAGCGCATTCGAAAGTTGTTTTGTATCATTTCGAAAAATTCTTAATTTGTGGAGGACGAAGAGAAAGCTCCCGTTTGATAAATGAGCCAGTAGTGTTGAAATAATAACTTTTAAGAAATAATCTTTTTTGAGTAACGACCCCAACACTGGCTATGTCCTTGCTGGAGTGTGATTTGTATGCGATGGATCGCGTACAAACCAATAGGGTGTCGGAATGGTATATGTTCATATTTCTCATCCAACCACAATCAAATTCACTCTATCTGGATGGCGCGATTTATCTGGATAGGTTTTTTATTTGACGATGAGAAGCCGGAATGAAAACAAGCCGAAATGAAGTAGGAGTAACGAGGCTATTTTTAAAATGTAAGGAGTAGAAAGTACAGATAATTGCGTGAAAGTGTAAGGAGTAGAAGTAAAAAGTCGACTGAAAAATTATTACTCCAGTAAAGTATAGATACCCAAAATTTCTACTTAAGTAAGGTAACGAAGTATTTGTACTTCGCTACTTGACACCTCTGTTTAAAGAGTACATTCCACAAGATCATAAACATTATATTTCATACATTGTGTAATGTTGCTGCATTTGAAAGTAAGCAGTCTGCCAAAGTTGTAAATCCGAAGGTGAACGAATAACAAATTTATTAGCATGGAAAAATGGGAGTCGACTCTGAATCACGCGAATGAGTCTTGACCCGTCCGAGTCTTTAACCGCAGTGTATCTACGTCAATAGAAATAATCCCCACCTGCTCGCGAAAACTTGAACACACTCTCTAAACCAATCACAGCAGACTAGACCATCTGACCAATCACAGCAGGCTAGACCATCTGACCAATCACAGCAGACTAGACCATCTGACCAATCACAGCAGACTAGACCATCTGACCGATCACAGCAGACTAGACCATCTGACCAATCACAGCAGACTAGACCATCTGACCAATCACAGCAGACTACACTAGCGGAAAGGCGGGGATTAGACCGATGAATCACGGAACTAATCATTTGAGAGTCAGTCAAGAAGTAAGGTAATATAAACAGCTTATTATATTACGAAATAATAGTGTTTTTACACCATGTACATAAACCTGTTGTCGGACACTCCATAAACTAAACTCTTAAAAATCAGAAGCTATTTACTCTTTAAGGAATTGATGATTTTAAGCATTCATCTGCAAAATTCTATACGTCTGGACTTTTGTGATGCTTTTGGGTCATTGCCCCATGATGTAATGCTTTATGTACTGGATAAAATAAAAGTTCCACAGTCATAAGTGAATGTGATTAAAGATGTTTACAACAACTCCTACATTGAAGTCATATGTGGAAGTAGTTTAACTGACCCCATACCCCTCAAGATTGGTGTAAAGACTGGCTATCCCTGGAGCGCTGTTAACTTTATACTAGCAATCAACTCCTGGTTGAAATGGATGTGCCAGTGTGTACCAGCAGGAGTGTGGTCTCCAAATCCAGTGCAAGCCTATGCGGATGATGTGGAAATGTCTTCACGAGACGAGAGTGTAATTCATAATATGCTTCATCGTACCGACAATTTCATAAGGTGGTCTGGCTTGGAAGTGAAACATACAAAATGTGCTGCAGACCCCCGGCTTTCATGTTGGCACATAAACCTATCCGCCTATATGAACATCTTGAACTTACTTATCTAGGGCACAAGTTAAACGTTGGCGGTGACTGAGAGGAACAGGTGACAGAGTTGCATCATGAATTTATCCGAAGACTTGCATTGATCGATTCTTTTCCTCTCCCCATAATGATGAAGTTCGATGCCATCCGTGTGATGGCAGTAGTTAAAGTTCAACATCTATTCCTGAATGTTCATATTTCACAAGACACAAGAGAGTTGGGGACTTTAGGTAGCATTAGCAATGCTACAAACAATCAGCCCAGAGGCCGATATAGACGTATTACGAATAAAACGACAAAAAGTCACGGATTCGCTCGGCTGACAGCGCCTCAATAACAAAATGATAAATAAATCACAGGATGAGCAAAGCAGCAAAACAGCAGCGCCGTCCTCTCATAGTATGGGAAGCGACCGGCTTAACATCCCCAACGGGACAGGCACGCCATTAAAAGATCACCCGCTTACTATTACAGGAAAGAAATTGTCCATAAATAAAATTAAAGCGCGTCGCTTGTTAATGCAAGAGAAGATTAATATACATACCGGGGCCTGGTTTTCATACCACATAAACCATAAAGTTGCTCACAGCACAGATCACCCAGACACAATAATAATGCAGCAATACGAGAATGAAAACTACAATAAATGAAGTACATGTTAACGCAACCCTAACCCAAACAGTCCAATACAGAGCGAGAAAAACATACCTGAGGATAGTGGACAGCCTGCTCCCAACCAATAAAGCCTTAAATAGGCTATGATGTTGGCTTCAAAAGAAAATATATAAATAAATGCACATTAATACACAGCCAAACAGCTACGCTGCCAAATATACCATCAGTGACCGTGCACTGACAGGGCGCAATGACACATCCCAGGTAACACAACCTCAGACTTAAATAGCCAAGAGACAAGCACTGATAGGCCAAACCCACTGGCCATCATGCACAAACCACCCCCCCAAGACTGTTTTACCTACACTGCCACAATCGTATAAACATTCTTGTGTAAGTCAATGCTTCTATGGTCTAGTAGGGATTTTGAAATCTTTTCACATCTATCGGCTAACACACCAGATGTTATTGTGATTAATGAGGAGTGTAAAGAGGTGTTCATTTTGGAGGTTGCTTGTACCTTTGACTCTAGTCTGGAGGAAGCCTTTATGACTAAAGTCATTAAATATCAACCCCTCTTTAATACCATTGCAGAGCTGGGTTATCAGAGTCAATTGTTTGTTTTTATATTTGGCAGCTTGGGACAAGTACACAGGCTGTAAGAGGACTTCAACAGATTGGGATGTCTAAAAAGAGAGCTAAGAGGCTGGAAAAGTTTTTATACATATGTGGTTTGTTGTGGGTCATTAAATCCGTGCGTACCATTGTTTTATAAATGAATCTCCTGGAGATCCAGAGAATAAACTGAAGCTCCATTACACAGCACACGTCTTCATTTATTGGCTGCTTTGGCTCTGTTGTCTTTGTAGAAGGGCAGAAGAATATGATTATTTGTGTGATATTGATTGATGTCATGGTCGTGTTGATGTTGTTGTTCTTGTGTGTGTGTGTGTGTGTGTGTGTCAGCAGTTCTCCGTATCATTCAGACAGAAGAGCGATTATCAACAGCGCTGTTTCTGGAATGGCTTCTCATGTGGTGTCACAGAGTCAGACGTCACACAACAACAGAAGAACAGACTACAGCAATGCTTCACAACACTTTGACAAAAATATCTATGTATAACCCACTGTTTCATTTCACACTTGGATCTATGTTCATTAAAGAGTACGTTCCACAAGATCAGCAGACTAGACCATCTGACCGATCACAGCAGACTAGACCATCTGACCAATCACAGCAGACTAGACCATCTGACCAATCACAGCAGACTAGACCATCTGACCGATCACAGCAGACTAGACCATCTGACCGATCACATCAGACTAGACCATCTGACCGATCACATCAGACTAGACCATCTGACCGATCACAGCAGACTAGACCATCTGACCGATCACAGCAGACTAGACCATCTGACCGATCACAGCAGACTAGACCATCTGACCGATCACATCAGACTAGACCATCTGACCGATCACATCAGACTAGACCATCTGACCGATCACAGCAGACTAGACCATCTGACCGATCACAGCAGACTAGACCATCTGACCGATCACATCAGACTAGACCATCTGACCGATCACATCAGACTAGACCATCTGACCGATCACAGCAGACTAGACCATCTGACCGATCACAGCAGACTAGACCATCTGACCGATCACATCAGACTAGACCATCTGACCGATCACATCTGACGAGACCATCTGACCGATCACATCAGACTAGACCATCTGACCGATCACAGCAGACTAGACCATCTGACCGATCACATCAGACTAGACCATCTGACCGATCACATCAGACTAGACCATCTGACCGATCACATCAGACTAGACCATCTGACCGATCACAGCAGACTAGACCATCTGAGCGATCACATCAGACTAGACCATCTGACCGATCACAGCAGACTAGACCATCTGACCGATCACATCAGACTAGACCATCTGACCGATCACATCAGACTAGACCATCTGACCGATCACAGCAGACTAGACCATCTGACCGATCACATCAGACCAGACCATCTGACCGATCACATCAGACCAGACCATCTGACCGATCACATCAGACCAGACCATCTGACCGATCACATCAGACCAGACCATCTGACCGATCACATCAGACCAGACCATCTGACCGATCACATCAGACCAGACCATCTGACCGATCACATCAGACCAGACCATCTGACCGATCACATCAGACTACACTAGCGGAAAGGCAGGAATTAGACAGATGAATCGCGGAACTAATCATTTGAGAGTCAGTCAAGAAGTAAGGTAATAAAAACTACTTATTACGAAATAATAGTGTTTTTACACCATGTATGTACATAAACCTGTAAAACCAAACACTCCATAAACCAAAGTAGGCCCCTATAATCACAAGGTATGTACTCTTTAACAATGGTTAATGTATTCTCTAAGAATGATTTATTTTTACAGCATTTATTAAATGTTTGTTATATTAGTTAATGCAAATCCTTGAAACCACTTAAATTCTATTTAGTTCATGTTTGTTCATTGTGCATTAAGTAATGTTAAATTAGCGATTGAAAGCCCTGAAGCACATCTCTACTGTTCCGCAGAAAATCCCTTACCGTGTTGCTACTATGACGTGTTTGTTTTGTTGTTGTTGTTTTTCAGTTCCCAACTTTTCATTACATAAGAAATACAATGTCATAAAACTGTTCAATACAAAATAAGAACAACTGTTAAGACAGGTTCTCTGATTAAAGATTGTATACCCTGATGTTTGACAACTCCATTAATGTAAAAGAAATGTTTTTTAAATTAAAAATATTTGAAAAATATTTGACTTGTTTTGAGACAATACAGCAGATTTTCAAGAGATGTCACCTTCTTTATTTAATAAGAGATTTGATATTTATCTGAGGATTATGTCTCCTACGACAGGAACAGAGTTTATAATATTTACAGTAAACAGTCAGGATGATGTGTGTTCGGACACAACAGGCACCTGTCAGATCTACATTCTCTCAGGACACACGTACACACACCTTTCACATTTACATGTGTGTGAGAGAACATAGAGTGTTTACCTGAAGAATGACCTTAAAAATGAAGAGAACTCTAATACAGGTGTTTGGATTCTTGATTTCAACACTCGGTTGGCTTTTCGTCAGCTGTACGACAGCCATGGACTACTGGAGAATCATCTATGTAGGAGGAAAAGGAGGCAACTGGATGATCTTGGCATCGTGGTACTGGTCAAACCTGTGGAGAGATTGTGTGACAGACACTTCATCTGTCACTAACTGCAGAGATTATGATGTTTTGTGGTCAGTCACACGTAAGTCTTTTATCTTCATGAACACACACTGGGTGTCCTCAAGGTTGTGTGCTGAGACCACTTTTTTAACCATGACTGCATGGTCACTTATGACTGAGAGCAAATACATTTGTTGATGACTCACAGACCTCATTGGCGGTGATGACTAGACAGAGGTGACTGCTTTTAATAGTGACGGGACAGAGGAGTAAGCTCTTACATTTGTTTTATTAGTGAGGATGTCATGAATGTTATATTTGTGTCATGACAGTTATATTTATAGGGATAGTTCACCCAAAAATAAAAATTCTGTCATGAATTACTCACTCTTTAGTTGTTCTAAACCTGTATGAATTTCTTTGTTTGGTTGAACACAGAGAAAGATATTTGGACAAATGCTACCATATTAGGAAAAATGGTAGTCAAAAGTGTCCCAGAACTGTTTACTGTCCTACATTCTTCAAAATATCTAATTTAACAAAAAAATGAAAAAGCAATTTGTCCTACTATGGTAGTCAATGGGGTCCAAGAACTGTTTGCTTATAAAACATTTGTCCAAACATCTTTCTCTGTTTAACAGAACAAAGAAATGTATAGAGATTTGGAACAACGTAAATGTGAGTAAATGATGACCAAATTTTTATTTTTGGGTGAACTACCCCTTTAAGGCTGTGCTTCTGTTTGCTGGTGGAGTGTAGCAGTATTGCAGGGGGGGGGGGCTGTGGCTTCAACACTTTTTAAATATTCTGTTAAAGATAAAGTTATGAATTTTACTGATTTTAAAGGTTGGTGAACTCACTGTGTAGCTTCTGTTACACATATTGATGTATGATATATTTCTTCAGTGTGGGTGTGTAGTATGCAAATCTGTTACCTGGCTGTATGCCAACCACAAGATAAATGCACATAACAAAGAATGAGATATGTTTTAGTTTAAAATCTAAAGCCTGGCTCAAAAACTGAACTCAGAGTCTACAATCAGCAAACATGATCAAACTTTTCTTATCAAACCTATGTAATGCCAGATCATCTTTGCTACATTTATATGTATGCCATAGTTTCATCCTCAAACTGATATGGCTTGATTGATGTATGTGTGTAATGATTGTTGTGTTTTTATGTTTAGCGTATGTTCAGGGTGTTCGAGGTCTGCTGATCATCGCCATGTCTCTGGGATTTGTAGCCTTTATTCTCTGCTTCATTGGAATGGAGTGTACTTACATTGGTGGAAGTGAGAAATCCAAAGATAAAACTTTACTCTCTGGAGCAGTTTTTCATTTTGTTGGTGGTAAGCAAAGTTATTTGTCCATTCTAAGCAATCTGAGTGCTGTTGTGTGTCTGAATATTAACACCCTGATAACACAGGTACGTCTGTAAGATGTCTGCTAAAGATCTGAAGAACATCTGGAAAACATCTGCTGTGTAAAAAGTCTATGTGTCTAATACAGTATTGAATACAGTATTGTAAAGCCACAGATGACCATGTAGGATTATGACACTGAAGCAGAGATTTTTTTTGTCATTAGTTTGTGTGTCCACAGGTTTGTCAGCTTGTGCAGCGTATTGTTTATACACAAACAGAGTAGCCAGTACGGCATTTTCCCCATCAACTGACAGAAGTGTTATCAGGTAAATAAACGTCAAGTCAAGACAACACAACACAACACACTCTGACTTCATATGGAAATAAAAGTCAATTCTGTTGACATATAAACTCTATAAAAAAATTGGATCAATATTCATATGAGGCAGATAAGAGACACACTGTACATGTGAAAAATAGATTTGAACATATTTTAAAGAAATAATACATTATATACATTTCTGTAAGATGAACATTGTCTTCATTAAAGACATGTTTGTTGTCATGTAATTCAAACCATAAACAATCATGATGGTGACTCGTGTTGTACAGACAGCCGTGAGTAAATGAATCAGTTGTAAATATACGCCTGACAGAAATGATTGACGTCGTCTTATGCTGTCAGCAGCATCACCTCAAAATAACTTCATAACAGAGAAACAGCAGTTTATTTACATTTATACCATGGTCTGTTAGAACACTCGATTCTGATTGGCTGGAAGGTGTACATTAAAACCATGTAATGCACGTGTAGTCTGATCAAAAATTACTCTGTAAACATCAATAACAGCTTTAACTTTCAAATAACCATGGTATAAGCGGGATAATCCACGCTTCGCGTCGGGCGGTTCTAGACCTCCATGTTGTGTATTAAAATCCTTTAATGCACGGCTAGTCGTGGATTATCCCTTACTTATACAACAGTTCTTTCTGGTTCTCAAATCTGATGTCCACTGTATGTTTACGGGAACCGCTAAACTCCGCAAATATTAGTCTTAAACTAAATATTAGACTTATGAGACTGAAAGTAAACACAGGAATTTGCAGCCCCAGCTGGGGCCCATTTCAGAAAGGAGGTTTAGTTCAAACTCAGAGTGTTAACCCTGAAATGAGGGAAACTCTGGGTTTTCTGTTTCAGAATGGGAGGTATGTCCAACCCGAGAAAGCAGGGTAAGTCAAGCCTGTTTCTAAAAGAGATGTAACTTGCCCAGTGATATCACGTGCCTGTTGCGGCCATGTTACGGCAGCAAACTTCCTTGATTATTACGCCAGAATGGGAGTATAGTTCCTAATCATGTCGTCCTAGAAAATCGCAACTTTTCATATTACGCCAGTCTTAGCCACGATATAACTACAGAAGAGTCACATTTTAAATAGGAAAAATATTGAAACTCTTCTGACATTTTTGAACGCGATGCTACTGGTCTAATTGGATTCAATGATCTATGCTAAAAATGCTATGGCCAGACCCGGAGATCGGCTGAATAGATTCCAAAAAGGTAAAACTCAACTTATTAACTCTGGGGGAGTTGGAGAATGAGCCTATTTCCCAAAAAAGTGGAGTGTTCCTTTAAAAGACATAATAGTTAGATTCACTGCGCTGGTCTGAAATTCATGGCGTAAGACAGTAGTTCCCCATTTCCTCTGACACGCCGATGTTGTTTCTGAATAAACTACACACTTGTGTTGTCGAACAGTTGTATAAATGCACTTGTAATTGTGTGATGGTGCTCTATATTAGCGGCTGATGTAGAGCACATCACACTCCTACTCGAGTGATATTGCATTATTACATTTAGGCATAGCAGACGCTTTTATCCAAAGGCGAGGAAACAAAGAAGTGCTATAATGAGTTTCCAGCAGTGAAAAACAGTGACTTTTTTAAACGGGTATGTTGAGGGGTAAGACCCACATGTTTTACTTGAAAAGATGCGCCTCTCTCATCACGTTGCGCACACCAGTTTGAAGAGTCTTCAGTCAAAAGTTTAATAAAAATTACATAAAAAGACCCTCAAATTCATATTTATTTTAACAAAAAGTAATTAAGTCTGCACGTTACCTTTCGTTTTTTCCAACAAAAATGTCCACACAACGCTAGCAGCTGAACAGAATCACGTCTTTGAGCAACAGACACCAGTGTTTACTTACCCTGTTGAAATAAACAGCATATGCTGGTTAGGAATGTTTTGAAGCAAGGAAGCGGGTCATGTGCTGGTTTAAGCTGGTCCCAAGCAGCTTGCTCCTGACTCCGGACCAGCTCATAACCAGCTAAGGACCAGCCTAAATCAGCTTAAACCATCTACCTTGCTTCAAAACATTCCTAACCAGCATATGCTAGTTTTGTCAACAGGGTTACTGGTTAATTCAAATGAGTTAATGATTCAGATGCATTTTGAACGAATCTGTGAAATGAATGAGTCATTAATTAAAGGCGGGGTGGCCGTTCTCTGAAAACGCCAAGTCGGGCCGAGTACTACAACAAACTTGTAGCCAATCAACAGCAAGAGGCGTGTCCTCTTTTTGACGGAGGGAAGCGAGGGAATGTTGGCATTGGACAGCACGTTTGAGAGCGGAGCAAGAAGAGGTGTGTTCCTGTTGTGTAGTGCGTTGTTGTCGATTTCAAATAACAACAGCCGTTTTTAGCCTTTAAATAAGACCTGGCGACACCTACTGGTCGGTTAAGGTGTAATTTTTTATTCTATTTAAAAACATGTCTTTATCCATGTTTAATGTCTCTGCCTCTACTCTACTGATCTATTTTTTATTCCCAGTGAATAGTAGTAAAATGTCTAACTCAGACCTATTACCTATAATACAAAATGCTGCAATTGTGTAAAGAACAATAAAGAACGTTAAACAAAACAATTGCTTAAGAAAATAAACGGAATAAAATATTCAGTTTTTTTAAATCTTTACACATTTTATGTATATATATATATTTTTTTCATTTCATCATCACTTTATTTACTCATCTCGAGCATGATACCAAATAACGTTTATCTTTGACATACAGTTTCTATGCCAAAAATGGAAGAATATGTTTCTATGGTTTTCAGCTTTGCTTGAGAAAGCATTGTAAAATTGGTTTGCTATAAATCCGCTTGCCCGGAAGCTTCCGTAAATGGCACAGATTAACAGAAATTTACCATTGTTTGGCAAATAAATAATTTTACTTTCTTATTCCTAACATTTCATCATTTAAGCTTTAAATTACATCTCAAATGACAAGAATTCAATTTATAAAACATATTAATTCCGCGTCAGTCTGCAAACTTATTCTCCCAAATGGCCTGGGTATGCAGAGCATTAGCAGCTTATATGGACCGAACGCCACTGGTTTAAGCAAACGTTCAAGTGTTACTTAAACAAATACGATTTTAGTTGTTTCTTGAAGGATGTGAGGGATGTAACTGATCAGATAGAGTTGTAAAGATCATTTCACCAGCCAGGGATAGCGAAGGAGAATGAGCGGGAGATTGATCTTCTACTAATGGACTACAAGGTGCTGCTTATTTGCTGATCGCAGGGCTCTGATTGGCCAACACATTTACATTTATTCATTTGGCAGACTTACAAGTAGGAGAGCATAAAACATTTTGTCAGCACGCTAAGCAGTACCGATAGTTTACAAGGCTATTACTAGGAGGATTAAGCTGGAGTAAGCAAGGGAGAGAATGAACAACATGAAAGATTTTTTTTTTTTTTTTAGAAGGCCAGTGTCAGCAATTTGAACTTGATGCTGGCAGCAACTGCTTGTACTTGTACATGTGTAATGACAATAAAGTTGAATCTAATCTAAAAAAAAAAACCTGGCAGTCTAGTCTGGCCAGCTAATAGAGAGCCAGTAAACTTAAATGTGTAAAGAAAGGAGTGGCGGAGCAAGAGGGGGGTTCATTTGCTACTTATGTTGATTGACATTTGGTTGAGGTTAGGGTTATGTTCAGTGGTGGAAAGTAACTAATTATAAATACTTTCGTTACAGTTCCCCAGTAAATTTTTCAATTTTTTCCACTTTCATAAGCATTATTCAATTGTGGTACTTTTACTTCTAGTTGAGTTGAATAAAAACAAAGTAATCAACTTCGCTACATTTATTTTTCACCAAAGGTAAAAAATAAACCAACGGAGAAACAGGATGAGCTTGCGTTTGAAAGGCACTTTTCAGCCCTGCTCCTGCTGCACTTCAGACAATTGACAGGTCTTATTTGGGCCAAAACCAATCAAAACTTCCAGTTCAGCTGGGGGGTGCGCTCTTTGACTGTGACTGGCTCTTTGAATTAGCATCGCTAACGTTTTAGTAGTTAATGTATGTGAGCTTTGCTCATATTCTAATTAAAAATGTGATTTGGTCAGCTCCTGAAATGGGTTATACTATTGATATTACCAGAGCACTAGCAGCTGAGGTAGATAGAATACTCGGCTCATTCAAGGATGCAATTATTGCATTGATATAGCGAGAAAAATGTAAGTGTCTAACATGCACACACGCAGTTTATTGGTAAAGATTGCCCTCTTTAACAGTGCAGTTAAATCAAATGTAATAACTTCAACATTAACAACAGAGAGCGCTTGGTTTCAGTCAGGAGTGACAACGCCATAACTCGCTGCTTAACCCTTTCACACGTAAGGCTGTGTTCACACTTGACGTCTTTTTTGAAAAAAAAAAGTTGACAAAAGCGCATTTTTAGTAAAAAAACACTCACAGCATTGTGGTTACAAATAGCAGCCGGAAACGTTCAGAGTGACTGGCTTCAAATGCAGCGTAACGGAAGTCTATTTGAATTATAAGCAGAGAGCGTCTTTGCAATAACTAATCACATATTTAAAAACTACAATACTAATTTCTCGCTAGAAATGCAATCAAAACTTATTGAAAGTGAAAATTAAACTTACATTTATACAAAACTATGCTCCAACCAACGTTTCAGCCACCATTTTATTTTTTCGAGCTTAATCTTGCTCGACCAATCACCTTCCTCGCCTGCTGTTATGGAAATGACAGGTCTCGCTACTCGCTTGTCATTGGCCAGCTGTCAAAAAGATGCTTGACGTAGGGCACTTTTGAAAAAAAGTTGAACCTTTTTCAACTTCAAAAGACGCTCTGAGCTGCAGAAAAAGACGCTGACGTGGCGTTTATAAAACATATATTATGTATATATTAACTTTTTTGAAAACATGGTTTACTCCATAGGATTATAATCTAAAACAAATGCTAGCAGCTTTAAAAAAGAAGTCAAGTGTGAACACAGCCAAAGTTTAACATTTTTGAGTTTTTTTTAAGGTGACCGTATCACTTTAATATTTCTATGGCAATGCGGGAAATGTGTTTTGTTGTTTAAACACTTTTCTAATGATTGTGTTAGTTGAGCTAACACTTATAAATTTAATCCATGTTTGTTTGTGCCGTGGTTCAGAGAATAGGATCTGTCGGATTTACAGCACGCGAATTCATGCACTTCTCTCAAAATACACAAATGTTAAGTGGCTTGTGAGCTGGGAAAAGAATATTGAGAGCTTTTACAGTTGATTACACTGCTGTGTATGTAACGGAGGCCAGCTTTTGAAGGTCATTAGCCTCCTCGTTCAAGTCGGTTCGAGGCCCGCTCAGAGCGGATGAGAGTAGGACGGGTTAACTTAGCTGATGTAAATAAAACATCCATCAAATTGAATGCATTGTTTTTGCCGTTTCTATAGACATTTAGAATCAGAATCAGAAAGAGCTTTATTGCCAAGTATGTTTTCACGTACAAGGAATTTGTTTTGGTCACAGAAGCTTATATAATAAATAATAATAAGTAATAATAAATAGGGTGAATATACTAGGCATAAACTCATTCAACTCACAACTCATTCTGGAGTTGTAAAGTTCTTGAAGGCTGGGTAGGGGGGAACCAATGATCTTCTCAGCCGTCCTGACTGTCCGCTGTAGTCTACTGATGTCTGATTTGGTAGCTGAACTGAACCAGACAGTTATTAATGTGTACATGACAGATTCAATGATGGTCGAATAGAACTGTTTCAGCAGCTCCTGTGGCAGGTTGAGCTTTTTCAGCTGGCGGAGGAAGTACAGCCTCTGCTGGGTCTTTTCCCTAATGGAGTCAATGTGATTGATCCATTTCAGGTCCTGAGAGATGGTGGTGCCCAGGAACCTGAATGACTCCACTGTTGCCACAGTGCTGTTCATGATGTTTAGTGGGGGGAAGGCTGGGGGGTTTCTCCTGAAGTCCACGATCATCTCCACTGTTTTGAGCGTGTTAAGCTCTAAGTTGTTGTGACTGCACCTAGCCTATAAGCAGACTCATCGCCATCCTGGATTAGGCTGATGACGGTTGTGTCATCTGCAAATTTCAGGAGCTTGACAGATGGGTCTTTTGCAGTGCAGTCGTTTGTATACAGGGAGAAGAGCATTGGGGAGAGCACACAGTGCTGGTGCTGGTGGTGAGGGACCTGGATGTGAGTTTCCCCAGTCTCACTAGCTGTTGCCTGTTTGTCAGAAAGCTGCTGATCCACTGACAGATTGGGGTTGGCACGGAGAGCTGGGTCAGCTTGGATGATAGGAGACCAGGCATGATGGTGTTGAAAGCTGAACTGAAGACCACAAATAAGATCCTTGCATAGGTCCTGGGTCTGTCGAGATGTTGAAGGTTGAAGGATATAATGCAGTCCCACACTGAAAAAAAATATTTTTGCTGCTTGTCCAATCTACTTAAATTATACAAGTTAAATCAACATAGTTTTTGGAAAATTTGGTTAAACATGATTTTTTCATGTTCAGTTATATAACTTTATTTATTCATGTTAGGACTACATGAGTGATTTGTGTTGCGTTAACATAACATTTAAAACTGGACAGAGAATTTGTATTTCCCAGCATGCTTTGCATAAGACTGCATTTTGAGAGGTATTTTCTTAATTAAGTGTTGCTTTATGTGTTTTTCAGTTGTTAGTGTTTAATGTTCATTTATCTTTGAGATTTAGACGAGTTTTATATATTTTTGAGTTTTGTGGTTACCATTATTCAGAAAAGCGTTGCCTTTGGTTAAGTTGTGGGTGGTTACATTTTAAAATGTGAATTAAAGATCTGTAAACGTAATATCTTCTTGTTTATATAGTAGTCATGGTAAAAATAGTTAACATAATATTTTTTTTGAGTGCATGTTGACTGCATCATCCACAGACCTGTTTGCCCTGTATGCAAACTGAAGAGGATCTAGTAAGGGCCCAGTGATGTCCTTCAGGTATGCTAACACCAGTCGTTCAAATGACTTCATAACCACAGACATGAGAGCGATCGGTCTGTAGTCGTTTAATCCAGAGATTTGGGGTTTCTTGGGGACTGGAATGATAGTGAAGCGTTTGATGCAGTTTACAAACTCTAATTGTATTTTTTGCTCGTGCGCACGTGTATAAACATGATGTGATTGAAAGCACTGCATAGTTGTGATATGTGACAGGATTAAGTATGTTTGTCTCTTACTCAGTGCCAGCCTAAGCGTTAATGTTTTAATCACACCGGTGTGATTGTACACACCAAAGGGTTCATCACCATAGTATGATGCATAGTTAAAGGAACTAACTAGCTAGTCACGACTGTTTCAGAAAAAAAAACATTGTAAATTTGTTGCAATCTGTTCAGATTGATTTAATGTCAGATTATTGCTGTACATAATATACATTGCATATGAAGACATATTTAGTAATTGTATTTTGCTCTTTTTTGTTTTATTTCAATATGTTTCATTCAGTCACAGTTTTTCTCCTACATCATTCCCAGGGTCCTTGCCTATGTATATACTTTATGTGTTTGTTGTCTTCATATAAGTTTTCTGGCTCTGTAAGTCTCACTTATGGTCTTTATGTAAGTATGCCCTCCTGTCCACAGTGAATGAATTATTACATGAGCATGTTTACGTCTCCAGAATGCTCACAAAACCCCATTTGGGGTCAAATAGAAAAACAATAGTCAAGTACTTTGTAACGCTGTACTTTGAGTAATTTTTCAGCAAACTACTTATCTACTCTTACTTGAGTCATATTATTTTTCAGTACTTCTACTTGTACTTGAGTCAATTATTTCTTAAGTAACAATACATTTACTTAAGTAACATTTTTCAGTACTCTTTCCACCACTGGTTATGTTAGGCTTTTATTTAACGTTGGGCGGTAACACTTGCACGTGACGTCACTTGAGTCACTTACACAGAGTGGCAGGAAGACTGAATGCAGCAGTGTTTACCTCTGAAAGGGAGAAAGTTATTGTGCGATGGATTGTACAGCGCAAAACCAGAGATTTATTTTTATAGACTGACGAAAGATTAAAAAAAAGCAAATACTGTAGTTCGCTGCAATGGAATATTGAAACATGGATGCTTGTTAGCCATTTCATGTCAGACTCGTAGCACGGTAAGTTTTTTTGTTCAACCATACCATAATAGTGTTATCTACCTACTTTCTAACTAAATGTAAAGGTTTCCCAGCATTTTCTAACCTTAGATAAATAGATAAATATAAACTGTGTTGGGAGAGATCCCCTATTTCTTTTAACATTCTAAGCAGGTGTAACTGTACTTCATACAAACTTTAGAAATACACAAGAAGGAAACGTATTTTAAATAAGTTTCACTCTAGCCTTACATTTACATTTACATTTATTTATTTGGCAGACGCTTTTATCCAAAGCGACTTACAATTGAGGAAAACAGCAAGCGATTGGTCTAAGTAAGCAATATTCACGAGAAGTGCTAGTAATACAAGGTTTCAAATACAACGTCAAGATAGTATAAGCAAGTATATAGAGAACATTAGGAAAGGAAAAATAGAGGTAGAATTATTTATTTTTTAATTTTTTTATATTATGAGACAGTTAAGTGCTCATGGAAGAGGTGGGTCTTCAGCTGTTTTTTGAATTGTGAAATTGATCCAGCAGTCCTGATGGAAACAGGAAGATCATTCCACCAGCCGGGAACGGAGAAAGAAAATGTCTTTGAGATGGATCTCATGCCTCTCTGTGAAGGAACAATGAGGCGCCGCTCGTTTTCAGACCGCAGACTTCTGGAGGGGATGTAGGTCTGTAAGAGAGGGTTGAGGTAGATGGGTGCTGTGTTAGTGGCTGTTCTGTAAGCAAGCACCAGTGCCTTGAACTTAATGCATGCCGCTACTGGGAGCCAGTGCAGAGAGATGAGCAGAGGTGTGACATGTGCTCTCTTGGGCTCATTGAAGACCAGGCGTGCAGCAGCATTCTGGATCATTTGCAGAGGTTTGAAGGCACAGGCTGGGAGACCGGCCAGAAGAGCATTACAATAATCCAGTCTAGAAATGACAAGTGCCTGGACGAGAAGCTGTGTTGCATGTTCTGTTAAGAACAGTCTGATCTTTCTAATGTTGTACAATGCAAACCTGCATGACCGAGTTGTTTTAGTAACGTGATCCTTAAAAGTCAGCTGATCATCCATGATTACCCCAAGATTCCTGACTGAAGTCGATGGGGTTATCTTTGATGGACCAAGTTGGATGGTAAACTGGTGCTGTTCTGACGGGGTGGCAGGAAGGACGAGAAGCTCAGTCTTGGCCAGGTTGAGCCTTGGGTTTAGAATTTCTAAACAACTTTTCATTATGCAAGTTAACGTTAAGCTACATTAAGAGATAATTAATTAGATAAGAGAGATCGATTCCCAACATAAACTATGTTTTCAACATTTTTATCATTTATATTTTATAATTTATTTAATTTACTTGCATTTTGAATGACATTAACCTCATTGCCTTGTGCAAGTGACACAGATCGATGAACTCTGGGAAGTAAATATTACTTGTACATCTAATCAGCAATCCTAGGATTTATAATGATACTTTGATGGGTTAGATCAATCAAATTTTCTGTCATGGTCTAAAGTAGTCTTGGCAACCCCCTGGCCACCCCATATACAAAACTCTAGCTCCGCCACTGGAAGGACGGAGTGAAAATATGCAGCTGAGCAGCCGGTAATGGTTTTGAAGGCTAGCATTAGAGACTTAAATTGAATTGCGGGATGTTACTGGTAGCCAGTGGAGGGAGATGAAAAGAGGAGTGACATGGGCTCCTTTGAGCGTGCTCGTGATGGAAAACCGTCAAGAAGAGCGTTGCAATAGTCCAGCCTAGAGTGAACAAGGGCTTGGACAAGCAGTTGCACAGCAAGCTCCGTTAGGTAAGGCCTGATCTTCTGAATATTGTAGAGGGCAAATAGGCTTGGCTGCGATGTCTTGGCAATGTGATCCATGAAGGCAGCTGATTGTCAAAGATAACACCAAGGTTTCTAGCAGATGTGGCGGGTGTAATGGTTGCAGTGCCCATTTGAATGGAAATTCATCTTCTTAAAACACAGAACTTTATTCTGTTATGCCTGGATTTATCTTTACTGTAACTATTCCTGCACTGTTTTATATAATCATACAGTAATACAGTAAGAGTCTCTCTGTGCTTAGTTGTGTTAACACATTCATGCTTTCATAATTTACATTAAATGACCAAAATATTTAGCATTGAAAAACACAATCATGATACAGATCTGCTCTGCTCTGATTCTAATGCTGATTTACTAAAAGATTTATATATTCTCTGTAGCTCAGTGGTTAGCTCATGGCGCTAGCAACACCAAGTGATGGAAAACCGTCATGGGTTTGATCCCAGGGATTGCACATACTCAGAAACAAATGTATAATATAATGCAATGTAAGTGTTTGCTTGAATAAGATTCTATATTTGTTATTTTGATCATTTTCTGTAGGTATGCAATAGGAACGCCAATATTTCTTGGACTGGTTGGGAGTTTCTTTATAATTCTTGGATCTGTTTTGTATGCTGTTACAATCATACCAAAAAGGTATAATACAGAACATACATTTGTTTGTTTACTATATCAAATCAAGTATTTTATATGATAGATAGAATACTATAAAAATAGAAAATTGAAACATGAAGTTGTTAAAGTAATCTACAGTTTTCTTTTCTAGAATGACAAATACATTCAGACAGAGGCCATCGAGCGGCCGTTCTGTCCGGCACACGGACATTAAAACACATTACACAAGAGATCTCAGCCAATGGAGCGGCTCACACATCTCCAGGACGTCCCATGCCAATGATGAAAAAATATCTGTCAGAGACACTTTTGTATGAAAGTCAGCAGAATGTTTCAATGCTGAACATTTCTTTCTTTTTCATTCTGAAAATGTGTCTTTCAAATGTTTACATAGAAGTTGTGTGTCGTGCATAGAGACAAATTTTCTCCATTTCAAATAAAACATTATTTATAATGTGTGTAATAAAAGCTTTGCTTTGTTTATTGGGGAATCATTTTAGGCAAAAATCTGTGTAACAACAGTGCCAGAAACAAATGTTTTCATACAGCGCACCATGTTAATGGTTAATGCTGTGATGTTTCTCATGCAGCCTGAAATAAAGAGCTGTATTCATCGCTGTGACCTGTGGCTCATATTCAATTCAATTCAATTCCATTTTATTTATATAGCGCTTTTCACAATGAGTATTGTTGCAAAGCAGCTTTACAGGAGAAAGCAACAGAAAAAACATAAAAAAGGTCAAAATTACCAAACCTTTAAATTAATTTAATAAAATAAAATAACTATAAAAGCAGTCTTCCGGTGAGCAAGCCAACACGGCCCTGTGGCGAGGAACCCAAACTCCAATGATAAATATATGGAGAAATATACCTCGGGAGAAACCAGTCTCAGTCGGGAGGGCCAGTTCTCCTATGACGTGTCACAGCTGTACTCAGTGACTTTGATTAACGTTATAGAGAAAATGATTATCATAGAGAGCTTATTAAATGTAATAGGGAAATAGATTTTGTTAAATTTGTTATAAGGAATGTTATACGCAGAAAACGGAACTGTGATGGCATAATGTAACTGAATGCAGCTGTAACTTCAAACTGCTGTCATGTGATGTAAGTTTAGCATTTAATACTAAGCATTGTAATACTGTTAGCATTAATATGACAACAATTAGTCCATATTTGATCTTGGTTGGTGATGGGGTTGTATGAGCTGGAGCTGGGATGGTCAGTCAGGCAGAAGGTTATCGCAGGAGGGTGGAACCGGATGTTTGACTGGACCTGGTGTAATCTCTCCCTACCTCGGGATGGGCATCCCGAGGAGGGGGAGAGAAGAGACTCAATTAGCATGGCTGCTGTTCTTAATATTTTATTTGGTTTACAATTCAAGCATTATGTGAAAGCTTGGCTGAAAAAATATGTCTTAAATTGGGAGACTGTGTCAGACCCCCGAACAGTAACAGGAAGGCTATTCCAGAGTTTAGGCGCAACGTATAAAAAGGCTCTACCCCCTTTGTTTTCTCTTGGTAGATTTATTTATCCTAGGTGTTATTAAAAGTCCGCAGTTTTGAGATCTTAGAGAGCGAGCTGGGTTGTAGTGTGATAGAAGCTCTGTTATGTAGGTAGGAGCTAAACCGTTTAAGGCTTTATAAGTAATTTATAAGAACTTTAAAGTCAATACGATACTTAATGGGTAGCCAGTGTAGAGATGATAAGATTGGGGTTATATGATCGTATTTTCTAGATCTTGTAAGAACTCTGGCAGCCGCATTCTGAACTAACTGTAATTTGTTTATTGACGATGCGGGACAACCACTTAGTAGTGCATTACAATAGTCAAGTCTTGAGGTCATAAATGCATGAATTAGCTTTTCAGTGTCAGCAACATACAAAATATTTCGTAGTTTGGCAATATTTCTAAGATGGAAGAAAGCTGTTTTTGTGACATTTGAGATGTGTTTAACAAATGATAGGTTGCTATCTAATATAACGCTTAGGTCTTTAACTGTATTTGCTGGGGTAACGGTGCAGCCCTCGATTTGTAGGTTGTAATCCGCGATATTCTGATTACGTGCATTTGGTCCAACAAGTAGTATTTCCGTTTTATTAGAATTTAGAAGGAGGACATTTTTAGTCATCCAGTGCTTTATGTCTTGGATGCACTCTGACCGGTTTGAATAGCTGAAATGAATCATCTGGACGCCATGAGATATATAGTTGAGTATCATCTGCATAACAGTGGAAACTAATTCCACATAGGCAAGTTAACTAAATATTTATGAACATGCAGGTTATGTCAGACAAAATGAAGCCAACGATAAGAAATACAGAAACTGTCGTGTTCATCCTCCTTGTGATCTCAGGAGGTAAGGAGATATTTGGCAGGATTTTCTTTACATAATTTTCCCACAGTGATCATATTCATATGCCTGCATTTAAAATGATATGGTGGACAAATAATACTCCAGCCAATTCCATGTGTTCTTTTATATTTAGTCAATATGACTTATATTTATGATTTGCTTTAATGTACTTTTATATTTAATAATAAACTGACATATTATTATATTATATTGACAGGTTTTAAGTTTTATTAAGATTCTAAATCTTCCTTTTATCATTTAACTAAAGAAAGATTTATTTCATTGAAATAAAATGCGTTTAGTTAGATGGACACACTTTAGTTGTTTGGAAGTGACTATTTCTACTATTATTGTAATGATGAGCTGAAACACAACAGAAGAACACAAAACCAATACAAGCAGCACAAGAAACACAGAATAGACAAACACAATTAAGAGTGGAGCCACAGGACTACAACCACACCAAAAACTACAATAGAAAATGGAGGCCACAACAACTCAAGATGGCTGGGGAGAGGAGCAGGACAGAGCGCAACAGTCCTGGGATGAACAGAAACGGTTAAAAACTGAACCTTGATTTTCAATTCAACTTCTTGACACAGTGATTTGACTTGTGTCTGTCGGTGGTCTTCACATGTGTCTTGTTATTCTAGATTAGTTTGGGTACATATGGCCCTTGTTGTGTTGTTGTCCAGTGTTGTTTATGCATTTTGTGACTCTTGGCTTGACTGTTGTTTTGGATTGATCAAAACATGAGTTCAGGGGTAAGACTGTTCCAGCCTTTCTGAACGTTGACTCACTGAGCTCCAGATCATCACCAACATCTTCCAAAAGAACTGAGACTTCAGTCCTGGAGATCTGCGGCCATTGTCATGCGTCTTTGGTATATAACTCGCAAGCAATAGGTTGCCATCACTTCAGCGAATCATTAGAACATTGACAAGAAATCAAGACAACCTGTTATGACATCATGGAAGTAAAGAATAAATCAAGAAAGCGTGCATGTCCCTGAGAAATATTTGCATCTCAGTGGAAAGTTTCAGCTGTTTGACAAATAAAGAAATGAAACACAAACATCATAAAGAGCACAACAACCTTTAAATACATAATGAAGAGAGAAGCGTGTGGTTCTGCTTGTTCTGAGCTGTATGTACACAATAAACACATGCGAATGACAGTGATGACACCACAAACATTGTTTTCTCCTCCCAGCGATCAGATGAAATGATTCTTTTAACTCAGATCTTTCATCTACAGATTCCTGCTCACATTGGCAATCATGCATTACACAACTGTGCTGATGTACTCTGAAATTAGCTGTTTTATCGTCTGTGTTAGCGGATGGATCTTGGTTTGTTCCACAATGCCAACCGAGTACTGGACTTACTCTGAAGTGGAGAGTTTGGTTCTCACATCTTCACATTATTACTCGAACCTGTGGAAAGACTGTGTCTCTGATTCCACAGGTGTGTCTGACTGTAAAGGCTTTCCTTCTTTACTGGCGCTGCAGAGTAAGTAGTAACATGACAAACACATGTAGTTCAGTTAGTAAAAGTTGACATATTATGTATAAACAAACTGCCAGAAACCAGATGTCATCACCGCGCTTCCTCAAATGCAGTGGCGGTCCGTGACTTCTTTTCCAGGGAGGCACGAATGTGAAGTTCGGTATTTAGCCCGTCATGTGTGAGGCCTGTCATGTCAAAATATGTGTTTGGTGCCTCACGTGAACGTATGTGCATTGCGCATCATGTCAAAATACGTGCCTGCTGTAGACGTGTTGAGAGGGTTTATCATGAAAGAGATGCTCGCATTCACAAGATATTCGCAAGACACTCGCTTAACATTTAAGTCTAATTACACGTGAGATTAAGCCAATATCTAGCAAATGCGAACGTCTTTTGTCATAAACCATCTCGACGCGTCTACAGCAGGCACGTATTTTGACATGATGCGCGATGCACATACGTTCACGTGAGGTGCCGAACACATATGTTCACATGACAAGCCGCACACATGACGCGCCAAACACATATTTTGAATTCCCGGAAGAGAAGTCACGGACCGCCACTGCTCAAATGTGTCTCAAACACATCACTCCCATCACTTATAAACTATCACTTGTAAATGATCGGTAATGTTTAGTGTGTTGACTAAATGTTTTATGCTCTCCTACTTGTAAGTCGCTCTGTATAAAAGCATCTGCCAAATGAATAAATGTAAATGTACTTATGCACTCATTCAACATATTGTTATTACACAGCATACATTCACCTGTGTCGATCTCTGATCATCATCTCCATAATTCTTGGATTGTTTGGAGCTGTTCTGGCTTTGGTTGGTATGAAATGCACAAAACTGGGAGGCTCTGAATCTGTCAATGCCAGAATCACCTTCTCTGCAGGGATCAATTATTTATTGTCAGGTAAAAGTGTACACGTCAGCAGTATGTGGGAATATGACTATGAGTGTTGTTGTTGTTGTGAGGTGTTTGACGTCTGAAATCTGTTTTTTCATTCCAGGTCTCTGTGCTATGTTTGCTTACAGCTGGTATGGAAACAAAGTTATATCTGAATTTATGGATCCCAACTACAAGGCAAAGAAGTGAATATTTCCTTTATTTAACAGTTGATATGAATGTAATCGTTTTCACTTGATACCAAATCTCAAGCAGGTTGTCTTTGATGGTGTAACAGGTTTGAATTGGGAGCGGCTCTGTTTGTGGGATGGGGTGGATCGGCTCTTCTCATCGCTGGAGGACTTGTTTACTGCATCTTTACAGGGAAAGAAATCTGCAGACCCGGGTATTAATCCACATAATCTGCTTATACTTATAGTTACTTACTTAGGTACAGATGCTTGTATAAAACACATACAGTAAAGGAGGTAAAAATGTCACAAAGTGTTCCCTTCGAGGGAACTCTACACTGCGTCATGGAATGTGTGATGCACATGAAATGATGTATGAAACGTATTTGCAATTTATAGTCGCAAGGTAATGACATCACCTATAACGGAAGGTATAAATAGACTGCGAAAAACCAGTGCAAATCAGCTTCTGCCATTTCAGCAAAGCACTCTGTGTGTGAAAGTGTTTGTTTTTTGTACTACCACATTGTCTAAGAATGCTCCACTCCTATTTAGCTTTGTTTGATGAGTCAGACAAAATTCGCCAGCCTCATGGTTCGGGACCCGCCACTGCAGAGGCGGCAAGGCGTCTTCGTTCATGGGGCTCGCAGATGGAGCTTTCTGAGGGTGCTGAGATGGCTTCAGCCCTTTCTCAGCTCCCCCAGTTCCATTGCTTTTGAGCAGAATACGGGAGCCTATCGCAAGCCATTTTAACATTTAACAGTTAAGTTTGACTATCCGGAATTAACATTGATAGATATCACCAACGTCTTTCTGACCAGTCGTAATTACATTTTGGATAGTTGAAATTGTCATTCAAGATATCTGTAACGTAATTGTGACAAGTCGAAACGACAGAGAGATATCTGTAATGCAGTTTTGACTAGGTGGAATGAAAGTTACAGATATCTCAAATTTCAAATATCTCTAATCAAAATTCATTTTAAGATATCTAAAACTTGATAATAGATACCTACAATTAAATTTTGACTATCCCTAACTCCAGTTGGAGATATCTACAACGTCATTTCGACTAGTCAAAACTTAATTTAAGATATCTGAAAAGGACCATGTAGATATCTTGAATTGAGTTGAATTAAAGATATCTTGAACTGGAGTTATGACTAGTCAGAATCAATTTGTAGATATCTCAAACTGGAATTACAGATATCCGTAATTCACATAGTGGATATCTGCAACTGAATTGTAGATATCTGTAATGATAAACCCCATGCAAATGAATGGCAAAAGTGATGTCATTTGTCCTAGGAAGAATATCGCAAGCCATTTTAACATTTAACAGCTAGACTGGATATGTGTTGCAAATATCTGTATTTCAGTTTTGCCTCGTCAAAAATAACATCTCAGATATCCGCAATTACATTCTTCCTATCCATAATTGTCATTTCAGATATCCACAAAGACATTCTTCCTATGGCAAGCGATTTTATCATTTAATCATTTAGATTTACTAGTATCTATTTTTTAGGTGCTAGTATCTAATGAATAAGTACTAGTAACTATTCCATTAGATACTAGTACTTATTCATTAGATACTAGTACCTAAAAAATAGATACTAGTGCTTATTCATTAGATACTAGTACCTAAAACTTAGATACTAGTGCTTTTTCATTAGATACTAGTACTTAATCATTAGATACTAGTTCTTTTTAATAGATACTAGTACTTATTTCAATAGTGACTGGTATTTAATTATACTTTACTAGTTAAGAAAAATGAGAACTAGTACTTATTTTTTTAGTTACTAGTGGTTTTGTAGATCAAAGATATCCTTAACATAATAGACACTATCTTAAGTTTATGCTCAGTATGCAAATAATATGTTGAATATTAATGAGACAACGTTACATAAGGGAGATTGGGCTGGAGAGTATGAAAGAAGGTTTTACAATAAAACCAAAATGAAAAAGAAAGTATTTTTTATGAACAAAGAGCGTTTTAGTCCACCAAAAGTTCAGCTGCAGCCTCTGGTGTCCAGTGGTAGCACTTTAAGCACAAAACCGCTATATGACACATCAGTTTTAAGTTGTGTGTGCCACTCAGTGCCGGCCCTACCTAATAAGCAATATAAGCAGTTGCATAGCCCGTGCTGTGCATGAAAATATAATTTTGTTGTGTCAATTTAGACAAAGTGCATGCAGAGGCTGTGTATACTAACTCTGTCCACCAGTATCTGATTGGAATAGACAAAGTGTAAAACCGAAAATTCCTCTGATAGCAGTTCCTGTGGCGCAAGTTGTAAAGCATGTTGATCAGACACCGGTGTTCGAATCCACCATTTGCCAAGCTTGCTCATTTACATTTTTCCATCACATATCAAATCATGAAGACATTTGTTTTCAATCAAATAATTTAAAACTTAAAATTAAGTTTTTCTTAAATTCTGCGTGAAAAAAAGACAGTGTGCGTGATCAACATGTAATGTCACAAGACCACTCCAACTATTTTTTCATAAAGGAAACCAATAAAACCCTGCCCAAATCACAATATATAAATTATAGTGGATTTGTAAGTTATAATTGGAAATTTTGTGTGGTTTCAATGCAAGAACTAATGATTTATAATGGTATGGAAACCATTAACGTTTCTATTGTGTTTTGGGCAGAGATCTATTGTATGTAATAGAGTAATATGCAATGAAAGTACAGGTTTTTATTAACTTCTATTTTTTACTACAGCTTATTTTTTATAAACACGCCTTCTATGTAGAGTTATGTAGTGTTTTGTCTTCTCTCACACGAGCACTGACACACGCACGTACATAGGTCCATTCTTTCAGTAACTGTAGCCTACTACATACTGCTGTCCATTCGAATGCATAAAACATGATTTATCAAGATTACTGTAATAAAAACTGGGTTATCCGTTTTTTGCAAATAATCTCTTTATATATAAACCGTGATATTGCCAAAAATCCACAACATAAATGAAACAAACTCTGAAGCAAATGCGGCGAAAGCGCTATTTGTCCAGAATAAGCCAAAATAGGAAGAATAATAGAAACAAAACATTATCTATTTCTTCAAATGATAAAATATTACATTTAGAGCTGTATACTCGGAATCATGCAAAGATGCAGATTAAAATGTCCCATTCAGATCTTTACTCTGTCCTGGCTGCTACCAACACTTCTTTCCTTTTCTTTTCTTTGTAGTTACTGGGAGTGTTTATCTATAATTTATAATCCTGTTACCTAGTCCTTAATCATAGAGGGCAAACACATGCCCTTTAGGTCCGTCATTGGCTTCGCTGCAATTTTTGACTTCAGCTCCAGAGGTTTCCAAACTGGTGGGCCGAGGTGCATTATGCAGTGAATTGCAATTACAACAACAAATTATGCTTTTCGCTATAACTGTGCTCTACCATAAGGTAATATTGCAATAAAACTTTCATGACAAAACTATACTGAAAGGAAACAAATTTGTGTTATATAATGTGTGTTTATCTTTTTAGTGTTTCTGTGAAAATGATAAGAGGTCAAAAATGTAAATCTAAATGTCGACATGTTTTAACTCATTTTTAAAACTTAATTATGTTTTGTGTGATTTTATAAGTTCTAGAAAAAAAGAGGCAGTTTTATGTTCCAATTTATTTTATCACTAATCTTATCCATATGAGTGACTTGCATTTCGAGTGTGTTGCATTTTTGATTAGGTACAATCACTAAATAGGCGAAAGTGACCTCTGGTGGTAAGATAACGGCATGTGATATAAATTCATTCAGCGTCCTACAATAAAGAACTACACTCAAGTGAGTTCAGCCAGTTTTTCTTTAGGCAGTGGCTTAGCAGTAGTTTCTATTTACACTAAGTCAATATAGCAACATTTCTTAATGATATCTTATTTACACTAACCAAAAATAGCTTTATTTTCTTGGTACTGATAAATAGTGGCAAATACTATTTGCACCTCAGTATTGTAGTGCATTAATAATAACAGAGTGTAAATAATTATATTTATACAAATGATTAAAAGATGGTAACCTATTGAGATAAAAAAAAAGCTACACCTACTCTTAACATTACCCTAACAAATAAACTTTATGAATAAAATGTAATTTTATTGAAAACAAATGTCTTCGTGATCTGGTATATGAAAAATGTAAGAGACCAGGCTTGGCAAATGAGGGATTCAAACCCCAGTCTTCCATGACTAAGCAATTACCGTTCCACACGCATTATAGCTTCCGCCACTGGAGATGTTCTTATCATTCTTGTGCTTTCCCTATTCCAATTAGATAGTAGTTCATGTATGTAGCCTCTGCCAACAAGATGAGCTATTTGCACTTTCTGTAAATAGATACTACGTAAAACTTTTCACATGATAGTCCACATCAAAAATAATAAATAGTGATAATAAACACATCCTTCTTTGTGTTTTTGTGCTAACCGATTAGCCAGACAAGCTAACATTCACAAATAGGTCACTTTCATACAAAGCCAGGTCATTTCTATTAGCATGTTAACTCTGATTGGCTGGCTGAAAGGTAATCATGTTTATGTAATGATCTAATTGAATTAGGATATATCCAAACCCATTCTTACTAGTTCCATTTGAGACCGAAGATATCTTCAAATGAATAGGTACTAGTACTTATTCTGTTTTTGATATCAGATACTAATTTCTGACTAGTACGTATTACAATAATGACTAGTGTCTTTTTATGCTACTAGTATGTATTCATTAAATAATAGTACTTATTATTAAATACTGGATTTTTATTCATTGTATACAAGTATGTATTTAATAGGCACTAGCAGTTATTCGTTAAGTACTAGCAATTATATATTAGACACTAGTGCCTTTTATGGTTGTTACTAGTAACATTTCTTATCTTACTGGTCACAATTGTTTTTTTACCTGTCATATGTAATGACTAGTCAGAATGGATATGGTAGAGTTCAATTAAAAATCTTACTAGTAAAATAAAATATGTTACTAGTCACAATTGGAAAAAGCACTAGTATCTAACAAATAAGTACTAGTATCAGCTGAATAAATACTAATAGCTAATGAATAAGTACTAGTATCTATTTATCAGGCTCTAGTTTCTAAAAAAATAAGTACTAGTACCTAATGGATGGGGATCAGTACCTAATTAATAACTACTAGCACCTTATTATTTACTACTAGTAACTATTGTAATACATATTAGTCAGACCTGAAAACTTGATATCTAAATGACAGTTCTCCATAGAAGTCAATGGCAAAAATTTGAAATGTGTTACTAGTAACAATGGAATAATCACTTGTCACTAGTATAATAAGTACTAGTATCTAATGATTAAGTACTAGTATCTATTGAACAAGTACCAGTCACTATTGAAATAAGTACTAGTATCTAACAATTAAATACTAATATTTAATGAATAAGTACCAGTCACTATTGAAATAAGTACTAGTATCTATTTAAAAGAACTAGTATCTAATGATTAAGTACTAGTATCTAATGAAAAAGCACTAGTATCTAATGAATAAGCACTAGTATCTATTTAAAAGAACTAGTATCTAATGATTAAGTACTAGTATCTAATGAATAAGTACTAGTATCTAATGGAATAGTTACTAGTAAGTAAAAAAATAAGTACTAGTAGCCTAAAATAGATACTAGTTAATCTAAATGATTAAATGATAAAATCGCTTGCCATAAGTAACGAGATGCAGCCACGGTCCGACGCCAAAAGCAAGTCGTTTGTAACTCTGATCAGAGCAGTCTCTGTACTGTGATGTGCCCTAAATCCTGACCGGAATTGTTCATATGTCGTTTATTTGGAGGAATGAGCATAACTGTGATGAGACCACCTTTTCAAGTACTTTAGAGATGAAAGGTAGATTGGAAATAGATCTATAATTTACAAATTCGTTAGGATCAAGTTGAGGTTTTTTGATAAGGGGCTTAATAACAGCCACCTTCTACGCTTTAGGGACATGAGTTAATAATACTAAACAAAGAATCTATAATTTCAGGGAGCATCTCTTTTAACAAACTTGCAGGTATAGGATCTAGCATGCATGTTGTTGATTTAGAGCAGTGGTTCTCAACCTTGTTCCTGGGGACCCACTGCTCTGCACATTTTCTATGTCTCTTTAACTGGCACGTTTGCTTCAGTTCATGGATTTCTACCTTAATGAGCGGATCATTTGAATCAGGTGTGTTAGATAAGAGAAACATGCAAAATGTGCAGAGCTGGACAAGGTTGAGAACCACTGATTTAGAGCATCTAATAACTTTAGACAGTTCATCCTTACCTACTGTAGAAAATACTTGCATTTGCTCCTTAATTTGTTGTCTGATTAGCTTGCGCAGCCTCTGGTTGCATAGTTGTAATTTTCTCCCTAATATTATCAATTAGATTTTTGAAGAAATTCATAAATCCATCACTGCTATGTTGATGTCCAATATCTGAAGATGTTGAGGATTTATTTTTTGTTAAATTAGCAACTGTGTTACATAAAAACCTAGGGTTGTGCTGGTTATGTTCTATTAGCGATGAAAAGTAGGCGGTTCTAGACGCTTTTAAGGCTTTCCTGTATGTTAAAACACTGTAGAACACACGCTAAGCGAAATATATTTAATTTTGTTTTCTTAAAGCTGCGCTCCATTTTCCGGGCATCTCTCTTTAGAGCGTGCGTGTGCTCATTACACCACGACGTTGGACTGCTATCTTTGATTTTCTTTAGGCGAAGAGGAACAACTGTGTTTAGTGTTTTTGAGAAGACAGAGTTAATATTCTCGGTGAGGATATCAAGATCTATTAGATATGCTAGGGAATGGAGAAAATTCAGGTAGATTATCGAGAAATGAGTCTTTGGTAGTATAAGTTATTGTTCTACCATATTTGTAACATGGAGTTTGATTTGCAGCTATTAGTTAGGTGGGGCGGCAGCAACAATAACCTAAAAATTAAACCATCAATAATGTAGGACTGAATGTAATTGTTAAATAGGCATTCGACAGGTGATATAATCATTTATCATTACCTCTCAGCTTAAAGTGAAATATTTAACCATCAAAGCATGTACTTATAAGTAATAATTGTAATTTAATGTGGATTGATTGCAGTAATAAACTGCCAGCACAACCACTTGAGTGTTTATGGTGGTCACATATTTATTAGAGGGAATACAGTATATTCCAGCAGATGTTCTATTTATGGGTAAAGCTGTATTAGCTCAGGATAGGTGAATGGTGTGCATGCCAGGGAAAACAATAAAACAGAAAAATCTCGTTTTTGCACTTTGGTGGTGCGTCACCCCTATCGCCCAAATGAACGAACCGCCCCTGGCATACACAATACAAGATAATGATCTGAGATGTCTTCGCTCTGCTGAAGAATTATAACGTCGGCCACATTTATATCTTATGACAGTATTAAATCTAAAGTATGATTATGAAGGTGTGTGGGTCCTGTCACGTGTTGTCTAACACCTACAGAATTAAGAATGTCATTAAACACCAGTCACCGAACATCTGTATCATTTTCTACATGGATGTTAAAATCACCAACAACAAGGACTCTGTCTGCAGCCAGCACCAATTCTGATAAAAAGTCCCCAAATTCTTTGATAAAGTCTGTGTGGTGCCCTGAAGGCCTATATACAGTAGCTAAAAGAAATTTCACAGATGTTTTATCATTAACATTAGGTAATGTTATATGAAGTACCATAACTTCAAAAGAATTCAATTTAAAATGAGACTTTTGAGTAATGCTAAAAGTATTATTGTAAAGTGCAGCAACACCTCCTCACTGGCTGCGAAGTGAACCAGAACTTAATATACTAAGAATTCATCTTTAGTCTGCCAAAGACGTAAATTTAAAATTCCCAATTAAACTAAGGCCTAGTTCAGGCTTAAACGAATTCCTGTCTAGGAAACCACCCCATTAAAATAATAATCTTAAATCTATCTGTTTACTCCAAGTGTACTCAACTGCTATTTTGAGACACCCTGAATATGAACTAAAATGTGCTTTTAACATACTCTGGATTTCTCTATATTTATTTGTTGCACTTGAAGTAAACTTAAACACACATTATATGAATGATGGGTACAGGTGTAGCCTACTTCAGGTGGTAATGAAATACATTTTTAAGTACAGAGATAGTATGTTAAAAGCATATTTTAGTTCATATTCATGGTGTCTCAAAAGAGCACAGATGAGAACACTTAGCTTTCTATAAACACCTCATGTCATGAACATCTCAATCACTTGTCTCTGATATATTCATCATTCAACATTTCATTTGTGCAGAGACAGATAAAGACAGACATGTTTCTTTTCTCATCTATAATGTTTTCTGATTTCAGCTCAAAGACTAAAGAGACGTCATACTGTGATCCTTCCTCTGAACAAACAATATACTCTCATCCATCTTCATCTGGACCTGACAGAGACGACAACCACAAACTCAAGTCTTCAAGAGTCACAGCGACTCGCAGCATGACTGCGTATGTTTAATTCTCTGATGCTGGATTGGGCATTGAGTATTTTGTATTTTAAAGTATTTAAGTTCAATTTAGTCACAAAAACAGATGGTAGTGTGCAATGTTCAGTTGTTCTGATTTTATATCATGATTGTGCAATGATCAAGAGTCATGGAAAGAAAGCAGACAATAATAAAGATCATGATCACTCGTTTTACGTGACAATGAATCATTGGACTAACTGGAAAGTCTTTTGTCTCTCAGAAAATGTGTGTGTGTGTGTGTGTGTGTGTGTGTGTCAGTATATATGTGCGTGTTTTAATATTCCTGTACTCTTAACCTAAAAGCACAGAGTAAAGAATATTAAACAATCATCATCTTTATTTTCATTTCAAACAGAGGACTATGTACACGTGTAAAATCACAAATGTAAAGTTTAAAGCACTAATTCTTTCCCTTCCACGAAGTTCTCGGTGTGTGATTCCTCCCAATGAATGATGAGATAAAACTCTATGTTGACCATTTGACATGAACGGTGTTGAAGTCCCAGCGGTCCGGATGACCCATATGAAGAAGTTTACTGTAGGGTGAAGTGCTCCACTGAAACACAGGCACCTGATTCCACGCCGGACCGCTCGCAGCCAACATCTCAAAGTGTTTCATCATCTCATAACCTGTCAACTACACAAACACAACACAACCATACAAAAAACCATCTGTGTATGAATAACATCTGATTACATTTACATTTATTCATCTGGCAGACGCTTTCATCCCAAGTGACTAACAACTGGGAAAACAGGGGTCGGCAACGTTTGTGACCTAAAGAGTCATTTTGGCCCCTCTCCCACCAAATAAAATTGGCCTGGAGCCGCAAAACATATGTAACCTTTAAATTAATAACATAACATTAAAATAAACAGTTATTATGCAAGTAAGGTATTAGTTACCCAGTTGCACTATAGTGAGATTTAGATGCTAGCATCTTTTTGTCCCTAGCAGAAAGTGGGAGTGTTGCCTGGCAACTGGAGAGTGGGGTCGCGGTGTTGCACGGGCTGCTGGACTTGAGCTTTTTTCTGTGAACTCTTGTTTTGGATTTTTTTATTTGAAATGTATGATTACTATGTAAAATTTTCACAGTTTGATTAGCACAGCCACACGAGACCGCCTACTCTCCGCATACGGATAATGCGTAAACATTATGAGAAGTGTGCTAGCCAGATGATGAATTTCTAACACAGACTCACAGTGTTCAGCGCGGTCTCACGGCATGTGTGTTTTTCTGCCGTCTCCGGTTGGTCGCGTTCATTTGTTCATTGCATGCGCTTATTTAGTCGATTCGATCGAAAGAAAAGCAAATACATTTACCCAGCCATAAACCCTGAAAGAAGTCAGGACAGAAGTGGTCAAACATGAGGGACGGATTACAGCAGCAGGTGTAATGTGTTTCTTTCGTCCACTTGTGATCCGATTGACCACAACACATCTTAATAACAGATATAAACAGGGTGTTATAAAAGCTGCAGCAGGGGAGCAGAAGAGCCACATGCGGCTCGAGATCCACGGGTTGCCGACCCCTGGTCTAATTTCACGAGAAGTGCCAGTAATGCAAAGTTTCACATACAACGTTAAGATGGTATAAGTGTGTACACAGAGAACATTGGAAAAGGAAAAGAGAGTATACACTTCACCTTCATGTCAGTGCCACCATGCGGCCGCTGTCTCAGAGCTCCAAACGGATACGAGCCATTGGCAGGATTGAGATCAGAGCGGGCAGAGATAGCGTTCTCACCGTTCTCAACCGGAACACAGTCATCACATACAGACAAAGGGTCCTCCTTATAGTTATTATACCTGCCACACAGAGAGAGAGAGAGAGAGAGAGAGGAGACACACACACATGTTGCCAGTGAAACAGTAACAGTAACAGTAATGTCAGCGATCAGAGGAACAGGTTTCAGGTTGATCATGTGTGATGAGGAGATTTGACCTCATAAGCCGCACCATGGACTCAATGTCAGCAACGAGAGTTTGATTTCTGCGGAATATCTGCGCTCGAGGATTCTCACTGAAGGAAAACCATGATCCGTATTTCTGAAGCAGCTCCTGACCTCCGCTCGCATTGAAAACCTCCTCAAAATATCTACAACAAACAAATACGACCAATTCAGTTCACATGACAGCAGATCATCTGGACAGACGAATCTGAGAAATATCACTGGTGAGAGACTGAAAATGAGGTATTTCGGTAATGACAGCTGAGGATATAAACTAAAGAAAGTATTTTGATGAATATACAAACAGACAGTTCTGGGGAAATGTTTGTCAGATGTGTGCAGTGTGTTTAGCTGTCAGAGATCACTGTCATCAGACAGACAACCTGAACCTGAAATAAAGCACGGCCTCACACCGCATCACAGTGTCATCGCTCTTGTTATCATGACACGTCATACGTGTTTAATGTTG
Source organism: Oreonectes daqikongensis (assembly GCA_026939265.1). NCBI lineage: Eukaryota > Metazoa > Chordata > Actinopteri > Cypriniformes > Nemacheilidae > Oreonectes > Oreonectes daqikongensis. The sequence continues at coordinate 308,311 of JAOTQM010000584.1, forward strand.
ACATTTCTCTTAACGTATGAATTATGCTACTGTACACGAGCTGAACAGTGTTCCTTTTGACTGCTAATTTTGACTTAGTTTTGACAAAAATGCCATTTAGCTTTAGTCATATTTTAGTCATCCCCATCCCTTTAGTTTTAGTCGACGAAATAATGAAAACATTAAATTGACCATTATATTTAGTCTACTAAAATCTAAATGCTTTCACTAATTTACTTGGTGTAATTAAATGTTTAATACAAAGATGTATCTGTTTTGACATGATTTATTTTTCCTCAAGAATGAAATTAAAGTCATCACCTTTATATTTCAGAAAAGTTCAGTAAATACTGGATATGTAGCAGTTCAGACTCGTTCAGTACATTCACCCAATGAAACGCTCCGACACGGTGCAAACTCTTTGTATGAGAGTCGATGAATGAGAATCTCTTTCAAAAAGATAAACTGTATTACATTTCTTCAATCATTTAATGTACAATACGACTCCCTTCACCGCTTCATCAGTACAGGACAGCGCTGCTTTATTTTGGCCTAAACTTACTTTTTGTTGCGCGTTATGCAGCGCTCGTATTAGCGGATAAGTTAACATTGGCATGTAAAACATTTCTACTTGCCTTTGAAATGAGTTTCGGAGGAACTTGAATAATTTTCATCAACGAAATGAACACGAGCTGAATCTGTAAACTTTATTTATGAGACACACGTTTTACATTCAGATACTCACGGGATGTTGTAGCTCGCCCAGTAACCGCTCTTTAACAGTTCTTCAGTTTTATCTGCCGTTACCATCATACCGCTGGAGCAAACAAACACACAAAACTGTCAGTAAAACAACAAATGTGTGTGTGGTAACAGCATCCATTGGGCTGTTGTGAGAAGTCAAACCATTTCATCCTCAGATCGATCATCAACATTATTGATCATGTTGTATGTCCTGTTATCAGCTACATTATGAATGGAGTGTTGAATTTAAGCAGCACACACATCATCAGCTCATCTACACAATATTCTGTTGATATAGAGCGTGACAGGTAGAGCTTACGGTATTTGCTCCAGGACGGTGAACAGTCCTTGTTTCATGTGTTCTTGTCCAGGTGTGAAGATCTTGTAGTCCACTATCATCCACTGATTGTTGTACCTGACAAAAAAAACAAACAGATGTCATTCTGTTTCGTCGCCACCGTTTGTGTGTTTTTATCCTGTTTTGTGAGATGATGATTTCTTTACGTTCCACTGTTGTACATGCTGAAGATGTCCGCCCACGCTGGTCCGTTCTCAGCGAGTCGATTGGCTACGATGTTTCTCAGCCACTCCATAACAGCATCCTGAGGCTTCACAAACTTCCACCGATCATCATTACTGTTGCCAATCGTGGTTTCCATAGTAACCTAAAAATGACATCAGTGTCATCATTGAGTTTCACGATGATGTCACGATGACAAAGAGCAGCGGGTGTCTCACCAAACCACTGCTGAGGATATAAAAGTCATCTCCTGAGAAAATAGTGCCAGGATATGAGGAAAAGGCTTGAATTCTTCCAGGAATAATCCTCTTCTCTGTAACAACACATATCACACAATTATCTGCTTCTTGTGCAAAGTCTCCTGTGACTCCTGATATTTAAGATTCAGACATAAAACCTGAACATTTTAAATAGAAGATGGGAATGTTTCACTTGGAAGTTCACAACACATTCACAATCAAAAGCCATTTAAAGTGAAAATAAACCATGTTTCAAGCTTGACCTCCAAACACCTTCTCCACACACAGGATTGTGGGATATGAAAGGCAGCAAAGAACACATCTATGCTATCTCTGTAGGAAGTGAAGCAGATATAGAGTGTGTGTGTGTGTGTGTGTGAGATATTCATATGGATGAATGTACCGTTTGGAGAGGTGCGAAAGCTGAAGTCGTATCTCTTTAATATCCTCAGCATTGACTGATAGTTGTTCCAGGTATCGTGTGACATCAGTAAATCTCTGTTATCCGGCAAGAGTTTGATAAGAGCGGAGCATGAGCCGGAGCCCACGGACCGAACACGACTGGATTTATTTAACGCTGCCTCCAGATCCTCCAAATCTCCACCCATCTGAAAGAGTCTGAACATTCCAGAATTTACTGACACACAAACAGAGAGAACAACAGACCGTCTGTCAGAGGACAACAAACAGCAGCGTGTGCATCTCTACTCACAGGAATCCAAACGGGTCGATGGAAAAACTTCCGGTGGGAAAATCCACCTGCCCGTTATAGCCGTCCTCCAAACCCTTCAACTGAAGCAAAGACAAACGCACCTGAAAACAAACAAACATGTGTAACATGTGTAACGTTTTCATCTCGGTTTTGTGTCGTTACACTGTCAGTAGTATATGAACTGTGTGTTACATACGGGAGAGAAAAAACTAAACACTGAGTATTCTGTGAATACTATAATATTCCTCAATATCCAAAACAAATCTAAAATAATTATGTAAACAACTAGAGACTACATTTCTAGACTGAACAGATCAGTTTTTCACATTTCCCTTCATGTCTCTGTCACAGATGTGTTCAGGTCACTTCAGGACACTTCACACAACTCTTCACATTATCTACAAGCAAACACAAAAAAACCCATTTGACAATACAAATAGACAGCGCACTTAAAACTTCAAAAAGAACACTGAAAACACAGAGACTCCACCAGTCATTCAGTGATGTTTATATAATATGAACGGATGTCAGGACATAAAACAGAAAAATCATCAAATTCAGCCAAACTCTATTGAAATACAAGAATGACTTTATGAGTAATAGAAACCTTCAGCTCTTATCTGATGCCAGTATGTGTGTGTGTGTGTGTGTGTGTGTGTGTGTGTGTGTGTAAAATGACTTGATACGAGCAGATATACCTGATGCCAGTATGAGGAGTTTGTGTGTGTGTCCATCTGTTGTGTGATCCACTGAAGGTTTGTGTTGATGTAGTATTTGAGACGCTGACAGTAGTCCGGCTCACGAGTAAAAGCTCCACAGTATCCCATCAGTGTGTTCATCCAGTGTTTATAGATGAGCTGCAAATGACATCACATCGCATGACATCACATGACCAGATGGTGCTTCAGTGTGTGCATGTGTGTGTGTGTGTTACCTGTGATGTGACGGCAGCCTCCACGAGTCCTGCAGCATATGCCTGTAATGTGTCATTATAACTGCCACTGCTGCTCACCTCCAGATACGACCACCTGACAAATACACGCAAACACACAACATCATCACACACACACACACACACACACACACACACACACACACACACACACACACACACACACACACACACACACACACGTCAATATTAACAAAACAAATAGAAAAAGAAGACAGCTTGTGGGTCAAAACTAAAAAAAATCTCCATTATAATAATGCTTCATTTTCATTTCTGGTTTAATGTGATATCTGACCTCTGTCATGGAGCATGCACATTCAAGTCAAATTTAAATTTAAAGTAAATCTCTTAAGTAAATGTCCACAGAGAGAGCGAAAGAGCACTATTATTGCTGTACGCTGTCTGGAAAAGCGACATTTTATGGCATGTGTAAATAATATAGCGACTGAAAGGAAATGGTGCAAAACTAAAGACCTAGCGGACCTCTGTAAGTATCAGGCTTCGCTCTCTATCTTTTCTGCAGCCATTAACACTGCCAAATCCACATTTTTCCACGACAAAATCAACAGCGTCTCAGACTCACACAGGCTTTTCAAAACTCTCCTCTGTCCCCCTCCACCAACCCCCTTCCAAGTCTCTAACAGCTGAAGACTTTGCCAGCTACTTCACCAACAATACCATCTTCTTCTCCTCTTTCTCTTCTCTTAAAGAGGAAGATGTCTCTAAACTTCTTCTCTCCACAAAACACACTTAGCAGGCAGGAATAAACACTGCTGCAGTTTTAAGTTTGCGAAGACAGCTATTGACTGAAATTAAATATTTTATGTAGGTTTACAAAAAGGTCAAATAAAAACACGTATGCTTCATTATTTTAAAAAGCTTTATATGCTGAAGCTTGTAATTGTATGTACAGTATATAGTTGAATTAATTTAAATGCTTCGTTTATTAGTGTTTGAATAATATTTATCAACTGGTAATATTTATATGTCTTATATGAACTATACATAATCATAATCAATAAAATATAATAAACAATTAGCAGCAAAAGATTTCCCTCTAACATCACTTTAAACATTTTATTTAATTTGGAGCGAGATACAAGGGGAGTGGCTTCACTGCGTCAGATATATATATATATATATATATGTCACTTTTCTCAGAGCTGATTGGTCCAGTTTAGTTTGCGATCTCTAACCCAGAATAAAACCTGCTCTGGCAAAGCACCATGGCAACGAAACCCGTTCAAAAGTCAAAACCAAACCACCTTCTTGAGCCCGAAAACTCAAGAGTATACTCAAAACCCAGGGGCGTCGCTAGATCCCTTTGCCCTTGTAACGTTATAAATCTGCTGTGCGGTGCCCCAGTATAAATGTCAAGTTTAAGTTTGAACTATTTCGTTAATTTGTCAGTGTAATCATTTACATTAATAATAGCGGCAAAAAACAGGATCTATATGCAACGTAGTAACATAATTTACGCTTGTAAAAGCGCCGCAGTATTTTCGCGCAGAAATCCATGATCTGACGTCTGTGTTTCCTTGCAACAACTGCAGCTGCGCAGTGCGCGCGCAGGCTCCCAAGGTTGATGACGCGCGACTGAGGTAGGCTATGAAAACATGACGAAAGTAACTCAAGTAAGTTTCTAAATAATATCGATCATCTTATTTTGACTCGGTCATTAATAGCCCCTGTAAATGGACATAAGAATTTGTGCAAAGCAAGGACATGGAAGAAGCAGAAAGGAGATGATGAGGTTGAGTAAGACTTTATAAACAAACTGTAGCCTACTGTACATCCCCAGCCAGGCAGGTCTCAGACATTAGAGGCAAATGTCTCAGGGGAACCTTTGTCAAGTCTGTAAAATTGCTTTGTTGTTTAGAAAAACATTTGTGTTCTGAACATTCAGAAATGAAATTAATATTTTAGTTTAGTTTAGGACATTACATAAAAAGTTGGCAGTACCTATGGCTGAGATAACTAGGCTTGTGTGCTATTATAGGCAGTACAGTTAAATGCAGTACAGTTGGTGAAAAAAATGATCTTTGTTTGGACATGGCTGTGAAACCAGAAAATATTGTTTGGTTTTGTTTTTTAAGATAAAATATGTTCTTTATATTAGTTGGAGCCATACAATGAAATCTTGACATATTGTAATTGTAAATGCTTGAAAAGATGTAATTATTCATATCATTGTGAATGCAGATGCATGTGCAAGAAGAAATTCTCTCTGCTTTTATTACTTCCAAACTTAAAATTTTAATTATAAAACGGTCAGTTCTGGTCCTTGATTCCGATTGGCGTGTCACGTGATTCATGGAGCCTTCAAATAGTTCCCGGAAGTTATGTTTTCTCTTTAAATGCTTTATTTCTTTCATTTTTAAATGACTAACGTTTTTAAATTGATTAAAAGTTCGTCACAATCGGTGAATGAAGATGACGCGACTCTGGTACTAAAGGGCTCTGCGATTTATAACAGCTGACCACATTACATAGGCTTACAAAGTATCACTGCGCCACTCACTGCATATCTTTGTTGCTTGGCAACCGCACCTGTTTCTGAGGAACTACTTTGTTTGGTGGAAGAATAATATTTTTATTAATATAATTACATCTTATTTGCAGTGTTTTACTTTATGAAACCTTGCTACACATATGGAATAACCGTTTTATAAAAGCAATAAACCCGTGAAGCAGTGGGTTACAGTGCATTTTATAACAGCTAAGGGGCGTTGTTAGGCACGTGCCGTAAACCCCCTTAGCTGTTATTAAATGCACTGTAACCCACTGCTTCACGGGGCTTATTGCTTAAATACATAAATGTTTACTTTCCCCAGTATTGTTGCACTGTAGGAATAGTGGTTTAAGCAAGGGAAGTTTGTATCGTGCTCTGCATTGTATTGCACACATCGGTTTAGCAATAGAAAAAGTAATGGGGGGTTGTGAGTACACGATCCGTTCTGCGCATGCACGTAATTACGTAGTAGAAAAACGTCACGGTTTCCCCTACACTATTGGTATCACGCATGCGATGAAACACTTGACGGCAAGGCAGCATATTTTTGTAGGCTACATTGTGTTTTTCATTTAACAGTTCACAGCGGGTCTATTTTGATGTTTTTAAATGTAGCTTACGCTACGCATTATGATTGTTTACTTGGTTGCCAATCCAAAATAATAAAGGAGTTGTTACATGAACATACATGATTTTGGTTACATGTGAATAAAGTCTGAGTCTTTCTGACACTGCAAACCTTCAGTTTCCTCCATACTCCCCTTTGCAATTCATTGCTGTATGGCATTAGGCCTACGTAACTTGCAGTGTTTCGATCTGAAGTCAGTAGTATTGTCAAAGACGGTTTGTGTCCTTTTTTATTAAAAGCTGCTAATATTAGTTAACTTTAAATTGAGTAATTTTGTATTAGTATGGGTCTATATAATCTAAATGAGGAAAATAATCCCTTCAATGGTGTTTACAGAAGACAATAAGGAACATAATATGCATTTCTGCCTAGACTATCTGCACTTACATGAAGAAAGAACTACAAACAAGTCTGGGGAAAGGTTATAGATTATTTCAAACTGACAATGGAAATGACTTGAAAGAACGCATAGTGTGCACACAGAAGTGACATGAGACCAGAGATGGACAGTAGTGAAGTGCATTACAAAGGAGCGCAAGCATGGAACAGATTGTGCAGTGTCGTAAATCGTCGCAAAACAGAATTATCATATGTACAAGTGTAGGACCATGTTTTTTTTGGTGCATTGATTACTTATGGCAAAACCACGGTTTTACTACAGTAACCATCATTAACTATGGTTTTCAAAACCATGGTTATTTTGTGGTAACCATGTTTTTACTACAGCAACCATAGTTTTTTGGTTTTAACTGTAGTAAAACTAGTTTTTCGGTTTTAACTGTAGTAAAACCATGGTAAATTTATGTGCCCCAGTAGAGCTTGAGGTCTAGCAACGCCCCTGCTAAAAACCCAAACCGGCTTTGTGATATAGGCCAGTGGTTCTCAAGCCTGTTCCTGGGGACCCACTGCTCTGCACATTTTCTATGTCTCTTTAACTGGCACGTTTGCTTCAGTTCATGGATTTCTACCTTAATGAGCGGATCATTTGAATCAGGTGTGTTAGATAAGAGAAACATGCAAAATGTGCAGAGCTGTGGGTCCCCAGGAACAAGGTTGAGAATCACTGATATAGGCCACTGAGCTCTTGACAGAGGCATACACAAGTGTTTCTCAATCCTGGTCCTCGAGGACCCCCTCCTGGAATGTTTTGGATGTCTCCCTATATATAAACACCTGATTCAACTCATCAGCTAGTTAGTGTGTTAATTGGGAAGTCTAATTAACTAACTAACTACCTTCGGAGTGGGGGCTGATGAGTTGAATCTGGTGTTTTAAATAGGGACACATCTAAAACATTCTGGGAGGGGGTCCTTGAAGACTGTTCTAGACTTCTTGCCGGGCTACGCAGCCCTCTCGGCCTATGACATAGAAGTATCGCGAGAGCGTTGTCAGAGCAAACTGCTATGTATGCTTTCGATTCGCTCTCGCGGTACTTTGATGTAATAAGCCGATCGGTCTGTGCAATTAAGCATGAAGTCGAACACAGCTAAAGTACTTACCCGGTTTTATGAATGTCGTCTGTGAAATTGGCGACTGAGACAGAGTTTGGGTAAAATCCCTCTTTCAGGATCAGATCTGATGTTTTCTCATCATACAGCGCAGAGAAGATCTGAGCAAACGAAGCATTTAAAACACCGAACAAACACAGAAACAACAGATGATGCGCCATTTGATCACGTAAAAACACTGTGAATATGTCCACCACCACCACCACCAACTCAAATATACAACAACAACAGAGCTGTTACGTGCCAAAATAAAAGTCTAAATGACAATCTACAAATGAGTGTAAACGATAACAATACAGAATAGAAAACTGCGACAGAAAATACTGCAACCAAAAACTAAGAATAAAAATAAAGAATAAAATAATAGAAAATAAAAAGCGAATTCTGACATGAATAAATAAATAAATTAAACAATATAACCAAATAGTATGTCAACGCGACATCTATCGATATATTTTTTTTTAACGTGCTGAAGTTTTTTTTTTACATTTTTTTTATTACAACTGTAATAGCAAACACAATGCCAGGGGTAAACAGTTATAAATTTCACATTTACAAAATTAGAAAAATATCACACAGTTTTACAGTTTTACAGGCTTTAGGGTTGCAGGAGTCAATGAGTATCCTGGGGGCTGTTCCATAAAACAAGATTACAAAATAAACCAGGCTTGTTTTGGTAATTCAGATTTATTGTCAGTGGATTCGGTTTCATAAAGCAAACTTAAATAATAGTTCGAACTCAGTTACTATGGCAACTTATGCTGGGAAATTAGCCTGGTCTGGGGTAGGCTAACTGTCATGCTAAGCCTTAGTTGTTGCTTACTAAGAGGTCTGTTAACACTGACCCGCCAGAAATGTGATAATATTACCAATGGTAATATGTCCTAATGTAACATTATATCACTTTATTAATCAAAATGGAAAGAAAATCAACATAATATAAATTATATGACCACAATATAAATTGTATATACTGTCTCTGTCATCTGTATAAAATTATATTGATTTAATGTAAAATGTTTAGACTAATGTCAATAAAGTTTTAATTTAAACATCCCCAATACAATGATAATAGCTCGAAAAAAAAGAACAATTTCAAGATCTTGTATTTAAATTTAAATAATTTATAGTTAAACAGGTCAAATAGGATGGGATGCCTTGTATGTGTTGTATATTGTCTGCTTGAGGAGAGAAAGGGCTGCTGATGATAGTTGTAGAGAAGGACTCGGGCAAAGATGATTTTTAATGACAATTAATCAGGCTAACAGACATAGATATCATGTTATCAGAAACATCATGTTAATGAGTACTTTTTTGTGGCTTTAATTTTCACTTTCTATCAGTTTAACAAAATTATATTATTGGTGGTGTAGCTGCTTACTGGGAGAGAAACAGGTTATGTGTCACTGTCTTATGGCAGTTCTTCTTGCATCTTTTTCCAGTTGATGGATGTTCAGCTTTAACTTTATTATTTTTTCTTTCCTTTTTTATTGCATGTCCACAGCATCCCTTTTTGTGAGGAGGTAGAGCTTGTACAGTCTTTGTTTTCTTTGCATTATTTTGTAGGAACATAAAGAATTGTTTGATGGGATGCTCTTGGCATTTTGTTTGACTAATATTCACTTTGTCAAATGTGGTCCCAGTCAGTTTCCGGCAGCCAATACTATTTGAAAATACACCTCTTCAAAATATCTAATGTGCAAACAGTGATTACTGTCTATAAATCAACTATTTCATACTGGTTGTTTTTTAAAGGGCAAAGATATAATGATGTATATTATACCATCTATGGTAGCCTAAGACTTGCTCTGTATTGTAATACATTTTATATCAAATAAAAACAAGTCATAGATGTTTAACATTTTGTACAAGATGTTTTAATAACCTACAGTTTTTCTTGCTTATTTTCTGAATGAACTGTTGTATTATTATTATTATTATTATTATTTAATTAAAATAGGCTATATGAAACTTAGCGATTCATACTTATTGCATGCATTGAGTAATTTATGAATTTCTTGACTTTCTTTCTAGTATTAGCCTACCTTTAATAGTTTTGTACCTTTGACGTTTACATTCTTCACATATTTTGCAGAAGGTGGCAGTAATGCATCAATACGCTGGATGTCAACCGCCGTAAAACACAGAAGAAGAAGAAGAGGAGGACCAATCGCTGCTCTGTTTTCCTCAGCAGATCCATTTGATCAACGCTTGACTTGTAGGGCTGCTGAATAATAGCGTGCGCGCGCTGTTATCTTAACTAATTGAGCCTAGTTTGAATTAGTACTAAGCTTTATGAAACCCATTTAAGCCTGACTGATTAGTTCAGATCATTCAAGTCAGATGGCAGAGTCCACACTTTTTTCATGGAATATCATCAAATTGGCTATTCCAATTGGGCACAATATATGAGATAGTAACCAAGTCAGATTTAAATAATTTTCTAATTTCTTTGTTACAACCAGAAGAACTGGATAAAAAACAAATATTCCCAATCATGGTATTAGAAGGATGCAGTATTAGATTAGATTAGATTCAACTTTATTGTCATTCCACATGTACAAGTACAAGGCAACGAAATGCAGTTTAGGTCTAACCAGAAGTGCAATAGCAGCAAGTGCAGGATATACAGTTGTGCATAAATACAGAATAAAGTATATTATAGAAGTAATTTACAGATGGATGTGTACTATGAACATAATATACAGGGGGCTGTTACTATAAACAGAGATTTACAGATGGATACATACAATGATAAGTTAGGCTATGGTGAGCAGTAGAACAATGGATATATAGTGCAATAAATTATGGACAGAAGCTATCCAGGTAACAGTGCAATGGAAATGTTATTGCATATTTCAGTTAAAGTACTGTAATGCAAAGATGCACATGTAAACAGTTGGTACTGTAAATGAACAGTTGGCAGTGAAAATGAGCATGTTTCAGTAAAGAAACAGAAAGTGGGGATCTAGCTAAATCTTTAAGAAGTGTTATGACCCCATCAGGAATGGCATCCATTACAATTGCAAAACAGGTAAGTTATATCTATTTAGAAATTCCGAATAAGAATACAAATATCCATCAGGTCTGATTAATTAAGAAACCAAATTAATATTATTATTGGCCCAATCTGGGAAAAACAAAGATTTGTTTTTATTACGATTATTACAATTATTTCAAATATAGTAATTATGTGGGCTAAAATTATGTTTATAAATGATGTGCCAAGTCAAAAGCATTTGTTTATGAAAGTTTGAGAGTTTAAGGGGCAGTTTCATAATATAGTTACATAATAATAAAAAGGGGAGACCTCCTACTTTAGAGAAAATAAGGTTGGGGACAATATTCCAGCATGAGTCAGGATATTTTGTCTTAGCCAATTCACCTTAAACATATGATTTAGAGAAGCAAAGTCTAAACAATTTAAACCACCACACTCATAATTGTTTATGACTACTGACTTTTTGATATAGTGCCTCTTATGATTCCACAAATAATCTAATAAAATTCTATCAATATCCATACATACAGATTTTTCAAAATATAAGGAGAGAGCAAGGTAAGTCATTCTTGATATACCCTCTGCTTTGGTAAGAAGATCCCCAAATTCAAGCTTATTAAGAGATAAAAAAAATAAACTCATGTTCAAGAGAGTCAAAAGCTTTATAGAGATCTAGAACAAAAATAAAACTATCATCACTGATTCATTCTGAATAATCTTATAAATCTAAAACAAGTCTAATATTATTTGCTATATGCCTTTTTTAAATAAAACCAGATTGAGTCTCATCAATTATAGAATTTAGAACACTTAAGTCTTTTGGCCAATATCCAGGCTAGTACTTTATAGTCATTATTAAAAAGACAGATGGGTCGCCAGTTATCTATAAGAGAAAGATCCTTTTTAGGTTTAGGTATTAGAGTTATTAGTCCCTGTGTTAAACTAGGAGGCAGAGTTTCAGCTTGAACACTTTCGAAAAACATCTCCAATAAGAATGGAGCCAAATCTTTAGCAAAGCTTTTGTAAAACTCGGCCGTTAGGCCATCCGTTCCAGGAGACTTGTTATTTTTAAAGCCATCAATACCCTCAATAACTTCAGCTAAAGTTAGAATTTTATCACAAGCAAACTGCTCTTCTCTAGTTATAGATTTTAAATCCTTTAGAGATTGAAAGAAAAGAGAAGCTGAATCTACACAATAATTATATTTATAAAGTTTTGAGTAAAAGTTGCTAACAAAAATCCAATTTCTTTGGGATTATCTGTCAATTTTCGAGCTTTGTTCACCTTGGTATACAGGCAGGTATATTCTCTAATCTAGACTGCAGCTCTGCAAGTTCCGTTAAATCAATTTCCGATAAATCTTCCAGATTTTTTCCCTCGAGTGTTATTATTTTAGATTTAACCTTTTCTTTTTCATACCTTTTTTGTTTTGCCAAACTGCTGCTGAAACACCTAACACATTTCCTTACTTCATGTTTAAGTAGCTCCCAATTAAGGGCAAATTTATTTTCAGCTAAAGCTTTTTTATAATAGTACTGAATTATAAATAAGATCCTTTTTATTAAGTCATCATGTTTAAGCAGAGAGGAATTCATCTTCCAATAGGAGGCCCTAGAACCTATTGTCACGGTACAGGGGCAGACAGGAGAGCACACCACACCACACCACACCACACCACACCACACCACACCACACCACAGGAGTTGTCAGCAAATCAAGAGAGTTTATTAACAACAGAAAAGTCAATTCCAACAGGCAGGTATATTCCAAAAACGGGTAAACATAAACAACAGGTAAATAGATCGGGATACAGCACAGCATGCAGTAAAGATAACAACAAGACTTAAGATGATAACAACTTATTCATTCATTAAATACATTCATTGGTTGCACACATTTGTAATCATGCAGAGATCACCTGATCGAGTGACTAAAATGTGCTTTTATGGAGGATTCTGTACATGAAGAGGCTGCATTCATTCATAAGGAGCTACACAAGTGGATTTACAAATGGTTTTCAATGAAGGACGAGAAACTAATAAGTGTATAAATAAAGAAATTAATAAATACACACATGAATGCAGAATTTATAAGATAAAAAAGTAATAAACATATTAGCGCATCCAGTCTTAGCCAAACCTGCATTGAGACTTGAACCAGCGATCAGCCCGACTACAGCACAAGAGTCTGATACTCTAACATCTGTCCTACACTGTGACACATAAAGTTTCTCACTAGAGCACATTTGGGGATTGAAGAAATAGAAATAGAATAAATGGAAATAAATAAAGAAATATATATTTATTACTATATGTTCAATGTATCAGTTTTTTCTGTGTTTTTAATTTGATTAATTTGTTTATTGGCACATGTATCTGTTTATTAATTGATACTTAAGTCATTTTTCGTCCTCCGTAATATTCTATATAACATCAGGGATGTGGAGCACATTAGTAAAGCCACTGTAGGTAAGTGTATCTCGCTCTCAAGCGCAGCCATCTTGCTTTTTTTGTGCCGTTGTCATGGTGAATCATAATATCGGCGCTCCATTGATCATGACTTTTCATAATCGCTTAACTCAAGGTAACTCAGAGTTGACTGAACTAACTCAAATCAGCTGTTCTGAAACCAAAAACTCAAAGTTTCTCATCTCAAAGTAAATCAACTCAGAGTTCAAGTTTTAACTTAGAGTTGGTTGAACCTCCTTATTGAAACGGGCAAAAGTGCAAACTTAAATAGTGACCATGATACAAAACAGGAGTGAACAAAACAGGGTACAGGTGCAGAAATAATCATAGTGGCGGGAAGTGCGGTGCATTCTGGGAGATGTAGTTTTCAGAGTCTAAAGGTCCAGTGACGTAAATAGGAAAAGAACAGGGGGAACAGACGAAAGTGTTACACCTATATTAGAATTTCCTGAGGATAAACAAGCACATAGGAGAATAGTGTGGTGATCAGTCAAGGGAGATGGAAGAATACGGACTGAAACTTTGTTATGCTTAAAGAAATATGGTACCAGCCAATAATCTATTTGAGAACGTCTTGACTGATCCTTGTTACTCCATGTATATGACTTAGCATTTGAAAATTTCTCAGTATATCAATTAAATCAAAATTTTCCATAAACATTTTCAATTTTGAATTAAGAGAGGCAGATTGTTTAGGTGGGAATCTATCAATGCTATTATCAGGAGCAATATTAAAATCTCCTCCAATACAAATGTAAGCATCAGGGATTGTATTAAGGTAAAACAAAAAAACTCTATTTCTTCAAATAATAGGTCATTTATACCAATAATACAAAAAAATGATTAATACTTGTTAGTAATAAAAGAAAGTGACCTTTAGGATCAATATAATTCTGCAGCACTGACCCTGCAAATCGTTTTTTCATTTTTTCTTACACCAGCAGAATGTTCTGAAGCATGGGCCATCCAAACATCATTGCCCCATTGGTTTTTTTAAAAAGAAGTGTCATTACAAACAGAATGAGTCTCCTGAAAAAAAATAAAGCCTTACGCTTTACACTGTCACGTAACAACTGAAATAGACATTCAAAAGAAACAAATAAAAAACATAGAACAACATTCACCGAACTCTCAGAAAATTAGAATGCATGCCTTGCTGACTAGCAAAACTCCAATTGAGTCATCGGCATAATCGAAATCAAATGAATATCAATTGTAAACTTAAACCCACAAAAACCATCAGTTCTACCGTATTTAAGGTGGATGAATTTCAGCCCCATTAACGAAAGCGCGGCCTCCCACAAAGTGGCTTTTTTCCCCTCCTTTCGGGCTTTATCCACAGCGGGCCAAAGAAGCTTTCTTCTCTCTCGGTCAGCCGGGTTTAGATGAGATCCTCAGTAAAGTGAAAGTGATTAGCACAAAGAAACTCCGACATCCTCGCTGCCTTCCATACTCCATCTCTCGTCACTTGCGAAGAAAATTGAATGATGATGGGTCGGGGTCGTAGATTGTTCTGGAGCCTTTTTCCAATGCGATGGACCGTATCGATTTTATCTGCCACATTCCGACCTGCCTCAGTGAACACAGCCTCACAGATCCGGGTAGATTCCGCTCTGGCATCCTCTCTTTCCTTCCCAGGTACACCTTGTAAACGCAAATTCCATCGCCGGGAATATTTTTCCATGTCAGTGAGGCGTAGTTCACAAGCTTCCATATTTTTCTCCTCGATTCAACGTGGTTAACTTTGCTTTTAATGTCATTTACTTCAGCGTAGGCTATATTAAGTCCACTGTTTTTTTAGACCTTCAATTTTCAAGGCATTTTCACTCACCATTTTTTCTATGGCGTCAGAGCGTGTGTTAAGAAGATGAGACAGCGTTGATATAACACAAGAAATATCATCACCTGCATTGCCCTTTTTAAGTGGAGGTTTAGCTGAGCTGTCTGGAAGTGGTGTTGTATCCCCAGTCAAATTTCCTCGGAGGATGCGTAGTTGTGAAAGTCCATCGGACAACCTGTGACATATCTTGTCTTTTATCAGCAGATGACTTCAGAATATGCTGCAAGATATACGCGGATGATTGAGGATGTAAAGTGGGTTTAAGAAGTAATATTTATGCCGTTATATAAATTTGTCAGCAGCGCTGAGCAAAAGTCAAGTTAGCAGGATGCCATGTTGAACCTCCACCTATCTGTCGATATTAAATCACTCTGTCACAATATGGTGACTGACGTCAGATCATATTTTATTAGTGATCATACAGAATTTCTGGTAGCTGTTACTCTCTAAATGCCATTGCAATACAATGCAACACAATTTCAAAGAAAATGTATTTTATTTCAATTAAATACAGCAAGAACTCATAATAGAAATATCTGGAGACGGTTGTCAAACGTCATACATCCATTTGAATGGGTCTAATATCATGTGTTCGTAGATTTATTTTGCTTTCTAAATATGAAATTCATAATCAACTTATGTGTCCAAATATGTTTTGTGGTCACTAGTACAGTTAAAGCTCAGATTTCTGTTCACTTGAGAATAAAGAATATCATTTGTGAATATGAACTCGTGTCCAGAATGCTTCATTCACACATGATGCAGTGATTCTCTTTTTATCTATGTGCAGTGAATCTGAAAACACATGACATTTTTTGCATACATCACTTTCTTAACGCTTAAGCTCATTTCTTTCATTCTTCATATGCATCTGCATCTGCACTGCACTGATTCTGTTTCTTTAAGCAGAATATAACCGCTCGTGTGTTTTATATTAGTAAAGAAGTCAAATATTCATGCTTGTCCATGCCTGTTTGTCTCTATGACTAAAGCTCTGGCACACGTCACCAGTGTCTGTCCTGAGTCACATGCTGCCGATACACTACATGTGTTCATCTGTAAATGTGCAGCAGGTACTCGTGTAACACGCGTGATAAAAGTCTGCTGATCAGCAGTGAAAACCACCACACAGCTCAGAGTCACAGTTCAGTGTGCATCAGTGAATTAAAGAACAAACAAAGCCCCGTCTCTACCGAGTCTTGTTCTTGTTGTTACATAGAGAACTTTGACATGTTGCTCTTTGTACATGGACGTTTGTTTTACTTCTTTCTAGCAGCGATGGGTGTGTGTTCAGTGTGATGTCATCATCATCATCATCATCATCATATACCCCAAACAAAGGTCGAACATTCCCCTGAGTTGAGGGACTGAATAAAACAGCGGAATGATGATGATGATGATGATGATGATGAAGCACAGAATGCACACAGGAGGGCAGGAGGTGTGCTGGAGTGAAGAACTCAGCTCACGTCTCAAACGTCTCAAAGACCAGTGACAGCATCTCTCCTCCTGTTTGACATCGGCACCAGCGATCTGTTGAATAATAAACATTTATATCTTGACTTTGGTTTATAGACGGAGCACATATACATCATAAAGATAAAGAAAAACAGACACATTCGAGGAGATGAAGGTTCTGAGTGCTGAATGACAGTATCAGATGCATAGAGATATTTAAAGACAAACAGGCAGCAGAGAAAAAAAGTCGAAATAATGTGATTTCTAAATAAGATGAGTTCCATGCAACCCGTCTCTGTAACCCACAGGAGAATAACCATGAGAAAACCCATAACAACCCATTTACTATTTCATCAATGACATACACACACATTCCACTTTTCAGTTTCCACACGAGTACTGAGCACCGAAGAGGTGACAGTGTGTGTAGAATGAAAGAATGAAAGCATGAAAGAACACACGTCTTTATTTACCACATGAGTGAGCTCATGAAGAGAGAGGAACACGGTTGACTCCATCATTGTGAAAATGTTCAGGTGGAGCAGAACCCATCCGACCCACAAGAGCTGTCAAAACAACACGGCACATTTCAACAACACTCTTTTCACATAGATGTTACTATGACACACACATTTATTGCTTTACAGAAACACAGCGCTCCCTCTCTCTCACTTGTGAAAGTGACCCATTTGTCAGTTAGGGTCAAACATTCCAAGATGGCTGCCAAGGGTCTGAGTGGTTGGTTAGGCTCCACTCCTAGAATTTTCTAACTGTCCCGTATATTGAGCCTAATTGATTTGTCCCGTACGTGACCTCACTTGACTGCTACGCTGATCTAACCAATGACTTACAACAGCTGATCACGAGTCACGACACTTGTGAATGACCACTGGCAACACGACGACACCTGTCATCATCCAATCACAGCCCCTCTCATACACATCAGAATATGTTGCAGCAAAAAAAATCATAAATAAGAAGGACAATGTGACGCGTTTCATGTGGAAATATCAATTAAACTGCAAATATGGATATACCTGCAAAAAAGAAAAGACTGTGCAGCTATAATAAACAATGGGAAATAAATAAGAAGTGGGTTATGCCCATCAGCGGTGATTCAACGAAAGCCTTCTGTACTTTATGTCGCAGGGAATTTTCAGTTGCCCATGGAGGTGAGAATGACTTGACTCAACATGCTTCAACAGAAATGCATAAAAATGCCACACTAGCTAAAGGTGCAAGCAATATCAGTGCTTTCTTTGTGTCTACTGTGGAAACTGACAAAATAGCACGTGAATCACACTGTCAAACATAGACTCAACAGCTACAACAGCACCGACTGTCTTGTTAAGCTAAACAGTGCGTTGTTTCATGATTCAAATGTTGTAAAGAAGATGCACCTGGGAAGAACGAAAGCTGAGATAATCACAATGAATGTTTTAGGACCAATGACTGTGATCCCCAAATGAAGGTGAGCCTTCTTCTTTCTCGGTTGCCACCGATGCCTCAAACAAGGGAAATAGAAAAATGTTTCCAGTGTGCGTGAGATATTTTTCTGTGTCTCATGGAGTGCAGTCTAAGTTACTTAACTTTTATGAAGATAGTAATGAAACTGCAAATGGTATTCATCAAGCTCTAACAAACTGCCTGAAAAGGTATGAACTAGATATAAAACTTATACATCGTATACAAACCAAAAACATCACATAGCTCAAAACATTTGCAAGCACGCCTGCCATCAGCTGTCAGTGGATATTGAGTCACTGGTTTTAAAGATCTACAGTCACTTCTCAGTATTTGCTTCCTTGACATGTATGCCTTTGTTGACATTGAGTGGTGTGAAATTCTGCATCATGTTTGCATGCGATGGCTGTCTCTTCATCCAGCTGTTGAACGACTTCTGCAGAGCTGGCCAGCTCTCACCTCATACTTCAGGTCGCTTGGGGAGACCTGTCTTTGGCACTAAGGAGGATTTTTGAGAACGAAGAAAAAACTGCAGCTGCTGAGATTTATCTGTACTTTTTCCACAATGTGGGGTGTTTTTGATGCACTTATTAGAAAGCTGGAGGAAACCAAGCTCTGCATCACAGATGTTCATTTACATTTATGCATTTGGCAGATGCTTTTATCCAAAGGGACTTACATTACATTGTACTATACATTTGTACATTTTGTATAGTAAGCAAGTGGGGGTTAGGTGTCTTGCTCAAGGGCACCTCAGCTGTTACCCACCAGCCCTGAGAATCAAACCAGCAACCTTCTGGTCATGAGTCCAACTCTCTAACCACTGGACCACGACTGCCACTCAACAACATGCAAATAAAAAAAGGAATCACAGGAATTTATTGCACAAACTGACCAAAAGCACTGTAAAAGTATTACAAACAACTCGTGTCTTGGACCTTTTTGCACCGAAGCCGTGAACAAATGCATTACGCTATCGGCTCTCATTCAAAAAATAAACCGGAAATGACTAAATGCAGTCAATCGCGGGAGCCAATACCGTTACACGTTCAAAGCCAACGTAATGTCGCGATCTGTCACGAGACACAGGAGAGCCAATGGTATCGAACCTGACGTGATCTTCTTCTGGCGCCAATATTTGAACATCTGTTTTTCACCGGATCTGAGATTTACAGGCGGGTGATGATTGCTTTCGCATCTGTTCCTCGTACAAATCGACCATTTTGCGTTGGGACCCTTATAATATCTGTATTTTTAAACAACATTGTGACTAATTGTATCTTGTGTTTTATATTAAAATTACTAAACTGTTAGTTTAAACTGCCTGATAGTGTCATGTAAACACAATTATACTGGCTGTAAAACTTAAATCAAACCCCGACACATCAATCATTGCAAATTATACCCAATATACAATTTCATAAAGACGGGTCAAATTTGCGTTCCCCGCTCGTCGAGAAACGCCGCCAAAGGGGTACCCTGCACGTTAAAACGCGATGCAGCGGGGCGCTGACCAAACGTCAATATGTGACGAGTCGGGATGAGACTGTGTTGGTTGCCAAACTAGTTCAAAGCTATAAATGATCTAAAGTCATTTTTTTATTCACTTTTTTTTTTTAGAAAAGCCTTTCTAGGGACTGGAGATGCAAATTAGCTTTTGCTAAAATCTCTTTGTGCAATGCATTTTTTCTGGTCTTTGACTGGAATCATGTTTATTGTATTGTCCCTATTTAAAAAAACCCTATAAATAAATAAATAAAAATTGTGATGTAGTGAACACACACACGCACACACAGCAAACAGGGGTAAGGTGTCTTGCTCAACCGGCGACCTTCGTACGGATCTGACTCTCTAGCCATTAGGCCACAACTGCCTCCTGTCCTGTTTCTGTTTAAACTCTCAGAATATATTTGTAAGACAGTCATTTGTATCTCAGATTTATGTGTGTGTGTGAATCACCTGACTCTCTGTGAGATGTGAAGCGTTTTCCAGGATCCTTCTGTAGTCGAATCTCTTTGACGGAGAAGATTGAAGCAGCTGATATGACAGAATGTGATGTCATGTAAGTTACAGTGTGAACAGTGTGTGCGTGTATGTCAGATCACTGACAAACACACATCACTTTCAGGAATATACACCCTCACATGCTATTCTACTATAGTAAACAATCATAAACACTCACTGTCAGCCAGATGATAAACTCGGTCTCCAAGATCTCTGAAATAACTGTGCTGCAGAGCCACGTCTGCTGAAACACGCAGCCTGCCTGAAAACTACACACATCACATACAGAAATGATGTCATTTTCGATTTCAAGAAGTGGTCCACTCCAGTCCTCCTGCTGGTGACATCTTGTCATTACTCTGTGTGCTGTTTCTTAACATGCAAATCACTCTAGAATAGAAATGTCAAGAATCTTTCAGGGATTTACAAACATTACCTGTAATAACTGACGGATGAGGTCATGACCGTCAGTGCCGAGCCTGTGAAGAACATTCCGAACATATGCATATTCTTTTCATGTGATTCTCTTCTTCTATTGTCATTTACATTTATGCATTTGGCAGACCATCATCACTCATTTATTATTGTGCTTCTGAATTCATTTCAGTTGACTGTACATACAGGTCAATATGAAATATAAAAGAGAAAAAGAGAAGAACAGAAACACACCTGGGTGCGTGAGTGATGAGAGGTTCACCATCATAATGAGGAAAATTATATGAATGAAAACTTTCATTGAGTTCTGGCCAAGACTTCTCAGTGGGAGAACCTGCACACACCAGGATTAAAATGTACTCCATCATCACTCCATCATCACTCCATCATCACTCCATCATCACTCCATCATCACTCTATCATCACTCCATCATCACTCCATCATCACTCCATCATCACTCCATCATCACTCCATCATCACTCCATCATCACTCTATCATCACTCCATCATCACTCCATCATCACTCCATCATCACTCCATCATCACTCCATCATCACTCCATCATCACTCTATCATCACTCCATCATCACTCCATCATCACTCCATCATCACTCCATCATCACTCCATCATCACTCCATCATCACACATTTACCCCATCATCACTCCATCATCACTCCATCATCACACATTTACCTCATCATCACTCCATCTTCACACATTTACCTCATCATCACTCCATCTTCACACATTTACCCCATCATCACTCCATCATCACTCCATCATTACACATTTACCCCATCATCACTCCATCATCACTCCATCATTACACATTTACCCCATCATCACTCCATCATCACTCCATCATTACACATTTACCCCATCATCACACATTTACCCCATCATCACTCCATCATCACTCCATCATCACTCTATCATCACTCCATCATCACTCCATCATCACTCCATCATCACTCCATCATCACTCCATAATCACTCCATAATCACTCCATCATCACACATTTACCCCATCATCACTCCATCATCACTCCATCATCACACATTTACCTCATCATCACTCCATCTTCACACATTTACCTCATCATCACTCCATCTTCACACATTTACCCCATCATCACTCCATCATCACTCCATCATTACACATTTACCCCATCATCACTCCATCATCACTCCATCATTACACATTTACCCCATCATCACTCCATCATCACTCCATCATTACACATTTACCCCATCATCACACATTTACCCCATCATCACTCCATCATTACACATTTACCCCATCATCACTCCATCATCACCCCATCATCACTCCATCATCACACATTTACCCCATCATCACTCCATCATCACCCCATCATCACTCCATCATCACACATTTACCCCATCATCACTCCATCATCACCCCATCATCACTCCATCATTACACATTTACCCCATCATCACTCCATCATTACACATTTACCCCATCATCACACATTTACCCCATCATCACTCCATCATTACACATTTACCCCATCATCACTCCATCATTACACATTTACCCCATCATCACTCCATCATCACACATTTACCCCATCATCACACATTTACCCCATCATCACACATTTACCCCATCATCACACATTTACCCCATCATCACACATTTACCCCATCATCACCCCATCATCACTCGATCATCACAATTCTTCTCATCTTCTGACCAGTGATACACTGTAACTCTTACCCAAGATACGAAAGATAAGATGAAGTTGATCCTCAACTGTTGAGCCGGGGAAGAGAGGTCGTCCTGTGAGCATTTCATAGAATATACAACCTACACCCCTGTGAACACACACACACACACACACACACAGATTACAGTAGTCTGCATAAGATGTACAAAATCTTTAAGAATTCACACAGAATTCTTCTCAACAGCACCAAAAAACAGCAAAGACTGGGCAAAAAACATCTTTAAAACACTTCAGAGTAACATTCAGTCTGACTAAACTGAAAATAGACACTAAAGGCCCTATTTTAAAGGAGAAATTTTGCCAAACTAAAACCAATATTATTGTTTGTATTTGATGTAATGTAATGTGTTAATAAGGAGTAAGGAGGAAAAACGCATTATTTCCACATACCGTACATTATTGTATATCCTCTATGCCCCGCCTTCTGAAACGACTCGTTCTGGCATGGCTCTCTTGTGCGTTTAAGTGCCTTGTGCTCTGATTGGACAGTTGAGCTGTGCGTTGTGATTGGCTAAATACCTTTAGTGTGAGGCGGAACTTCCAGGACGAGGCTGAGTGAAGAGGGCCAAGATGGTACCTGTGTAGTCAACTCTTTTCTATGTCTTACAAATTTTTGTGCAGATCTTTATCTTTTTCCCTCCTTCGTTTGAGATGTATATCTTCGGAATGTCTTTGTAAATATTTAAGTTAGATTTTATAACATTATTCTTACTTTAGCCCGTAAGAACACAAATTTGCGTCAATTTGAGCGAGTTAAAGAGTCCAACATTAAGGTGTTGCCAGAGTGATATTTCAACAAAATGGAACAAAGAATGGCAGATCAGGTGAAGCGTGTACATGATTATGCTAAACCCGCTGCTACTGTTGAAGACACAGACATGGACTGCTTACCTCTATTGGACACCCCGACGACTAAAAGTCCCCTTCCTAAAGTGCGGCGGCATTCATCCGAACCATCGAATGTGGAAATACTGGAGGCAATCGAGAGGCTGGGAAGAAAGCAAGACGTTTTCTTGGAGAAATTACTGGAAATCGAGAGGTCTGTTGCAACTAAATCCACATTGATTTCTGAACTCCGTGCCAAGGTTGGTTTAGTTTCTGAAAAAGCAGACGAAGCGGTGGTCAAGGTAGATAAAATGGACAATCACTAGCGGATATGATCGCAGAGAACAAACAGCTGTGAGAAAAAATTGACGAACTGGATGCATATAAAAGACAGTGGAATTTAAAAATCTTGGGGATTCCGGAAGAGATTGGAGAGAATGTGAAGATGGTTGCAATGGACATTTTTTCTCAAGTTTCACCTGGATTAAGAGATGTTCTCCAGACATCTATTGATGTACTGTAGCACACAGGCTTGGATCGAAAGAAGGAGCCGCGCACTCACGGAGGATTATTGTGCAGTTTTTGTCACGCACTCATCGAGATCACATCTGGAGTGACGCAAAAAACTCTGAAATCCTCAAACAAAAAGGCATTAAAATAGCAGAAGATCTGACTCAACGGATGAGGGAGGCACGGAACAGACTCTGGCCACTGGTAAATCAAGCCAGGAAAGATGGAAAACGAGCCAGGTTCAAAGGATCGTTTGCTATTATTGACAGAAAGAAGATTACTGTGGACACTATGTAAATCTAATTTGACCTTATTCCCCTTATGGGTTGAAAGGCTGGAATAATTTTGTCCAATGCAAGCATTCTGGTAAATATGCTCTTATTCTTGTTTCCTTTTGTTATTTGTTTGAAAGTTTATTATAATGGATGTTAAAAGTTTGATATCCTAAGTTTGATAACAGGCCTATCAATTTATTCTTTAGTAAGTATGGAGGGCTTAAGATAAAGATTATGCACTTGGTTTTTCTCTAGTTTATTACAGCGCATTCTCTGCCTTAGGGCAGTTCATTCAATTTTATTACTTCAATGTTCGATTTTTCTTGTTTTTCTCTTAATGTTCAGGGGATTCGTAATCTTACTAAACGGAAAGTATTATTTTCATTTTGCAATTCTAAAAAAACAGAAACTCATTCTGAGGCTAAGGATGAATCTTTTTGGTCAAAGCAATGGGGGGGGGGGGTTGGGTAAAGTTTTATTTTCTCATGGGCCTTCTAACTCTTTGCAATTTTATTTAACCGTAATTTTAATGGAAAACTTTTTGAGAAACACTCGTCTTCAGAGGGAAGATAGTTGGTCAACTATGGATAATAGTTGTGGTGCAATTTAGAGAGACTATTTTTATTCTATGCAATATTTATGGCTTTAATAGCTCTGTGCAAAACCGTATTTTCTTTTAAACTCTATCCACTTTTTGCGTTGAGTGTTAAATTTCCTTCAGCTGCATTTATTGTAGGAGGGAATTTTCAATGAAGCCCCTGATCTGCATTTAGATAGGTTTCCCCCAAGACTTGGTGTCAATAATCTTAATATAATTATAAGTGCCTTTTGTAAGAGCCTTTCTTTGTTAGATGCCTACAGACACGTCCATGGTGGTAATGTTTCTTCATTTACTTGATTCAAAACAGACATGTCACAAAAGTCCAGAATAGATTATTGGCTTGTATCTGTCTGCACTTTTTCATTTATTAGATCATGTACTATTTCTTCCGCTCCTCTAACTGATCATGCATGTATCAATTTGGAAATCTGAGTCTAATAACAATTTTCAAAGAAAAACAGGATATTGGAAACGAAACACTTCTTACCTACAACACTTTTCATATTGCTTAGGTATTAAAGAAATTATAAATAATATCAAAGGTAATTCAGATTCTGCAATTATAAAATGGGAATATTTTAAGTATGAGTGTCGGAAATTTTCTATACAGTTCGGCAAACAGCTTTCTAAAGCAAGGGAATTGAGAAGCACCACAATTATTAAATATATAAATAATATTTTATCTCTATCTCCACCTAGTGAGAAAGATTCTTTAAGAGAAGATCTTGATGTTTTTTATATAGAGAAGGCCAAAGGTGCATTTATCAGATCAAGAGCAAAATGGTTTGAATTTGGAGAACAAAACTCTTCATTTTTTTCAATTTAGAAAAAAGAAGAGGTAAATCTAGATTGATTTCTGCTCTTAAAATTAATGGTAACCTGACTTCGGATGAAGGGAAAATGTCAAACTTGTATTTCATTTTTATCAGAAACTTTATACTTCTTGTTTTAATTTGGAAAACTCCAAATTTAATTGTGATTATAAAATATTAGCTTCAGTATTTGCGAAGAGATTGAAGCCTTGTTTAGAAGAACTTATCTCGATTAAACACAGTTCGCTAATAACAGCAGCGTCAGATTAAACCAGCGAATTAAAACTGCATATGAGGCCAGACAGTGTGTGAAAGCTCACAGCGCATATCTCATGCCGGAACCTGTCAGGTGCCGGGTCTGAACTTCTGCCCGTTTTGCCCTTTTTGCTCTGTGTCTGTCTTTTGTTGAGCACATGGCTCTGTTTTGACGATTAGCCATGTGCTCTGTGTTCGCGTGCTATGTTCCCCGCCCCCCTTGTTATGCCCTTACCTCTCATACCTGTTCTTTCTTTCGCTCATCTTGCTCACTGGTTTCCACTTTCGTCATCTCCTCCTCTATATTACCCCCTGGTTTTCCCCATCCTCTTGTCAGACCGTTAGACTTAGTAGCGTCTCTTGACCGCCTAGTTTGGCTCTTGTCTTGATTACCTAGTCTCAGTGGCGTAACTTTGTTTCGAAAAGTGGTGGGGACATGCACGCATTTCAAACTGGAGTCGCGGCTCTCTGTCTTCCGCAAATATAACTTACGAGTGTGAGCAATGGGAAATTGTGTGAAAGCAGCGCATCCTGCGTTTTCGACCAGAAGGACGCTTTACAGATGTATGTTTTTATTCTGTCTTATGCATTTGCATGGCTGCAGCACCACAGCTGTGATAACTAAAGATACGTGTACATTTTGGCGGCGTCACGCAACGAACTGAAGCGGACTGACGTGGCACTGTAGGGGCGTTTCTACACGAGCCGTTTCAGGCAGTTCAGGGTTATCAATCGCTTTTAGAAAGAATATAGATTTTGTTCTGATACTTTGATTTTGGTAATTTTATGTGTCTAATGCACGCATGGGGAACTTGTAAAACACCAAAAACACAGGAAAACACGACATTGCAAATAATTTCTCCTTTAAGGATCTAAGCTCATGGTCTAAAGCTCAAGTGCTCTTAGGGCGTGTTTGAATCCACTTTTGCTAGTTTAACGATGGGGATACGGTCGGTGCGCCCGGCCACATGGTCTAAACGGGTTGTCCCTATTTTCTCAATGAGTAATGGGTGTGTTGTGGGCAAAATGTGCAGGAAACCAATCAGAGTCTCATCTCCCATTTCCTTTAAGAGACACTTGTGCTCGCGCCATGGAATATTTGCTATTTCCACGGCGGAGTTTGCAAGAGCAAAGACTTAATGCTTCTCTAGTTGGGAAATGGCACAAATTATTATTGTGTACATAAAGATAAAAAATCCAACTTGTCCTGTGTCCTGGTCTGTTCACACACTTTAACCTCGCGCACGAGCAGACCATACAGGACACAATAATAATCTTTTACAATGTAGAACTTTTGTTTTTAATATTTGTCTTGTTTGTGTGCTGCTGCGCTTCCTTCTGTGTTGTAATAAGTAAAGTTAAAGCACGTTGTGGACCTGCACAGAGGCGCATTTTCTACTAACGTGCTCTTTCAATAAAAAAAATATATTGCGCCATTGACTTTAGACTTTAGACCAGGTTTGAGTTGGTCTATGGCGCAGACTATTTTCAGTTCCTCAAAATATCAACACGTCTGAACACACCTCTTTTAGACCAGCTCACCCATGGGCGCACAAATGAGCGCAAACGCATTTGCTATTTAAACAACGCAGCACAGGACGGGAAAATGAGAACACTTGTGTCTGTGTGTGTGTGTTGCACAAGTTTGTGTGATTATTAGGTTTAGGTGTAAGTGTAGGGTTAGGGGATAGAATATATCAAGCCTAATATGGGGCAGTCGTGGCCCAGTGGTTACAGAGTCGGACTTGTGACCAGCAGGTCACATTTCGGGTATGGGTCACCATATCTGACAAATAGGTCACTTTCACTTTAATATAAAATCAATGGAAGTCTATGGAATGTTCCCACTAGAATACAAAAACAAACATGTGTGTGTGTGTGCGTGAATGTCACCAGATGTCGATGGATGTGGAGTATTCTGTTGATCCCAGCAGCACATCTGGTGGTCTGTACCACAGCGTCACCACTTCATTAGAGAAGGTCTTCGTAGGCACTGACTTTGCTCGTGCAAGACCTTGAACATACACAGCTGAGTTCATAAATCTCTCTCAATCTTCATCTGTTTGCCACTGTAAGTGTGTCATTGTGTCTGTACCAAAGTCAGCGAGTTTCAGTTCTCCTCGGTCATTGATGAGAAGATTCTGAGGTTTTAGGTCTCTGTGTAAAACCTTCCTCTGATGGCAATAAGCCAGACCTCGCAACAGCTGATACAAGAAGATCTGTAAAGAATACAACAATAAACTTTAGGCAGAGAGCAGAACATGAATAAATATAGTTTGCAGACATTTCTCTTTTATTCACATTGAATACTGAGACTCAAAGACAAAAGACAATCATCTTTTCTTCACTGTGTTTGAAAATGTTTCTCAATAAAGCATTAGGTTAACATTGACAAGCTTATTTTATCGCTACAATGAACCTTTTAAACTCTGGTTAGACATTTTGTCATCATCTGTCATCACAGATGGGCATGAAATTCATATACACGTCCTGTAAATGCTTTCTTTCCCATAGAAGAGGTCATTTATTATGTTAGAAATGTCAGATTGACTGTGTATTTAGATTTCAGTTTAGATCATTTTCATGATGTCTGAGTGTGTTTCTGTATAGTCATGTTGTCTCTACTGAACACACTTCTGTGAGTGTCTCACCTTCACATTAAACACATTCATGATACTGCCACAGTCATCCAGATACTGCTTCAGATCTCTGTCCTAGAACACACGTGTGTTAGAAACGCACACACAAACACAAGGACACTGAAGAAACGTCACATACCAGATACTCAAAGACGAGTGTAAGGCACTTGTCCGTGTGAATGATGTCATGAAGCGTGACGATGTTTGCGTGTTTCAAGTCTTTCAGGAGAGACACTGAGAGATAGACAGACAGACATCAGACAGACAGACTCGAATCGTTTCTACACTGCACATCAGACGTGTGAATGAGTACCTTCTCGTATGGCGGTGCAGGGCGCTCCCTCTTCATACTCCAGCCTGATTTCTTTCAGAGCCACCAGATTATCTGTTAGTTTACTACGACCCTTAAACACTGTCGCATATGTACCCTACACAAAACGTGACATGACGTTTTACGACTGCAAAGTCTGCAAGAACCAGCACAGACGGCATTTGGTAAAAACGGAAGAATATTTCATCTCACCTCTCCCAGTTTGTCCAGTTTGATGTATGTCTCCAATTTGCCAAAACCAATTTCAGACTGAATGAGAAAGAAAATGTGTCAGTATTTTGTCAAAGATGAACATCAGCTCCTTTAGTGCACTACTCAGGAGTGTGTGGGATGATAAATGACATCAGATCTGTTCAGTTTATCTACAGTAAACTCACATCTCATCTCATAATGCTTTCAGAAGTAAACCTAAACCACTTCTTCTTACACACATAGAAGAACAACATCATCCTATTCCTGTATTACAGAACAGATCAAAACACTTGATGAACTCACGAGAGAGGCTCGGCGAAGTCTTCGACTGAGAGGTTTGTCAAATGGAGGACTGTTTGTGGTAAACTTCTTCAGGTAATCTTCAGGTAAACGGATATCTGCTGGTAATGACAGACGTTTATTGATGTCCTAACAGATAAAGAAAAAGAGGAAAGAATGACCTTCAGACACAATGAAATGTCAATTATGTGACCAAATAGTTTTTGGAGCTTCATTTCTGCCAGTGAATTTGAGGTCATTGTGTCAAATGAAAGTACAAACATGTTGATGGATATGGTTAGAGAAATGAAATAAAAGCGTCTGCCAAATGCATAAATGTAAATGTAACACAAACACTACAATCCGATCATATGTTATATATAACGGTCTCCTCACAATCCTAAAGACTATTGTTATTACAGTAAGTATAATACACCAATATAGACGAGTCATTATGAAATATGAATCATTGAATTAAACATGGTTTCTTCCTCTTATTCTGATAAATCTACTTCTTGTTCTAAAAATTGTGAAAAGTGCTGTAGAAATAAATATGAAACATGCGTGGAGCTGAATGAGTGTCAGTGTGACCTTGAAAATACACATGATGAAAAGAACACAAGAAGAAAAACGGACAGACAGATGACAGATGGTGGATGTGAAGATGACGAGAGTGACACTTATCATGTTATCATATTCAGACCTTTCCATATTATTACAAAAAAAGACTCCGGTGAAGCGGATCCTGTAACGATACAGTGGACTATCTCACGGCTCTCAAACAATCACATTCAAGAACCAGAAGGAACTGTTATATAAATGCAATATCGCACTCGTAGTCATGTGATGTTGCTCTATATCAGCGGCTGTGATTGACTCTGACCTAATGTAGAGCAACATCACACTCCTACTCTAGCGATATTGCATTAATATACTGTTTAGATATATGATGAGAACTCTGCGTATGTGCTAAAAACATGTGCTAATGAATGAGAAGATGAAGGTTTTAATGTTATGACACAAAGTGTGAAGTTTACCCACGGTTAAGAATGATCTTAAGATCAACATTTAAAAAGTGCTCTTGTGAGATGAGATGAGATGAGATGAGATGATGATGTTGACATTGTACCTCATTTGAGATGCGCTGGGGAAGATTTCTCATACGAACTCTTACAGGACTCTGAACTTCATCAGATGATGTTCCTGAAGTCTGATCACTTTCTCCATCTGAACCCAATTTTCTGTGGACTACACATACACACGCGCGCAAACCTGAAACCTTGTGTTCATCATGCAGCTGAAAGGAATTAAAATTATTTTTCATCATGTAAAAATAACATCAATTTAATGCCAACTAGAAATGTTTAGGTAACTTTAAAGCGGCACAAACAAAATTTTGCTCACAGGTTTTCCCATGTGGTTAGTAAGCGCAATTGTCTTTTACAAATGTTGCAAATAATGTCGCTGTATAAGTTTCCCAGTGGGCAGGGCAATACACATGAATTTGTTTACTAAGCTGATGAAACCGGTGCATACAGAAATGTTGTTTGGAAACCATATGGCACAGGGGATGGGTGGGACTGTGTGTACCGGCCCGAACACAGAATCGGGTAGCAGCACCAGTAAAATTCATCCAGTTAAGAGTTGTTCTACAACTAAAATACTTTTAGAGACATTATTTTAAGGTCAAAAAACTACATTGTGCTGCTTTAAGGTGAACAACTTCAATGTACAAACACCTCAATGGACAACAAAGGATTTGAAACTGAGACATAAATCAAGAAAATAAATGTGAGATATGAGACATACACGAGGAGTAACACATCTTTTTATCACTTACATATGTGACCCTGGACAACAAAACCTCAAAATGTAGATTTTTACATCATCTTAAAGCTGAATAAATAAGCTTTCTATTGATTTATGCTTTGTTAGGATTGGTCGAAATATAAATATATAAATATCTGGAATCTGAGGGTGCAAAAATCCAAACATTGAGAAAATCTTCTTTAAAGTTGTTCTTTAAAGGCGCTGCATCAGGTCACTGCTAAGAAGAAACAGGTTTGTTTTAACGCTCTTTATTGGCTTACTGCTGTAATGATGTTGTGACGAATAGATGAACCTGAAAGCTGAAATTCTAAACTTTATATAGTTCAAGTTCGAGTGAAGTTTGTAGACAAGTTTTGATATATTTACGGTAGGAAATTGACAAAATATCTTCATTAAACATAATATTTACTTATTATCCTAATGATTTTTGGCATAAAATTTTGACCCAATTTTGTATTTTTGGCTATTACTACAAATGTTCCTGTGCTACTTAAAGGAACAATACTTGATTTTTTGTATGATTTATTGAAAGAAATGCAATATAACATACAAAACTGTTTCTTCAGAGGTGTATAAAGACCGTACATAATGAACAGTTATGTTTTTATTACCTTAGAATAACCCAGTTTTATCTACATATGCGCGGGTCTATATATGTGGAGTTTTCCATGTTGCGCGGCCATGTTTGGTTACAGCAGCACTAAACGGACAAACAGCTCACAGAGCGCATTTAGTAATTCATAGAGGCAGAATTGCGTCATCACTGAGTTAAAGACGCATGAAGAAGTTAGTCAGTCGTAGTACGAAGAGAAGGAGGAGGAGTCGTCGTCATCATCTAGCTGAAGCATAGATCTTCTGTTTTTAGAAGTTTTGATACAATGGAAGAACATACGTATTGTGCACAAGAGCCGACAGAGCGCGAATCTCCGTCGGTGAAGCGCAAATGTGACAAATTAGAGACAAACGACGGCAGAAATCCAGGATAAACATCGGTGTAGCTATTACCAGATGAAGGACAAATGTTTTCAACGCGACGCCGAAGTTGCCTGTTTTCTGCTGGGCTGGTAAGATAATTTAACTTTTGTGAAAGTGAAACCAGTTTTTTGGTAACGTTAGCATTTGATACAAATGGGCATATAACCTACGAGAGACGAACGTTTTTCCTTATAAGTGTAGAAATAATGTAACTGCATTGTAATTTCACGTGAAGTAACATGACAGTGTGGCTAGAATCACAGCCGCTGTCTCAGTCAGCGACATGTTTCTTTTACTGTTGCGGCCACCGTCGTACTTCGAAAGGGAGGGATGAGCAAATGACTGAAATATTTATTGCAAATCTATACTGAAACACTAGTGGCCGCAAAAAATCTGGTTTTGTGATCCACGGTCACATATGTATTTAGTAAAAGTATTTTTTATTTGAAATTTTATTCATGTCAAATTCTTTATGTTGATTCAAAATGTTTTAACTATGTTTATAAGTGACTGTTTTTAACAAATGAATGGATTTACAAGTGTTATGTACAAGTGCATGTAACAGATCCTATTTTCTTCACTTCACTCATTCTGTGTTCAGTTTCTTCTGTCAGAGCCTCACATGAGCAGTGACTCAAACCACAAAGCCACCCCGCCACCATATATCAGTGCATCTTTTCAATGTAGGGTTAGGGGATAGAATATATCATAAGCCTGATATAAAATCAACAGAAGTCTATGAAATGTCCCCACTAGAATACAAAAACAAACGTGTGTGTGTGTGTTTCTCACCACCGTCTCGTAACACAGGAGCTTCGTTCAGTCCAGATTGTTCCGGAAGTTCAGAGAGACTGTCGTCCACATGGCGAACACTGTGTAAGCTCATGGACAGACGCTTTTTAATGATCTTCATGCGGTCCATCAAAGCTTTCTGAACGACACCCAGAAGATTCTGTACATATGAATGACAGATACACATGCAATAACTGCATCTTTCTGAAGACCATATTTCAGAAGGCAGAATTATACAATTCTATTACAAAGGATCTTATATACACAGCATACAACATAAACAAACCCAACACAACACATGCTTTAACAATGTACAACAATAGGGTTAGGGTTAACTGGAGAACTTAGTAAGAAAATGTATTATAAACAGTCTATGATTCACTTGACCAATCTGTGATTCGTGTGTGATAACGTTTCTCATGAAAATGATTCAAATGTCATTAAGGACTGAGACCATTACAAGCAGCACCACGGGGCCAATCCCAGAAGACACAGCAAGCACAGAGCCACAAGATCAAAAAAAAGGCAGAGACAGAACGTGCGTGAAAAAGGGACAGGTCACAAAGTCAAAGTGCACAAATTATGCACAAGTACAAAATACACCCATGACCGGATTCGAAACACCGACCCCAATGACACACTTGTGCTTTAGCGAGTCTCACCACCGATCCGTCTTCCCACAACAGGGCTATAAGCAAAGCGGATAGAGGTGTAAGTAGCGATATGTAACAATCACTGGCAAACATCAAATGTACGTGAGAAGCAAACAGGATATGAAGAGTTCGAATGAAATCAAACTGTAGACAAATCAAAGAGAATGAAATGCAATTTAAGGCTTTACGTTTAAAAGCACCACTCGGGCTTCGAACACACGACCTCTTGCACCAGAGGCGTGTGGTTTATCAGGTGTGCCACTCAGTTGACGTGGGATCCCGAAAAGGTCTTTCAGAGCTTCAAACATTGACACGGACCAATCCCCGAAGGGACTGAAACGACAACGAAGAGCAGAAATAACAGAAATACGAGGTATTTGACAAACAGATAGCATAAGCGGGAATGAACTTGAGAAGATAAAATTGTACAGTAATGCACAAAACCTTACAGAATAGTTTAATAAGACAAATAACAATGTTACAGGCACGGTCAACTTTGAAGCGGTTTCTCAAAAAATTGCCCCGGAAAAAAGAAATATCGGTTCAGCCATTTCTCATACAGATCATACAAAGATCATCTGTGCAGAGCTTGGAACAAAATAGATCAAATGAGCGGCGAAAAAAAAACGTTTTTTTGTACAATTTACAATAAGTTAGGAACAGTATGTTAGAAAACGACAAATGAGGCATCAATGGAATCAGTACGGACCAGGACAAATAATGACAGTCAGAAAATGACAAAAAATTTCAGACAAAGCGTTCAAGAGAGCTAAGCAAAAAGCACATATATCTTATGAACTATAGGTGCGCTGTCTTGAAACCGCACGGGTATGTTTGGGACAATAATTCAATGAGAAGTACCAAATGTGGTGCCGATATGTCATACAGTTTAAAAGATATTACAATTTATTAATAATTTTTACAATAATATTTCAAAATGGCGGACACGGCCATCATCCAATCGTGACAGAATCATAATCGTACGATCCGGCATAACCCGACGAATCTGTAGACACCGAGATCACGATTTTTCGACAAACATATCAAAAGTTACGAGAAAAAATAGCCATTTTTCAAATCTCGTGACCCATAGGTGCCACTGTTTCCAATTTTAGCACTGACACCCAGTCCGGGGTTTCATACCAATAGATGGAAGTATGGTAGACTTACGGCCTCAGATCCATTTTTGGGTCAACTTTGAAAAGTTTGCGACATCATAACTTTCAGAACAACTGCAAAGATTTTGTTTCTGTCAAGTCACGTCTGTGAGGCTTAGTCCAAATATCATCTCTGCCAATTTCCATAACAATTGATCGCAATTTCTAGGACTTGAAAGGAAAAAAACGCAATACTTTCCTTTTCAAGATGGCCACTACTGTAATGGGTGGAGTTTCAATGTAAGGCATGGAATGCGATGAACGTGACAAGTATATGACATGTGCCGAGTAGAATTTCTGTAGATCAATGGGTTCAAAAGTTACAGCCGTTTGAAAAGTGCATTTTTGGGGCTTGGCCCCTAAATATAAGCTAATGTGGATATTAACTACAGGGTTCTTATTTTATCATTATAGCAAACACGAAATATGGGGAAATGATGTGATGAGTTTATGCTCAAGCAGAACAGCGCAAATATAGCATGCATTCCATATCTTGTCTGGGAAGGGCTGTCTGTCAACTACAAATTTGACAGTTTTGACTTTGGGATTATTTTCATTTGATTCATTTTAGGATTGTTGGTCACATGGTCAATAATTTTTGTTAATTATGTAATATTCCTGGTATTATGAGTTATTTATTTTTAAGTATTTTAATGTTTAAAATCAATGATGATCTTTGAGACTATTATCAAGTATTTCAGGGGCGGTTGGATTTTGATGTTTATATGACATGTAGTTGCCTCATAGAAAGTTATAAAACAAGGGAACGAATGTTTCCCCTTAGTTCTTAAAATAAAAATTGGTGAGATCATTATAGTGAAAAAAGTTTGAGAAGCCCTGCACTGAATGGGCCAACTCAAGTGTTTATATGTTCTTTAACTTACTACGAGCGGTCCGCTTTATTCTGTTCTGCATGAGGTTAAATGCTTTATTCTTTATTGTTACTCTGAAATGAAATGTAATTTATTTTAAAATTACGTATTTGTTTCAATGAGATCAAATATTTAAATAATTAAAAATCATAATTTCAAATGGCGTTTTTTCTGATGGTGTGCTCATTGCACAATGCACATGTACTTGCGAGCGAATGTGGAAATTTATTGACAGACAGTCAAATTTATGTAATATATTTAGATTTAATATACATGCCTGTAAAATGTGAAACAAGTTGGGCACAGCCTCATGATTAAAAGAAAAACATTGGGTTGCATACAAACCTTTATTATATTATAAGTTTATTGTTTTCAGTTTATAATTTTCAGATTAATAATTTTGAATTTGCCTTGACTCTTTGGGTTCACCTCTGAAATTGAATGTCTATCTCTGACCAAGAAATATTTAGCTTTTATATTATGCCTGAACATACGCTATATTGCCAAAAGTATTGGGTCACTTTATCTAATAAACAGGTTTGATGACTTTAGTACAAATCTTAATTCTGCAGCATATCATGATATTCTATGGAACTGTGTGCTTGTAATTTAATAGCAAGAGTTTGTGAAGAGAAGAGCCCTTATCTATCCCATCATGACAATGTCTCTGTGTATGAGACAAGATTCAGAAAGAAATCATTGATTCAGTCAGTGTGGAAGAACTTGACTGGTCTGCATAAAACCAAGTCCTGAACCCAGCTGAACACATTTGGTGTGACTTTAAATGCAGACTTTGAGCAAAGAACTCATCACCAAACACCAATGACTTGTGCACAGGAGTCGTCATTTTGGGACAGAAAAAGGGTTTTTTGAAACAGTTTTAAATTGCATTTCTACAAATGGAATTGTAAGGAATTTCGTTTCCATCTCTGTTGCAACAGTTTTGGAAGCACCTTTTTTCTGTACCAAATTGGCTGAACCCCTGTGTACAAGCCATTGATGTGGAGTGATAAGTTCTTTGCTCAAAGTCTGCATTTAAAGTCACACCTAATGTGTTCAGCTGGGTTTGAGACATGTAAAGTGACTTACCCTGATGTCTTCTGCATATTCCGTTTAAAAATAAAACTAATAAGACTACAGTGTCTTCAGTGGCTCACTGTAGGTAGTCCAGTGTGAAAACAATGGCTGACAGTGTACAACTGGATGAGGGCAAAGACAGCAGCAGTCCATCAGCAGTCATGGGCGGGGCTTAATCAAGGTGACATCAGATTGCTTGAAGAATGCACACAGCTTGTTCAAGAGGACTGATGAGGTTTACTGGGGATTTAAAAAAAATTTATGGGTGGATTTTAACATTCTAGGGAAGTTCTGTATACACACTCCTGACACAAGTTATGTTTAAACAACATTTCCGTAGATGCTTGTATGGTTGTCTCAACCCCCATTGTTAAGAACTTGGGTGTGATACATGTACATTTAATCATTTGGCAGATGCTTTTATCCAAAGTGACTAACAATTCAGAAAAAACAGCAAGCGATTCATCTACGTAAAGAAATATTCACGAGAAGTGCCAGTAATACAAAGTTTCAGCCACAACGTTAAGATGGTATAAGGGAGTATATAGAGAACATTAGAAAAGTAAAAGAGAAGTTGATTTTTTTAGACAGTTAAGTGTTCACGGAGGGTCTTCAGCTGTTTTTTGATATGTGAGATTGATCCAGCTGTCCTGATGGATACAGGAAGATCGTTCCACCAGCAGGGAACAGTGAATGAAAATTTTAAACCAGGAGAGTGAAGTTCCAAGGATGCCCAGTGAAGAAAGGGCGGACAGAACAATGTGTGTAACGGTGGTGATCGCCTCCGAACAAATTCGTATATAGGTTGAGTTAAAGTTCGGGCGCCAGACAGGATATAGGCCTGTCACCTAAAATAATATTTTAGCTGCAGTTAAGGTCCACCAGTTACAAGATTGTGTATGAATGTACAGTGTATGCCATGGAAATAAATGAGTTTCAGTAAACACACATGATAGTTGAAAAACGTTGTATTCTTGAATCAACCATTCAAACCAGTGTTCGAAGTTCACAATACTTAGTGCAAATGCTAACAAAATTCATGAATGAAAATAATAAAGGCACAATATTAAACCAGTGTTTGACTTTCAAAACGCTTAGAGCGTGTTAGCAACATCAACGCTATTCAACCATGCGTATGCAAATACTAACAAAATTCATAAATGAAAATAATAAAGGCACAGTTTTAAAGACAACAAATAAGCAGATCATATAATCACCTCGTCAACGGACGGTGGAGAGAAGAAGTCTAGAAATAGAGAGAGAGAGAGGAGAAAAGATGGTCTGTTGTGTGTATGTGTGGTGTGAGATCCTGGGAATGTGGAGCTGAGAATTGTCTGTTAATGGACCTGTTTTATTTTGGTGAAGTAGCTGGCAAAGTCGTCAGCCATTAGAGTGTTACGGCTGTTTCATACCGCAGGCGTAAGCAGCGCATATTTTTTCCGGCGCCCGTGTTAACAGATGAGAGCTTTTATACTGCACGCGGAAGCAGCATGTGCTCGCGTAGCAGTAGCGGCGCTGCAGCAGCATCGCAGCGATCAATTCGCCGTCGAGTCTATTTTTGCTGCGCTGCTCCCGCTCAATTAAAGCGAGAGAGCACTCTTTATGGTCAAAATGCACACGGATTAACAGGGAAAAGTAACATTTTGCCTTTAAAGTGCGTAAGTAGTATCTTATGTGGCCATGACTCCAAAAATGCTGTTGTCAGGAGTTTTTTGGCCAAACCACAACAGCATATTTAAAGGATTTATAATACAAGTCTATTTTAAATGTTATATGCGTTTATTGCATATGTATGAGGGAAAAAGATTGAATTAAGCTGTCAATGAACTGACTGAACCCAACTCTCATCATAACCTTCGGAAAAACAGACTACATAGACATCATGTTATGTTGTATGTGTGAGAGAAAAGTGATCGCATCACGCTGTCAATCACTCTCTTCTGGTGAGTAAACCTTCTGTTGTCTTGACTTATATCTTCAAATCACGAGCTTAAGTGCAATGGCTTTTTACAGTATTAGAACTTGCACTATGTGGATCTGAAAGAACATGGGACAAGGCATATATACAATCTACATCAGTAAAATAAGCTTTTTGATGATGTTCTGGAAGAGGTTTTGCTCATTAATGTACTTAAAATAATGCAATGGGGTTTTGCATTGTTGTACTGTGGTACCCAGGCAGCGCGATGCGCGCTGTAACGCTTCCAGTACGAAAGCACAATGGGTGCGCGCTGTAAACGCTCTGCACACGCTCTGTTTACGTTTGGGGTATGAAACCGGTGTTAGAGTGTGTTGCTAGATAACAATCTGTCATCATACTTCACATCTCAAATGTGTGTCATACAGCATTCTTTCATCTCCGAAACATCTCTAAACTGCGGCCAATTCTTTCAAAGATACCACAGTATCTTTGCGAAATATTGTTAGATTCAAAACTCTGGTCTGTTAATAGTTCCCAAAATATAAAAGTCCAAAGGTGGTCGATCCTTTTCATACTTGGCTCCTAAACTTTGGAATAGCCTCCTCAGCCATATTCAGGATTTAGACACAGTCAATCAATTTAAAACTAGAAATTCTTTTAATATAGCTTTCACCTAACTTACCGTTTAAACTGTACAAATAGCCGCAATATAGTAAGCTTGTCGGAAACAAACATACACATCTCCATCAAACTGTGTAACTTTCTTACACTTTATGCTAGTATCAGCTTGTTTTGTTTTTCATGTCCCATCCTAAGGTTCCGAGGACACCAGTGCTATTTAAATATGCCAGAGGAGAACTGGCTCTCCTGGTTGAGTCTGGTCTCTCCCAAGGTTTTTTCTCTCCACTTTTATGGAGTTTTGATTCCTTGCCACTGTCGCCACCGGCTTACTCACTGGAAGACTGCTGACTTTGCTTAATCTAAACAATTTACATGCGCGTTAACATACTTTAAAGAGTAAGTATTTTGTGATTTTTAAGGTCCTACTTTGGTTTATAGAGTGTCCAACAAGGTGCCGTACATACAGTGTAAAAACACTTTCATTTTCCAATAATAAGCAATTATTATTACCTTACCTCTAGACTGACTCTCAAATGATTCATTCGGTGATTCATCTCTCCCCTCCTTTCTGTCAGTCTACTCTGATCTGATTGGTCAGATGGTCTAGTCTGCTGTGATTGGTCTAGCAAGTACAGCGTCGCAGTGTCACAAATGGAACGCAGGCGGGCTTTGCCCAGAGTGATGCACATCAGTCACGGAAATTAAATAAGAACGGCCGACGACTCTTTCGCGTGATGACTCCTTATTTCCAAAGCAAATAAATGTTATTCGTTCCCTTTCAGCTTCACAACTTTGCAGACTGCTTAAATAGCCTACACACAGCAACATTACACACGCATGAAATGTAATTTTAAGAACATTGTAATAGTTGCTCTTTAAATAACATATATATATATATATATATAATAATGTAAGTAAAGCTGCTTTGCAACAATGAAAATTGTGATCGCCATTGAAATAAAACTGAATTGAACACAATATTGGCCTTGAAGTTTGGTATGTGCTGGAAATGCAACGGTATAAGTGAAAGCACGCGTCTGAATAATGTTTAGTGTTATTGTATAAGGACATGAATAATGTCATGAATAATAATATAAACAGCCATGTCTGAATGTCATGAGTGAAACAACACATCTGTGAATCTCAGCTGATGAAATTAAGAAGCAACGGCTCGTACAGTACCTGCAGTGAGACGCGACGCGAGTGACGCGTGTCTTCTCTGCTAATAAAGAGCGATCAACGATATCATCACACTGATGTGTCGATAAATAACACGTGAATGTCTGAATCAGTCCTGAAGAGATGACCGGACATTTCTTCCGTCCGACACCGGGACTCCTCGAAATCACGTGACCTGTGATGCTGCTGATGCTGTAAAACATCCCATAACGGAATGAAGCTTTCACGCGAGCTTATAGTCTGATAACTGCACCACACAACAGCGTTAAAGATAATGCTTGGAACTGAGAGACGACACGATCTATTATCTAGAACTTACGGAAATTAAACGTTTTTCTTTTTTTTACCTCCGTTGTGTGCGTGCGTAAGTGGGGTGCATTTATTCATTTTGTTGTTCTTACTTTTCCTTTATAAATGTAATGTTTTGCATTTTGTTTCATGTACAGCTGCTTTGTAACAATGTAAATTGAGAAAAAAAAGCGCTATATAAATAAACTTGAGTTGAGTCGAATTAAAAAATTAATGATCATTGAACACATTTTATTGCCAATTAAACTAAAGAAATTCATGAAAAAAAGGCCGAAAATAATCAGAAATATACCACTAGCTAAAGAAAAATACTTTATATACAAATAAACAACATATATTCCCTGACTAAAACAACTACTACTACTAATAATAAAAACACGTTTACATTTGTCAATACAATATCTGCCAAGAAGTAATATAGTTTTCCATGTATTATTCTTAGTTCATGTAATGTAATAACTATGAACTATAATGAATAAATGCTGTAGAAATATTGTTGATTGTTAGCTAATAGATAAACTAACCTTAACAAATACAAGCTGTGTGTTAAATGTTACCGATCAAACTTCTTTAGGTTTATGCAGAAAATTGATTTTGTTGAAAATGGTCTACAATCCTGAGTGCACTCACAAGAACACACATCAGTGGCTGAGGCTCATGGGAAACAGGCTTCACCTGTTCACCGATCTCTGTGTGGTTCTTTAAGGTTATTTACTTGACATAAACATGAACACAGAATGCACTAACTTATTACACAATGTTTATTTTTTTCTGACTGTAAGTTTCACAGGTAAAGTGACTGGATCAAAGCAAAGTGCTCAGGGTTTGTTTAGTCCAGAGGTTCAGGTGTGTTCAAGAGAAGTGTTGAGTGTAGAGTACAGGTGTGTTCAAGAGAAGTGTTGAGTGTAGAGTACAGGTGTGTTCAAGAGAAGTGTTGAGTGTAGAGTTTGTTTGTGGAGTGATCTGTGCTGGGCCGCTGTGAGGTTCCTGCTGAAAGTCCAGCACTGCTGAAGTAGAACGGCACATGAGAGATGTGTCCATCAGACCAGCACTGCATATAAGAGAGACGCACACACGCACACGCACACGCACACGCACACGCACACGCACACGCACACGCACACACACACAGCTGTTATTAATTAGAATAGAATAAAACTTTATTGTCATCGTTTAAGGAACAATGAAATACAGTTTAGCAGTTCTTGTGAATGACAGGTGAACAATTATAAGAACACAAGTTATAAAGAAATAAAATAAATATATATATTATATATATACACACATAGTTAAATGTAGGAACAGCCAAAGACATACAGTGTTATGTGAAAGTTTGGGAACCCCTTGCAGAATCTGTGAAAATGTGAGTTATTTTAACAAAATAAGAGAAATCATACAAATGCATGTTTTTTTTATTTAGAACTGTCCTGAGTAAGATATTTTACATAAAAAATGTTTACATATACAAGACAAAAAATTGCTGAAATTATTAAAATAACCCTGTGCAAAAGTTTGGGCACCCTTGGTTCTTAAAGGGATTCTTCAGCCTTGAATCAAAATTTCCCCATGTTTTACTCACCTTCGGGGCATCCGTAATGAATATGACTTTCTTCTTGAAGAACAATGCAGTCGGAGTTATATTACAATCTTCATCCTGTTCAAAAGGTTTTAAAAAGTGTAAAAAGATGGATCTCAAAACCATACAGTCAATGCTGGAAGGGTTCAAATATTCCAAAGATGCTGGAAAACTGAAGAATCTGCAGGACCTGGAGGATTTTTCTGAGGAACAGTGTTCAGTTTAACTGTTCAGAACAAACAAGAGACTCGTGAACAACCGACACAGCACAAAAACACTCGTAGATCATCCAGGTAACCACACAGTATTAAGAACCAAGGGTGCCCAAACCTTTGCACAGGGTTATTTTAATCTATTTTTTGTCTTGTGGACTATATGTAAACATTTGTTTTGTTAAATATCTTACTCAGGACAGTTCTAAATAAAACAAAACATGGATTTCGTATGATTTCTCTCACATTTTCACAGATTCTGCAAGGGGTTCCCAAACCTTCGCTGTATATACATAGACAAAGGCATAAATACCCACAAAAAACATAAACACTCTGAGGAAGTGCGGTGACAGTGCAAGTAAAGTAATAGTGCAGCAGAGTAATATAGTAGAGGAGGGTTAGTGCACTCTAATAGGAGTTTTAAGATTGTATAAACATCATCTACTGTGACACCTAAAAATGAAATGGTTTGAAAAACATGTTGAAGTATTTTTAAG
This sequence comes from Oreonectes daqikongensis, assembly GCA_026939265.1. Classification (NCBI taxonomy): domain Eukaryota; kingdom Metazoa; phylum Chordata; class Actinopteri; order Cypriniformes; family Nemacheilidae; genus Oreonectes; species Oreonectes daqikongensis. Next base: position 350,922 of record JAOTQM010000584.1, read on the forward strand.
CTGTGCTCACCACAGTGAGAAGAGCACCATGCTGGAAGTGTGGATGAAACTGCATGAATCTGGGTTCTGCTCCATCTACTCCCATCACAAAACCACTGAACAACAGAGAAGCACATGAAGAAATGAAGATCTGAATCATTTAATCATGTTTTCTACACCACTGATACAGCTTACACCAAACCGATCAATGAGCAAAAAAAAGTTTCTTTATGAATATAATGAAGTCAGGTAAAAGCAGTGAGTCATGCATGTGTTTCACATCTGCAGAAATGTTATATTTAATGAAGATGTGTAAACAGCGTGTCTGATACGTCACGTGTGTTATTTTAAAATCACACACACCATGGCAGCAGCTCAAAAACAGGACTGGAGCGTGTTTTAAACACAGCGATGACAGACGGGTGACTGACGGCCTGAGAATCACCTGCACGCACACACACACACACACACACACACACACACACACACACACACACACACACACACGAAAAGAAATGCACTGTGTAAACTACACACTAACCTGAAAAAACTGTGTTACTCATGTAAGTGCGTAAATAAAGTGTGATGTCCCATTAAAAACGTTATTTAAACCTTTGATGAGCACAGCCAGTCTTTCACCTCGAGGATCCCATGCAAGTGAGCGCACCTCACCCCCAACCCTAACAAACACAAGACATGAATGAACACAACTTTCATTTTCTAAATGACCCGTGGTCAACTTGTGTAAAAAAAAAATTTCAACTGTTTGAGAGAACTTGTTTGACTTTATAATACATGACCAAAACAATGTGTCCACCCCATCTACGTTTTGTGTTCGTACTGCATGAAGTGAATGTGAAGAGTCATGATCAACAGCGAGCGGAAAACCTGCTCTACATGACGTTTAACACACGTGTGTGTGTGTGTGTGTGAGAGAGTGTGTGCGAGGCAGACTTACGTGATGTCTCCATCAGGTCCAGTGAAGCTGGTCTCTGACAGATCAGCCACTACTGTAGCAGCTTTAGGACCTCCTGAAACACAGTCGTGTCTCTGATATACACTCTGAAAGCATGTGACCTTCACTGATATGTGTTCATGTACTGCCGCTGGCTGGACTTATAGTCACGTGTACCAGTGACAGATACGCACATCCAAAAAAACATTTGAGATTTTAAAAGCACATAAGCATTACCTGTGAGATCAGAGAATGTGAGAGCGTAGATGAGTCTCTCGCCCTGAATACTGAACAACAAACAGCTGCCATCTGGACTCCAGCAGCCCGACTGAACCAGAGAGAGAGAAAACACACACACACACACACACACACACACACACGTAGAGATGAATGATCTCACCCAAAAATCAAATCAAACATGTAAACGCTCATGAAACATTATCTGGATATGTTCTGAGCAGTGTGTAACACAACAAGTGTGTGCGCTTCATGTGTTATTTGATAAATGTCACAGCGGGACTTTCTTGTTTTGTGTGCAAGCTGTCATAATACACAAAAGTCTAGTTTCTTCTGAAGAACTGCACGCAATACATAATGACATTCGAGTGATTCCTGACAACACGAGAGTCTGAGTTTTCTCACCTGACAGCTGCCTTTAAGACACGGCCACCTCTCACACGTCCACATGCGCGTCTCCCACACCCTGAAATGCGCGCACACAAACACAAACTCTGTTCACACTGTGTTCACAGACAGAGAAACGCAAGCTGATGGTCTTATACAGTGAAACATGTATTACTGTATTACAGAAGTTTATAATGAGTTTCAGATGGATATGGATCATGCATGTGCTGTGTTATTCACTGCAATGATGTTTCCTGTATGATCACTCATAACAACAACACATGTTTAAATAATCACAATCTTTCTTGTAAACAGAATTCATTCATGCAGAGTTTGTAATGCAATGTACAAAAGCAATATTATGAGTAGATGTGTAGTTACAGGTCATGTGACGGTCAGGACTCACCTGAAGAGCGCTGAAGGTGTGGCGGCCAGCAGTCGACTGCCGTCTGGAGACCAGGACAGGTAAGTGACGCCGCCTCCGCCAACCCGCTGTAACGGCACACAACCTTCTGCTGCCACATCCCACACCTGTAACACAACACACAAACACTTACTTGCACTCTCTTACAGGCGTCCCAGCAATCCAGTTTAAGATAAACATAAGCTTGTCTTTAAACAAAACAGTTCAATGTTATGAGTAATAAATGTAACAGCACTAAAGCCAACGGGTTTGTTTCTTGCAACTGTATTTTCTGGTCGAACATGTGAGGTTTCTAAAGTTAAAGGTAGGGTAGATGATTTCTTTCAGAAACATTTTTGTCATGCTGGTTGAAAGTCTCCTCAGAGCAATCGCTAGGTAAAGTTTATGTAAACATCTTCTGTGGAAGTCACAGGACCATCTAATGTTCATTCGATTTGAATACTGCCACACACACTGCTCACCCAGACAATCCTCCGTTGTCATCATCCTCACGCTCATGGGTTTTAAAGGCGGTTTGGCATTAGTGTTCTGAAGGCGTTAGGGCTGGGTAAAAAATATCAATTTCTCGATTTTAATCGTTCTTAAGGCATGTGTCTCAGAGAATATTATCTGTATTTCGAATTTCGTCCACAAGGTGGCGCCATTATTCGAGCTGAACTTTGAAAGTTTTACATTTACGCATTTGGCAGACGCTTTTATCCAAAGTGACTTACATTACATTGTACTATACATTTGTACATTTTGTATAGTAAGCAAGTGGGGGTTAGGTGTCTTGCTCAAGGGAACCTCAGCCGTTACCCACCAGCACTGAGAATCAAACCAGCAACCTTCTGATCATGAGTCCAACTCTCTAACCACTGGACCACAACTGCCTTGTTTTATTTCTTAAACATTTTAATTTGTTCATGATTTCACTGTTGCACATTTACAATGTTTTTATTGATTTACTCAAAGTAAAAATAAAAAAGTAATTCAATTTGTGAATTCAAATTTAAATTCAATAATTGTGTGGGCTCTACTATTAATGTGAATGTGTATTTCATTAATATAGCAGTAACCAGCATATATATTTAAATATGGATTTCATGTCTGCAAAACTAGAATAATTTTAAATGAAATACTGATAACTAATCGATATTAAATTGAATCGAAACCATATAAATAATAATCAAATCGAATTGCCAAATTAGTCTCAAAACACAGCCCTAGAAGGGCACGGCTGGATCTTACGCTCAGTGTTAGCTTGCTATATTGCTACTTGCTAGCCTCTCCGAAATCACCAACCCTTCCTTTAACTTCAGGACAAGAATCAAACTAGGGTCACTGTGTGAGTGCACTGGCGCTATAACCACAGAGCTATTAGATTTTGTTAAGTATAAAAATCAAACATTCTGTCATTAAAGCTAGTGCTGTCACGATTATGAAATTTGGCTGAAAATTATGCCGCTTAATTGACAATATAACTATTAATGACAATGAATTTTTCCAATGAAGAAAATATATACTTTAATAATGTAAAAAATGTTTAAATAACCAATATTATTTAGAGTAGAGTAACAGAGAAGACTTGAGTCTTAAGCACTTAAACTAAAAAAAATACAAAGCTAATACAACTCAAAATGTCATTTGAATGTAAATGTAAGTGCAGATCAAGGACAGTGGATGTAAAATGCCCAAAATGTATACGGAAAGAAAGAAAGCGTGTTAATTCCAGCTGTAGTGTTGTTGTTGTTGTTGCTGCTGCTGTCATGTCATGTCATACAAAGCACTTAGTTGGGTCTTCCAAACGAGGACACAATTAGAAATCAGTGGTTAAGTTTTATTTACAACACTGTTCCAAAACAGCACAACTCCAAAATGTGAGTGTGTGCAGCACATTAACACCTAGTTGTGCACAAAGGCTGTTTATAAAAACTGGGGTAAATCCAATTTTGCAAGGATTTACTTTTATCACTCACAGCCTGTAAGTATGTTTTCATTATTAAAGAATTTGCAACTGACTATTCAAACGTGAGCTTTTTGTCGGTCCTACGATCACAAATGCAGAAATGGTTTTATATTCACGAGGCTGAATCCATCAGGAGCCTCGTATCCTCTCACTCACTGTTCTCCCCCTGCAGTGTGATGCTACGCGAAAAACATTTATAGAAGTCCCAGCGTCACAGGCAGCTCAAGAAGTTCGCTATAGTTAGCTCATTGTTAAACCTAATAGTTTAAATAAAACCTTACCGTTACTCTGCTGAAGTCGCGCTGGTGGTTAAGTTGATTAATCCGCTCGGTCAAATGCATTGTCTGGTTCATATTCAGGCTTGACATTATCAGCTGTCAATATGCTTTGGGCTGATGTTCCGAATAAGGGGCGTTATATCCGCCACATGCGTGAAATATTCGGCCAATCACAACGCAGTGGGTAGCTGGCCAATCAGAGCACACGGCGCTCTTCCCAGCGATAAGCTTTGTGAACACACGCCGCGTTTCAGAAGGCGGGGCAGAGAGGAGCAACAGTAACGCACAGTATGAGAAAACTAATGTGTTTTTTGAACAGTAAACCGCGTAAACACACTGCATTACACCAAATACACACAATGATGTTTGTTTTAGCCACTCTTCATTTGTAAATCAGAGACTTGATTTACCATCATGGCAGTATCGACAGGAGATGCAGACACCAGCAGAGATCCAGTGGGAGACCAGGAGATGGATGTGATGGGAGAATGACCGGGATGAGACAGGACCTGCGCGCAGCCAGACGACGGCCTGCAGACGACAGCGTGTGAGCGTGTGTTTTATGGGCCTGCAGGTGTGAGGAGTGTGCAGGTGATTCACAGTACCTGGTGGAGAGAGACGTGGGGTCCACGTGCCATATGAGCAGACAACTCTGACACGCCACCGCCAGCACTGATCCACACAGAGGTTTCCACTGCAGATCACACACTGACCTCTGACCCCGGTGCTTCAGCGTCGGGCTCAGGGAACTGACACACACACACACACACACACACACACACACACACACACACACACACACACACAGAGATCAACGGTGCTGTTAGTCTAAACACATGCTAGAGATATCACGGATGCGAGGTAAAATGCAGGGTACCTGTTAGACTTGTAGATTTTGATGGAGTCGTCCTGAAGAGCCACAGAAAACTTGTCAGTGTGAGGATGCCAAGCGAAGCTTCTTATAGCACTGTCAGACCTGAAAATAAATACTGCAGGCTTTTATTCTTCTTATATGAATTATTATTCAAAGAAGACATGAAAAACTGATGACATACCAATCCAACATCTGAGAAAACTCTGCCACCATCTCATCTCCACTCAGCTAGTGAACAGAGAACAAACGGTCATGTTAACATTTACTCTCAGTGTCCATGAGTGGGCAGTCGTGGTCCAGTGGTTAGAGAGTTGGACTCATGATCAGAAGGTTGCTGGTTCGATTCTCAGGGCTGGTGGGTAACGGCTGAGGTGCCCTTGAGCAAGACATCTAACCCCCACTTGCTTACTATACAAAATGTACAAATGTATAGTACAATGTAATGTAAGTCGCTTTGGATAAAAGCGTCTGCCAAATGCGTAAATGTAAATGTAACGTTACTGGTGAAGACACTGTAACCCAGATACACAATTCCATCACGCCCCATGAGAGCAGAGGATGTAGACGTGCTGATACTCACAGTCAGATGTGGAAAGAGTGAACCGTGAAATGAAGATGCCCATCGCAGCAGAGCCAGCAGGCAGCCTGAGCTCACAGCTAAGCACCTGGGCACTGAAAGCACATTTAAACAGAAACCATGTCACGCTTCCTTCACACACTGCTGCTGCGTGATACTAGTGTGCTATTACATCATACCCTCCTCGGCACTGTTGGTGATTTCATCGAGAAGACCATGAAGTCCAGCATCACGCCTGAACAACATAAACCAAACATGAGATCACACACCTGTGTTAGAATACATGTTAAAGGGACAGTTCAGGCAAACATGAGAATTCTTTCATCATTTATTCACCCTCTTGTCAAACCTGTATGAGTTTGTTTCTTCTTCAGAACACGACAGAAGATATTTTGAAGAATGTTGACAATCAAACAACACTGAACTCCCTGGACATTTCTCAAAATATCTTCTTTTTAAGAAAGAGGTTTACAAACACATGAGAGAGAATAAATGACGTGTTGACTCAATGTCAGAGCGATGAGAAGTGAGTGTTCACACCAGGCTCCAGCGCTCCTCATCCACAGCGTGTCTGTCTGGTCCAGAAAAGCGGATTTACTGCTGCTGCTCTCTGGACGACTGTGACCCTTCAGAACATCTCTGCTGAACTCTGGACTGGGCAGATCATACAGCTAACACCCCCACCCACACACCCACACACCCACACCCACACACCCACACACCCACACACACACACACACACACACACACACACACACACACACACACACGTGCGCGCGTTAGTTGTGTGTCAGGACACGTGTTCATGTTCACTATTCTCGTGAGCATATAAATCTGAACCTGTTTATTGTGTCCCTGCAGCAGTTCGTTGTTGTGCTCGTACAGAGTCGCACCAGAAGCGGACGGTGACGGAAACAAACTCAAAGAACACATGATCCGTCTACACAACACACTCACACAACAACAGTCTTTTCTATATGTAACGTTGACAGATCGGCTCGTGTTGTTGTACTGCGTGACAATTACTCACTTTCTGACGAGATATACACTGCCGCTACAACTCGAGATCTCGCGCCTTCACTTCTTACAGCAGGAAGCAGAAAAAAAGAGCTTTCATAATAAAAGTCCCGCAGCGCCCGGTCATTTAAAATAATCGCATGAATTTCACGCTTGAAAATACTTTGTACCCTGTGAAATCCCAAGACGTTTAAATGTTGTTTCTCATTTTGGCAAGAATAATTTTCAGACTCCCCTAGCAACTTTTTTTCGAAAAGCACCTAGCAACAAATTCAGCAATTTTTAGAGATGTATTTGGCAACATTTAGCAATTTTTGTAAAGTGACTTTAAATCCAAACAGCAGCAGCAGTAAGGCACAGGCAAAGCTAACTCAATGTGACAATGCAGAAGTGTGTGCGGGGGAGGGGTAAATAAGTCTGAACAGCCAGGCACTTAGTGGTGGGCGATACTGTAAAATTTGGTATCAATCGATACCAAGTAAATACAGGGCCGGTATCACCGATATCAATACCGATACCAATACTTTTGACTTTTAGAAGCATTCACTTGCATTTACTTTCCTCTATAGGAATTTATAGTTCATGTATGCTACCTGTGTTTCTTTTTTCCTAAATCGTGTGTGTGTGCATTCGTTCGTTTGTTCGTTTGTGTGTGTGTGTGTGTGTGTGTGTGTGTGTGTGTTCGTGTGCGAGTGTGTGGTGTGGGTGTAATCTTTCAATATGTTGTTCTTACTTTCCTTGTACAAATGTAATGTTTTGCTTATAATCATTTTGTCTTATGTACAGCTGCTTTGTAACAATGAAAAAATTGTAGAAAGGGCTATATAAGTAAACTTGAGTTGAGTTAATTCGAGCAATGCTAAAAGAGTTGTCTGTGGGGACTAGCATAGGACACATGCCTACGCTAGCCCAGCAGCGCCCCTCCTTTCCCACCACCGCCTATACCACCTAACTGAACACCGCATAGACAAAGTTGCTAGTCGCTGCAGGCAGCAACTGGGACGCCATAACAGACAGCACCTGTGCTTGCCGCCAGGGAGGACACATTCAGGCGGTAAAATCTGGCGAAGGTATTCTGCGAAGACCAGCCAGCTGCCGCACAAATGTCCCGAATAAACACCCCTCTCGACAAAGCCCATGAGGAAGCCACAGCTCTTGTATAATGGGCCCTAAAGATCAATAGGGCAGTCCTCCCCCCGACTGGTGTATGCCAGCGCTATCACGTCCACTATCCACTATCCAACCTCTGCTTCGAAACAGGACGTCCTTTAACTGGTCCACTGTAACACACAAATAGAACCGCAAAGTCCGCACTGGGAACAGCACGAGCTGATCGTCATCTAGTGAGGCTGGCGGCTCTGGAGAGAAAGCAGGCAGGGATAGAACCTGCGCTCTAAACGGTGTCGAGAGTGGTTTAGGCACATAACCCACTTTAAGTTTAAGTGTGACGCTGCAGTCGTTAGGTCCGAACCGCATGCAAGCACCGTCGATAGACAGTGTGTGTATGTCCCCTAAACGTTTAGCAAACACGAGAGCAAGTAGTAGGGCTGTTTTCAAAGAGAGCTCTCTCAGTCCGGTCGACTGCAAAGGCTCGAACGGGGATGGGGGAGAGAGAGAGCACCCTTAACACCACACCATGGCCAAATCCTAGCGTGACACAGTAAGACGGCGAGGAGGATTCAGCCGTCTCGCGCCTCACAGAAATCTCACCACCAAAGAGCAACCGTTGACCGGTGGGTGGACAGTGGCAATGGCAGCAACGTAAACTTTCAAGGTAGACGGCGGGCTGCCGCTATCCAAGCGATGCTGCAGAAAAGCTAAAATGTCAGACAACGGGTCGAAACTGCCCATTTTGCCTTGTAGATGTCCGCGATCTCCCTGGGCTCATCCCGTCAGGGCCGCTTCACCGCTTTCTTGCGGGATGGCTGCTGACGAGGGGCAGATGCCCTCCTCCGTGGGGCTCTGGGGGGCTGTCTGCTGGGAGGACTGTAAGCCACAGATGGCGCTGTTGGACCACCATAGTGGACATTGCTCGATCCAGGGACCACGCAGTGACCTTTGTCACACGTAGCGCGAAGTCGGTGGTGGTGCGCAGCTCCTGCATGTGGGCTGGGTCGTTCTTCCCATCGTCAAGCTCCTTCAACGCCTTAGCCTGGTGGATCTGGAGGATGGCCATGGCGTGAAGAGCGGAGGCGGCCTGACCCGCAGCAGAGTAAGGAAGAAAACTTACACGTCTTGGAGGGGAGCCTTGGTTGAACCTGCAGGTGGCAGCTTGACTTCTCGCGAATATCAGCACAATTCAAGATGAAGAAATCATTAAAAAAAACTCATGAATTAAAACACATTTAACAGGCAGGAATAAACACTGCTGCGGTTTAAAGTTTGAGAAGACACACTGTAAAAAAAAATAGTTGAGTTAACTTAAAATAATAAGGCAACCGATCACAAGCACATTTTTGAGTAAACCCAACAACCAGAGACTGAAGTCCACCCAACTTAAAATTTTTTGTTTAAGTCATCAGTTGTCACAAAAAAATCAAGTTTACCTAATGAACAACAGAACAAAATATTTTTTGTTAGCTGAACATAAATAGAGAATAAAGATTGATTATTTAAAAATAAACAAATTGATTTGACTTTTACTACATTGTACATGTTTTCTCCCTCAGACAGACCATAACATTGATCAAATAACTGTTTAAACAGTTAGTGTTAAGTGCATTTATACCATTTGTGTCATTGTGTCGTGCACTTACAACTTAACCTTGAACACACAAACCTCAACCATGGTAACATTCAAAAACCATAATTCATAAAAAAAACTCTAAACACAACAGATAACTAACACTAACAACAATAATAAAGCATACATTAAGCTAAACTAAAACTAAAACACTAATCTTTAAAATAAAAATAAACAAAAAACACAGAATTGAACACGCTGCAATGCATCTTGGAAACTTTCAAACTCTTGCAGTATTGTTTGTTCAGATTACACCGTTTTTCTAATTGGGCAAACTTTCTGACACAGTTTATCCAAAAACTTGAGAATCTTAGTCCAGTCAACAAAATAATCTTGGTCAGAAACATGTTTAGATTCATTTTGTTGAGTATATGCAAAACAATCATTTGACTCCATTAACTAATAATTCTATGTTCAAGTTACTTATTTTTCTTTGTAGGGAGAACATTTTGCAATGTGGCTTTTTTTACAGTGCATCTATTGACTATATCAACTGAAATAAAATATTTTATATAGGTTTACAAAAAACCACATGAAAAACACATATGCTGCATTATTTTAAAAAGCTTTGTATGCTAAAGCTTGTAATTGTATGTACAGTATATAGTTATTTTAATTTAAATGCTTTGTTTATTAGTGTTTGATTAATATTGAAATATTATTAATATCGTAATAATTATATGACTTATATGAACTATACATAATTATAATCGATAAAATATAAATATAATAAAAAATTAGCAGCAAAAGATTTCCCTTTAACATCACTAAACTTTTTATTTAATTTGGAGCGAGATACAAGGGGAGTGGCTTCACTGCGTCAGATATATATATATATATATATATATATATGTCACTTTTCTCAGAGCTGATTGGTCCAGTTTTGGTTTGCAATCCCAGAATGGCCCGGTCCCTAATGGCACACTCCGGTCATGTGGACCTCCTCTGAGTCAACACTTGGTGATGTCAGGAAGTGCAGACCTATAGGGCACTAAGCACGAGTCCACAAGGGTACATGGGAGCGCATTTTGGGACAGAGTTTGGGACAGACACTGCTTCCACAGTGTTTTCTAATCGCTCTCACTGTACTATGATGTCATACGCTGATCAGTCTGCGCAGCGACGCATGAAGTCGATCAGTCTGCGCAGCGACGCATGAAGTCGATCACACTGCTGTCACGTTGTTGTTATTTGGGACAGAAGCGGCCAGTTTGTATAGTTCTGTTTTTCATATGGTGATCTTGTTCTGCTTAGAGCCCAGAGACAACTAAACAAAAATCTACAACAAAACATCAGAAGCTTTTTACCTTAAGTAAGAAAATGCACTGCATTCAAAGTTTTTATTCTTGAATAGTTGGCTTAAAAGAAAATAAATAAGCAATAATGTGAATAAGAAACTATTGGAATTTTGAATATGATCAAAACATACATTTAAGTCTGTTGTGATATTAGTACTAAGAGTTTTGAAAAATGAACAGCTGCTTGTAAAAAATAGTACCAAAGCGAATAAATAAAACTGTATGTTTTGTTAAGTTTTCTATTGTAGAAAAAGGAAATGCATTATGGATTTGACAAAAAAAGGAAACGACAAACTTTTGTAGGACTTGTGTAAATAAAAATGCACAAACCTGAAGCAATAATTTCTGTGCCCATTCATGAGAAATATAGACCGTTATGGATGTTACCATTTGAACCACCAAATGTTGACATGTGTGCTTAGTTAAAACCTTTGGTAAACACTTCACAGAATTGCCCATTTGTTAAAATCAGCAAAGATCTGTGAGATTTTTTATTTATTCATGAGCAAATAATTAGTGATAGGCCTAAATAATTGTATTGTGGTACATCAATGTTAAAAGTAAAGGAACATGTTATAATGCATAATGTGATACTAATTACTGTAACAAATTATTTTAGCATTAATTGGTCTGCCAATTAATTTGGTAGGGGTGCCCAATCCTGGTCCTGCAGAGTTCAGCTTCAACCCTAATGAAATACACCTGTCTGTTATTCTTCTAGTAATCCAGAAGATCTTGTTTAGCTGCTTCAGGTGTGTTTGATTAGGATTGAAGGTGAGCTTTGATTCTGAAGCTAAGCCTTAACATTGCAAGAATATATATAGGCTACATTTTACATTACATTTATTCATTTGCCAGACGCTTTTATCCAAAGCAACTTACAAATATATCCAGCCTTATAATAGTTATCCTTCCTTACCTTTCCTTTATTAATGAGAGTGAAGCACATGATGAAGAGAAACTATCAGTGCCTATGCTGACAGAGTTAAAGACATAAATGTGTGACGCTATTCATTATGGCACACGTGTGAATGTGACGATTTATATTTTACATTCTGGTTCTTACTCTGGTGTCTCTGTTATTTAAAGTGTTTTGTTCCTCATTTCATTAGGGAATGAAAAAACGCGTAAAAAAACTAGCAGCAGGGGCGCCAAAAAATGTGTTTAGAAAAACGGAAAAACCCACCTTTTTTCAGTGTTATAGCATTAAAAGCTTCTTATACATTTTAAAATACAGGGTTACTGTATGATACATTATTTAGATGAATTCTAAGTGTAACTTGAAGGATTAAAATAGCAGTGTTAAAAGATATGTGATGTCACCTGTCATTGTATAGATTAGAGATCTCATTTCGAAACTGGACCAATCAGCTGTGAGCAAATGTAGGCTACATATAGCCTAAGTGACGCAACTAATTCACAGTGCGTGTTACAATGGCTAATTTATTTTAATAATGTGTAATAAAATAAAAATATGAATATAAAAATATATATTAAAAATATCAAATCAAATACAATGGTTTATATAGCCTAGTTAAAATCTCATTTTAGAAATAGACAAAACTCATTCACATGAAATGTATTTATTTTTCATGTCTTTACTGTACTGCATACAGTAGCTATTTCTTTGTGTTGCATTTTTTACATTCTTGTCTGTGATGCAGAACACATGGAACACTTTCAGTTTCACTGTGTTACCAGGGCATTGATCTTCTATTAAACAGCAACAGTAAGATCACAATATATGAAAACAGAAACAAAATTATTGTAAAAAACCATTGGAGATCTCATCATAATTTAATGTAGATTTACATTGGTTTCATTAAAAATATGGTGATTATCTCTAATGTGGACACCCAACTTAATATATGATATTTACCATCTGAATCTAACCATGTCCTGTCAACAAATGGAAACGTCAGCCAGCTGTTTATTATCATATTTAGTGTGCCTTTAGTTCCAACAACAGGGCTGCTTTTTACACCAAATACTTTTACATATTCTTCTATTGAAATACTGTTGCTTAAATTAACTTGAACAAACTGAAAATCACCTTTATCTCAAAATATATTGAGTTATTCTAGTAATTCTCATGTAATGCTTAAATCTACAACATTTTGAAAAACATCAAATATGACATCAAATTAGCACCAAATCCATTTTGCGCTGAATAGATCAGAGGGAAAAGAGCAGGTTTTGGAAAGTGCTACAGCATGATTGTGACTAAAACTACGATTTTAAACAATACATTTAAAAACAGTGAACGGCATTACATGTAGGCTAAATAAACACGGTTTAACACCATGCTCTGTCGCACGGTCGCGCGCGCGCGCCCCCTGTCGGGCGTCATGACGCCCTCTGACGTCACTTCAGCACCGTAGAGGAGAAACAGCTCCTTCCGCTGGACCGATGGAGCCGATCCTGTGATCATCCGATGGAGCTCGAGAAGATTTACGCCAAAACAGACCGTGGAAAAAAGACATAGAGGAGAACGTGCGTGGATATTGAGTCTAACGCGGAGCTGAGAGGACAACATCGCATCCCGCCCGTCACCTGACAACGCGCGCGACAACAGCAACCCGCGGATATTCGGTAACGTTACCGTTCACCCACAACCCACACACAACACGAGCTGCTCGTCGAGCTTGCGAGGAAAAACTGCGCTGAATAACCGAATAAATGATCGTGGGATAAAAAAAATGTGTGTAACCGTGCAGCGTGTGTGTGTGTGTGTGTGTGTGTGTGTGTGTGTGCGCGCGCGCGCGCGTCATTGCGGTACTTCACGGTACGTTCACACGCGACATTGACGCCAATGACGTCACATGAAACGCATGCATTAGTGCGTTCTTGTGTTTTTGAGGGGCACGCTTGTTATTACACTTACTACACGCGTGAGTAACGGTGTCACTAAAGAACGCGCACGCCACGAGAACGCGTGCGTTAGTTATGCAATTTTGGCGTATTGTGCTGAGAGACTGACGCGACCGTGGCCGATGCGTGCGTCGGTGCGCGTGGAAACGCTTCCCTCAGTATAACAACAGTGTGTTTTTATGTTGAGATTAAAGTGTGTTTATCGCACGTGATTTAACAAGTTAAATAAATGTTCAGCTTTTACTGATCAATACTGAACTGCGTTAATAACATCACACGTGTGTTGAGTTGTGATGTAGCCTATAGTGATGTGTAGATTTAATCTATCATTCTTTTTGAATGTACTGTTATACTGGCACAATTGATCACTGTGTGTTGGTTTATGTTTTCCCTTACGAAAATTAGGGTTTCATTGATATATGTGAGATCAGCATTTAAAACAGCTGATAGCCTTGACAATAAATATATTTTTATTTTGGTATACATTTTTAAATAAATGTTGTTTAAATAATAAAACAAAAATAGCAATATAGACGGTTTCACGCGCCTGGCCCAAAGTCTGTTTGTTGATCGGTCTGGCTAATGGCTAATAATATAACTATTTATATTTTATTCCATTTATATGAATATTAATTTATATTTATATTTTATTGTATATTAAATGTATTAAATGAACAATTTGTTGAATGGGTAACTAAGTTTTGCCAAGTTATGGTTCTTTTGAAAGTGACCTATTTGTCAGATATGGTGACCCATACCCGAAATACGATAATACTGGCTAGACGTGATTTAGTTTAATGTCATTTAGTTGTAATTTCTTTTGCTTGTTATCAGAAATAATTTGCAGGGACTTTGCGGATGTGTACCGTAAGTTAAGTTTGAGCCACAGAAGCATGCATGCATGGTAGCGTTTGTTTATGTTGTTGCTTTGAAAGCGTCTATATACACCTAGTTTGCTATCATGAAATGATATGTAGGCCTACACAGTGTGTAAATGCCACTGTTATACTAAAGTGTTGTTGTGAATTTGATTTCCAGCTGCTTCGGAGCGACTGTTGAGAGGTGCTCTTCTTAAGGGTGGGTGGGTAAATAAGCGGGCCACCCCACACCTTCTGCCCCCATGGCTTGTGTCCATGAGCAACACGCACCATCCCCCTCCCTCTCAGGCTTCAGCACCCCTCTCTCCGATCCCGCTTTCTGTCGGCCGGATCCCGAGGTGCCCGCAAGCACTCCGGACACCGAACTGACCCCGACCCAGTGCGTTCTGCGTAACGTGCTCTCCATCGATCCCGTCGGGGGTGGGAGCCCCACCCTGAGCGACGAGCCCTCCAACTTCTCTAATAGCGTGCTGAAGCTGCAGGAGGGTGGAGCCGAGGGCGGAGCCGTGCGCAACCAGTCGGACAGCTTCAGACTGCAGGCGGGTGGCGGGGGCTTTCTGGAGGGTTTGTTTGGATGTTTAAAGCCGGTGTGGACGATGATTGGGAAGGCTTACTCTACAGAGCACAAGCAGAGTCAGGAGGGTGAGTACGCCGCCTCACAGAGAAACGCCGCTGATGTGATGCGACAGTCGGCCAGTTTGAATGATGTAATGTATGAAGTGTGTGTTTCAGAATCGTGGGAGGTCCCGTTCGAAGAGATCTCTGAGCTGCAGTGGGTGGGCAGTGGGGCGCAAGGAGCCGTTTTTCTGGGCAAGTTCCATGGCGAGGAGGTGGCTGTGAAAAAAGTGAGAGACATTAAAGAGACTGAGATCAAACATCTGCGCAAACTCAAGCATCCCAACATCATCACCTTCAAGTGAGTATCATTGTAATCATACTATCGTACAAGTTTTCATCTTCGGTCAATGCTCATGACCCTCACGCGATATTTATTGCCAGAAATGTTTATAGCCAACGTGAGTTGTAGGCCAAGCGTGAGCGTCATTTTGACGTTTGTGTGAGCATCAAGGCATCACTTACATTGAACAGAAAGTCAAAGAAACATTTTGAGCAAAGTATAAATCTGTGATCAGACTCTCGAGTAGAGGTCGACCGATAGATCGGCCGATTTTTGACATTTTTTAATTAATTGGCATCGGCCGATTGTGCTGCAAATTAGTTTAAACGGCCATTTAACCGGTAATGAGCAGCAGGATGTGTGATATGAGTGAACTCTTTTATCATTGTTATTACTTAGATTATGGCCATTTGAAAGCAATGTCTGTCAACATCAAACATAAACAAAACGCATGCTTCAGTTTGAGAAGGTGCTTAAAAGTTTTGAGCAATGTATTATTAGGAATTAGGCTACTGCTATTTACTATTTATTGCTTTTACCCTGCAATAAACATTTGCTACTGTGTGTAACACTTCTATTTTATTTATTATATTATTTTATATGTACGTTTTTGTGCACTAAAACTTTATTTTTTTCTTCAGAAAGTTTTAATTACCTGTTTTTGTGTATTTAATATTTAAGATACATTGTTTTTTATCTAAATTATACAAGTGCACTGATTGGAGGCTTGTGTTGTTTAATTTAAGCAATTTTCTGTATCACTTCTTATTACTTAACTGTTAGATTTTATGAGATAAAGGTAAAAAAAAAGAAAATCATATCAGTCCAAAAAAATCGGCATTATATATCGGCATCGGCCAGAGAAAAACCCATATCGGTCGACCTCTACTCTCGAGTATGTCCTCCTCCAAAAAAACACCCCATTGATTGTTTGTGCAAGTGCAGTGGTGGAGCGCTACGGTTTTATACAGGGGTCCACAGACAAAAAATGAGTGTGTAACCCTAACCTGACACTGAAGGATCATAAATAAATCCTAAGGTTGCTCATTAGAGCTACAAGTGACCATTTACTTGCCAGAGTTCTTCAATCTAAGTGTCACAAATGTGTATTTTCAATGATATGATGTTAACGTCATTTTAAATAGTATAGAATATAAAGTTTAAAGGTCTGATCGTATAAGCACTTTCAACACGTTGGCATGATTTATTCGTGTCTTCATGAAATGTCTGTAACATAATTTGCTTAAAAACACTCAATGGCTGTGTAAACAAACCCCTTCTTGCCTTGTCAAAAACAGCTGTGCTCACAGCAACCCGTTTTGGTGTATGTCTCTTTAAATGATAATGAGTTGTTGCGCACCCCAACCAACGGCTCTGACTCCTCCCCTGACTCTCTCCATTCTGTCACAGTAAACGCTCACGTTGTGTGAGTGTGTATAACTAAAGCTACTTGCAGATCTCAGCGCAATTCCATGGATTTTAGCGCTTGTCATTGACAATTAGGTTATGAACACACACAATGTGAGCGCAATACCAGGGACGTTTGCTGTGACATTTTTTTTAGCCTGAGGACGAATGATGAGACGTTCAAAACTAAACTAACCGCGGTTAGTTTAAAAGCACGTTAACACTAGCCGCAGCTAAACATATCAATGCACATACTGTATTAACATACATATAGCCAAACTCCAAGTGCCAATTTACCAAATAACATATGTGACCCTGGATCACAAAACCAATCTTAAGTGTAGTAAAAGCCAATACATCGTATGGGTCAAAATTAGCCATTTTTCTTTTAGGTAAAAAATCATTAAGATATGAAGTAAAGATCATGTTCCATTAAGATATTTTGTAAATTTCCTATTGTAAATATATCAAAACTTATTTTTGTGAGTAATATGCTATGCTAAGGACTTTCTTTGGACAACGTTAAAGGCGATTTTCTCAATATTTCGATTTTTTTTTGCACCCTCAGATTCCTGAGTTTTATAGTTGTATCTCGGCCAAATATTGTCCTATCATAACAAACCATACATCAATAGAAAGCTTATTTATTCAGCTTTTTAGATGATGTAAAATGTAAAAATCTCAATTTCAAAAAATTGAATGTCTTTGAATGTTCTGTTTAGCCTGTGAGTGATTTAGCTCCCCTCGCTATCATATGCTAACGTTATCCTCTTATACGCTCTTGTACATTTACGTCAATTCAGACTGTTGATAAATATCACTTACATCACAGCTTTGCCTCGTTCAGTTGGTTTCGCTCCCTCGTTGATGAACAACTTTGAAGCTAATCCTGCTCGTATTGTCCCAGGTTGATATACACTCCGGCTTGAAGTGATTCACGCAAACAAGCAGGTTTTTACTTATGTTTTCCACAAACTTTAGCCATGACGTCATGTACACCGCTGTGACTTGTGAAAACAACAATGGCGGCAGCGCTGTGGGTGGAAGGTGTAGATTAAGGGGCGGTAACATTATAATAAGAGCCCCTTTCTACGTCACACGTTGATTTCTCACATGCTTGCTCATGCTTGGATCTTATTTTTTACGTGTTCTGAGTTGGTAGCTGCACTGGGGACCCGATTATGGCACTTAAACTCGGAAAAAGTGTGATTTTTATCCGATGACCCCTTTAAGCTGATTTAATTGAACAGAAAGAAAGGAGCACTAAATTTGTCTTAAACTGAGGTAGATCACATGTTACAAACATTTAGTAGAAACAAACTTGTTGATTATTGCCCTTAATATCATAATTTAGATTTTTGATTTCAATTAATAAAATACATTATTAATGAATGAAAGAGTCAATACACGACACAGTGAATCTCTTAAATCATATCTGTACACAGTTTTTATTGATAAACTTTGTGAACTTCAGCACAGCTGTTCCGCACCACTTCACCTCTGATTGGTCAGTAAATTCATGTGCTGAACTGTGATTGGTTGTATGTTGTACGCTGTAAGAAATCTTTGATGCTTCCTGTAGCTCAGTGGTTAGATCATGGCGCTAGCAATGGCAAGGTCATGGGTTTGATCCCAGGGATTGCACATACTCAAATACAAATGTATAGTATAATGCAATACAAGTCGCTGTGGATAAAAACATCTACCAAATGCGTAAATGTAACGTAAATACAAAATGAGCAGATCTAAATATATTGCTGTAATTGACATTTGTTCATTTTGTTTAGATCACAACTGTTGAAGTTAGATTTTATTATCCCAGGTCCTTTTATCTTGAATTTGGAAGGGGTTTTTGCTCATCTTTGGTCATTTTTGGTGTCACCGTTTATTTCTGACTCTGATGTAAACATAATATATGTTGGGTTAAATGGGAACCGATATCTCTTATTAATGAAGCCTAATGTTTTTTGTATAAGTTCAACTTAATTCAAATATGATTCTTTCGTCCTCACTTTCAAAACTGCTCCATGCCACATGCCAAAAGCTTCTTTCAGATGTCAGTCAACATCAAACATCCAGTAGTGAATAAAACTTTGAGGTGGGAACTGGGGTGGCCAGTGTTTTGAGCTTCATGCTGCTGTGTTCTGGTCATTGGTAGGGTGATTCTCCCGAAATCTTGCTTTCAAGATGTCAAACGTGATTTTCTTAAAAACACTTGTATCAACAAATGTCCTTTATATTCATTTAAAACAAGGTATGATATGTTAAAAGGCATTCATTTCTAAACTTTTACTGACAGTTTAACACAATTTAAAAATATATATTAAATATATATATTTCCAAAAAATAGGCCTTAAAAATTCTCATTACCGTTCCCATTGAAAACTGTCAATCTCATAGCATGTTTTGCTAAAAACAAGCAAAGCCATGATGCCTAAGCAAGTTTTTATGTATCATACATAATATGACATTAATTCATTAAATTTGAATAGATTATTATATATGTAGAATTTCTTTAAATGTGGAAAACGACCTGTATTGGTAATGAGGAGAGAAAAAGTCGTGTACGCAGCGCGACAAGAGTTTATTACGTTTTTAACTAAAGTAATTTGTTAACTTGTTAGCCATTTAAAAAGTACTAGTAGTTGTATTTCTTTACATAAAATCAACCGTCATGTAAATATATTTGTGTGTGTTTAAACAGTGTTACGGAGGATGAGAATATCAGTCATGGACACTTCTTTTCTCCACTTATTTTTCCCCTATTTTTATTATACATGATAAATATTCTGTCTATTTTTTTTTTTGGTCAATTGTCGTAATTTGAGAATTTCTAGTAGAACATCCAATTGTTTTTTGCAGAATATTTAAATTTTACTCTGTTTAAATGACATCATATAATGCACTTAGACAAATCAGGACGCATTACGGTTATGAGAATTTCATCAGAAAAAGCAATAAAATACATAAATAATTATTTTTTTGTCAAAATAATTTTTTGTCCAAGATAGTGAACACAGTTATCTTTATTATGATCATTTTTTTTGTGTTATCAAACTGTAGTTTTATATTTCTAATCTAAACTGTCATGATGTTTCAGCGGTTTCGTGAGAATCACCCAGTAATGGCTGGCTGAAGAGCAGATATTAAAACTTTGCAGTAGTTGTGAGATTAGGATTTACATCTAGGCATTTAGCAGACACTTTTATTCAGAGAGACTTGACAAGCAATGAAGCAGTAAATCGTAGAAGTAACAAGAAGAGGAAGAAGAAGAAGTGCTATAATGAGTGTCCAGGTTACACAAAGCAAGACAATAGCTGTTGGGGGGAGACTTTTCATAAGCCAAAGTTAGCATGTTCCTGTCAAGTGTTGCTTAAACAAATACGATGTGAGGGATGTAGGTGATGGGATAGAATTGTGAAGATGGTTAGGGGGGATAGCGAAGGAGAATGAGAAGGAGATTGATCTTCTGCTAATGGACTACAAGGCGCCGCTCATTTGCTGATCGCAGGGTTCTGGTTGGCCAGTGAGTTGGCCAAGGAGGGAGTGAAAATATGCAGCTGAGGAGCCGGTATGATTGACGCTATCCGTTCCACCTTAAAAGACGCTTCCGCTTTTCCGGTTTCTTATTCACGCGCAGCTTTTGCGTCTATTTTCAAAACAGTTTTGAAGTATTAATAATACTGTCTGTGCGTGCATGCGTGTACAGAAGAGAGGTTGCTGCTGGCTGTCTGGTGCAGTCATAACAAGTCTATATGCTGAATGCTGCTTGAGATGACAGTGGACTTCACAAGGAACCCCCATCACTCCCTCCCTTTACCATTCTCAGAGCAGTTTTTAGACATTAGATATTCTAGTGCATACCACCATACAAAAAACTAGTTTTTTGAAGTTATGCACCCATGGGACACCACATATGACATTGTATTGTGAGGCCATTTTGAGGGTCTATA
Organism: Oreonectes daqikongensis; assembly: GCA_026939265.1. NCBI lineage: Eukaryota > Metazoa > Chordata > Actinopteri > Cypriniformes > Nemacheilidae > Oreonectes > Oreonectes daqikongensis. The sequence goes on from JAOTQM010000584.1 coordinate 371,646, forward strand.
TCTCAGCTGTCTTCGAGGGTGAATGATGACAATAAATGATGAAAGTTGATCCATTTAAAGCTCATACAGACCAGCTAGCACTAGTTTATACTGTATGTTGCACTCGGTCTAATATCTGTAGAGCTCAGCAGTCAGCACTGTTTCATGTGAACCCCATAGAGTTCATAGAGACAGTGTTGGAGCTGTGAATGTAAACTGAAGTGTTAACAGAACATTTTCAGACTCACACCTGTAAGTAAACGGCTCTGAAACTGTCTATAGTCTGTATATACTGTTAAATACTGTCTGTTTATTCATGTAAGCGTGGTGCAGCTGTGTGACGTGCCGTATATTTTTGCACCAAGGTTTTCTGGGAAACGGCAAAAAATGACAATAAACCTCATTTTGAAATGCAGTTGTCAATCCTAAAAACTGTGTGAACCATGTGAATAGAGCTCATGGTTTAAATAAAAAGAAACAAAAATCTGCTATTCAGCAGGAACATAAAGAATCAGGTAAGCTCCCAATAATAATGTATCATTTGAGTTGGATTTTGCAGAAAATGTCATTCGACTTTAACCCATGTAAAGCTAATAAAGCGTTAGTGTGATGCAGCTTTAATAAACAAAACATGGAGAGAGAGCTGAAGACAAGAACACACAAACCCCTGCTGGAAATACAAAGAATGGGTTACCAATCATCAAAAAAACGAAAAGTTCACAACACAACACAGACTGAATATGTGACACATTTCATGAGGAAAGTCTTTTTCGCCAAAGCTGAAGAAACCGCAATAATAATGAGCAATATAAACCTTCACGTGATGCTGTGAAGATCCTTTTCCATCCACAGCTGCAGAATGTTTTATGGGTCAGTAACCGCATCAGCCTGTGTGCGTGTTTACAACTAACTTCTGTTCCTCAAGACACAGAGAAATCAGTCATTTTATTATTCTCCTAAAGGCAAAAGAAGCAACCCAACAGTCTATTATCAGAGATGAATTTAGCAGCAGTTGAAAGTGTTTGTCTGCTGCTTTCTTCCACACACAACCGTTCCAAAAAAAGATGTGTTATGGACATGTGCAAGGGTTAGAGAGGTAATGACCATCTTGAAGTAATGCCCTGCGTCCCAATTCACAAACTATTCGTCCTAAATAGTACTGGAAATTAAAATGAATATGTACCTAAAGTACCTGGACGATATGAAAATTTGATGCGTGGATTCCACAACTCACCATGAGAGGGGGGAGTTTAGCGATGCTTCATTGCAATAATACAATTATTCAAGTGGCGGCTTCACTGAATTAACAAATTAACTTGGGTAAATTAAGGTGACTTAAGTTTAACGTCAGTATGTCCTAATGTCCAAAAAGATGGAATAATGTAAAGATTTTATTTCATCAATGATAACAAAGGCACAGAAATTGTGCACGGGGCACGATAACATTTTGATATAGATTCTTAAAAGAACGGAAAAAAACTAAATATCTTTGTAACCTTGGCTCACTGCTGTGGTATTTGATATTTCTAAGAGTGTCATTTCAGGTGTAAGAAACTTGTGAATCTGATTAAACACTGACATCTAGTGGCCTGTGCTCATCAATGCATTTACATTTACATTTACGCATTTGGCAGACGCTTTTATCCAAAGCGACTTACATTACATTGTACTATACATTTGTACATTTTGTATAGTAAGCAAGTGGGGGTTAGGTGTCTTGCTCAAGGGAACCTCAGCCGTTACCCACCAGCCCTGAGAATCGAACCAGCAACCTTCTGGTCATGAGTCCAACTCTCTAACCACTGGGCCACAACTGTAGTCTTTCTGCAAGCAAACATCGACGAGTCAGTGAAAACACAAAAATGTCAAGAAAAGAACTAACTTTGTTTTACATTGCTAGCACTAAATAAATGATAAATAGCAAAAGATTTGTGTGATAAGCCCGGACGTGACGTCTTTCAGGCATTACATTGGTGAAGGATTTGTTACTGATATCTGTACCGAATCTCTCACAGTCAACTCCAGTCAGAATCAGAATGAGGAGCCGAACCAGACTCTGGTTCGGCTCAGCTGCCAAAACTGACCTCCGAAGACTGCAGCGGATAGTCCGGACTGCTGAACGAATCACTGGCACAACCCTCCCCACTCTCCAAGAACTGTACTCATCCAAAGTGAGAAAAAGGCCTCGCAAAATCCCTCTGGACACCTCACACCCAGCACATTTCCTCTTTGAACTGCTACAGGCCATCTACCTCATGAACAGATAAATGTTCTCCCACTGTGCAATACACAACTATAGGCCTATATATTCATATTTATTATACGTATGTTATTGATTTAATATACAGCTATCCACATTTCCCCGCATAATTTCTATATAGCACATCTGTACTTACAGTATACTGTATATTGGCCTTTTGTCAAATGTGTATTGTTTTTTACATATTTATTTGTACTATTTTGTTACGTGTGTCTTTTTAACCTGTATGTGCACTGGAAGCTTCTGACAAATTCCTTGTGTGTGTGTGTGTGTAAAGGACACTTAATAAAGCTCTTTCGGATTCTGATGTGTGCATACTCTTTTGCTACACACTAAAAAGTAAATACTTTTCCACAACAAAAACACTACGTACTTTAAGGGTGTATTGGGACACAGATTTGGTCCAAAATAAACACACGTTGAGATAAGGGAATGAAGTCCTGCCTATCAGTAAACAGCCAATCATCAATGGCTATAGACAAACGATAGACAGGGGGCGGGGCTCTGTACTGAGTGTTGTGTTGAGTGGAAATATCTCATAGGGATGAATGAACTATTCCAACATTTGGATTTACAGCATTCTGTCATTTTCAGGATCTCTGTGATGTCTTATGATGTTACAGAATAATTTTCATGTCCAGTACATGTTAACATGTATCTTCTGAAAAGGTGCATTTCACAGTTTTAGTAATCCTGTGTCGTGTGTGTGTGTGTGTGTGTGTGTGTGTGTGTGTGTGTGTGTGTGTGTGTGTGTGTGTGTGTGTGTTCAGGGGCGTGTGCACACAGGCTCCGTGTTACTGTATCATCATGGAGTATTGCGCGCAGGGACAGCTGTATGAAGTGCTGCGAGCTGGCAGAAACATCACACCATCACTGCTGGTGGACTGGGCCATGGGCATCGCTGGAGGAATGAACTATCTCCACCTTCACAAGATCATCCACAGAGATCTCAAATCACCAAAGTAACATTCTTCATTTGTGTCTGTTTTAACACATTTCTTATAATCTGTTGCCTTCTGGACATGATCTGTAAGTCCTGCACAAGGCATTTATTCTAAAGTAAAGCTTGTACAGTATATAAAGAAGCATATATTACAAAGCTTTACATCAGTATTTATACTGTGTTTGTGTTATTCTTCTAATTGTGTGTTAAAGCATGTTGATCACACACGATGATCTGGTGAAGATCTCAGACTTCGGCACGTCTAAAGAACTCCGAGATAAGAGCACCAAGATGTCGTTTGCTGGCACCGTGGCCTGGATGGCACCTGAGGTCATTCGAAATGAACCCGTGTCTGAGAAAGTGGATATCTGGTATGTGATGTACAGTGTATGAGAGAATGGCAGCAGATAAATCCACTCATTGATTGATGTCATCTGCAGGTCATTTGGTGTTGTGCTGTGGGAGATGCTGACCGGTGAGATCCCGTATAAAGACGTGGATTCCTCTGCCATCATATGGGGCGTCGGAAACAACAGCCTGCAGCTTCCTCTTCCAGACAGCTGCCCAGACGGATTCAAGATCCTCCTCAGACAGTGCTGGTGAGAGACAGTTTGGGCCCTGTCATCATTACAGATCATTACATCATTACACACAATACCTTTTACTCTTATTGTAATATGTGTGTGTGTGTGTGTGTGTGTGTGTAGGAACTGCAAACCCAGGAACAGGCCGTCATTCAGACAGATTTTGTTGCATTTGGACATCGCCTCTGCAGACGTGCTGTCTACACCACAGGAGACGTACTTCAAATCACAGGTGAACTATACAACACAACAACACTATACCGTACTGCACAACATCTGCTCGTGTTGTTTAATTCATGAAAGATTCACTATCCAGTTTCTTTATACAGTTCACAAACTCAGAACACAATCCAAATATGTGTGTGTGTGTGTGTGTGTGTGGTTACATAAATCGTACATAAAGATAATTTTTGAAAATCTAAAAATGTACAATGTTGTCTATGATCTTTAGGTTTAGGTGTAGGGTTAGGGAATAGAATATACAGTTTGTATGGTATATAAGTCATTACGCCTATAGACTGTCCACACGGAGATAATAAACCAGACGTATGTGTGTGTGTGTGTGTGTGTGTGTGTTTGTGTGTGGGTGTGTGTGTGTGTGTGTGTGTGTGTGTGTGTGTGTGTAGGCGGAGTGGCGTGAGGAGGTGAAGCAGCACTTTGAGAAAATAAAGTCTGAGGGAACTTGTCTTCATCGTCTGGATGAAGAGTTGATAAACCGCCGTAGAGAAGAGCTCAGGTGAAAACATGACATCACATCAAACTCATTCATTTATTTATGTTTTATTTATGTTTGGGTTTAATCTCAGCAGATGCGGCCTGTGCAATTCGGAGGCCCGTTTCAAAGAAACAATTGGAGACCCCCATTTATTTTATAAACACTGTATTTAACATTTTTTATATTTCTGCCAGTAGCGTATTAAACGTATTAAAGCGTATTAAAGCGTATTTTTATCCTCCATAAAGCGCGTGCTGTGCAGTATTTTTATTGTGTATTTATTAAAATAACAATTATTTTCTTTTGTGTTGTAAAGCTTAGGCTATATTATGTAATACCCATTTTATTCATTTTTATCAATAAAACTATGTTAAATATAAGCGGGTTTGTCATAGTACTGTTTTATTGTCTATGGATTATTTGTTAAGAATAAAAACGAGCAAACATTTTGACCATAATTTTGTTCAAAGAAAATGTCAAATGTAAAGATCTAATGTTAAAGATCAAAGTTAGCGCTACATGTAGGCTACATCACTGGTAAGTAAAATCTATGGTGGTATCATTTACATCTTTGTTGTCAAAAGTTTTTTTTGTCGGTGGAGAAAACATGAATCCCTAAATAATACAAATAGCATATTTTTCCCACTTACACCGATTATGACATTTAGAACATGCTGAGTGCTGCAAAACCTCTGAGAAGTTTTCCTTTATGTAGCGATCTCATAATGTTGCGTTTAATGCCATGGTGGCATATATTTCAATTTAAAATAAGTCTTACAGAATTTTTTGCCCCCTATTTTGTTTCCCTTAACATTTAACCCTGGTGCATGCACGACAAACTGGTCTCAGTAAGCCTACCACAATATACGAAGCTATGTTTTTATTTATTTTTGATTGAAAAGATGGAAAAAGTAGAAAAATAAATGGAACTCTATGTTAGTGAGTAAGGTGTTAGTGGAAGAGATGTGTTTTTAGCCGATTCTTAAAGATGGCTACAGAATCTGCAGATCTTGTTGCGACAGGCAGATCAGTCCACAGATGAGGAACAGATCCAGAGAAGGTGTGTGGGAGTGATTTTTTCCCTTTTTGGGATGGCCAAAAAAACAATGCTCGATGGCAGAGCGCAGGGATCTGGAGGATACATAAGTCTGTATAAGCAAGTGAAGGTAAGGGTCGAACCAGTGGTGGTTTTGAAGGCCAGGAGCAGAGCTTTGAATTTGATGCGAGCGACTATAGCGAGCCAATGTAACATGACAAAGAGAGGAGTGACGTGTGCTCTCTTGAGTTCATTGAAGACTCTCGCCGCTGCATTCTGGATCATCTGTAGAGGTTTGGTTGTGCATTGCGGTAGTCCAGTCTGGACAGAACAAGAGCCTGGACTAAGAAAAAGGGTAACATGCTCGGACAGGAAAGATTTGATTTTCCTAATGTTGTAGAGGATAAATCTACAGGACCGGGTTATGCTGGCAACATGATCCGTGGTGTTTAGCTGATCATGAATTACCACTTCCAGGTTTCTGGCTGTCCTGGACGATGTAATAGTTGATGAGCCTAGTTGAATGGAAAGGTTGTGATGAATCTTTGGGTCAGCCAGGAGATCAGCTGATGTGAGTCGATGTGGTTTGTTGAATAATAAGATGAGATATAAATGCGTCACTGTGTTTGTGTGTGTAACAGACATGCTCTTGACATCAGAGAACACTATGAGAGAAAACTAGAGAGAGCCAATAATCTTTACATGGAGTTGAACGCTGTCATGCTACAGCTGGAGCTCAAAGAGAAAGAGTTGCTCAGGTAACACACTGTTTACACTTCTTGTGACATCATCTGCTTTCATTTCCTGCTTCTCAAATAGCCAATAGGCTTTCATTTATGATAATAAACGCTCTGTGTGTGTGTGTGTGTGTGTGTAGGAGAGAACAGTGTCTGGATAAGAAATATCCCGGCCTCTTCAAACATCACCCCTCAACCACAGTAGACAAACTCATCAAGAAGAGAAGTGTCCCGCAGAAACTGCCCGCTCATGGCAAGAGGTGATAATGATCACTCTTCAAAACACACCACAATAATATCACTCCTCACAATAACACCACTATTCACAATAATATCACTACTCACAAAAACACCACTATTCACAATAATATCACTCCTCACAAAAACACCACTATTCACAATAATATCACTCCTCACAATAACACCACTATTCACAATAATATCACTACTCACAAAAACACCACTATTCACAATAATATCACTACTCACAATAACACCACTATTCACAGTAACATCACTCCTCACAATAACACCACTATTCACAATAATATCACTACTCACAATAACACCACTATTCACAATAACACCACTATTCACAGTAACATCACTCCTCACAATAACACCACTATTCACAATAATATCACTCCTCACAATAACACCACTATTCACAATAATATCACTACTCACAAAAACACCACTATTCACAGTAACATCACTCCTCACAATAACACCACTATTCACAATAATATCACTACTCACAATAACACCACTATTCACAGTAATATCACTCCTCACAATAACACCACTATTCACAATAATATCACTACTCACAATAACACCACTATTCACAATAATATCACTCCTCACAATAACACCACTATTCACAATAATATCACTACTCACAATAACACCACTATTCACAGTAACATCACTCCTCACAATAACACCACTATTCACAATAATATCACTACTCACAAAAACACCACTACTCACAATAACACCACTATTCACAGTAACATCACTCCTCACAATAACACCACTATTCACAATAATATCACTCCTCACAATAACACCACTATTCACAATAATATCACTACTCACAAAAACACCACTATTCACAATAATATCACTACTCACAATAACACCACTATTCACAGTAACATCACTCCTCACAATAACACCACTATTCACAATAATATCACTACTCACAAAAACACCACTATTCACAGTAACATCACTCCTCACAATAACACCACTATTCACAATAATATCACTACTCACAAAAACACCACTATTCACAATAATATCACTCCTCACAATAACACCACTATTCACAATAATATCACTACTCACAATAACACCACTATTCACAATAACACCACTCCTCACAATAACACCACTATTCACAATAATATCACTACTCACAATAACACCACTATTCACAATAACACCACTCCTCACAATAACACCACTATTCACAATAATATCACTACTCACAATAACACAACTATTCACAATAATATCACTCCTCACAAAAACACCACTATTCACAATAATATCACTACTCACAAAAACACCACTATTCACAATAATATCACTACTCACAATAACACCACTATTCACAATAATATCACTCCTCACAAAAACACCACTATTCACAATAATATCACTCCTCACAATAACACCACTATTCACAGTAATATCACTACTCACAAAAACACCACTATTCACAGTAATATCACTCCTCACAATAACACCACTATTCACAGTAACATCACTCCTCACAATAACACCACTATTCACAATAATATCACTACTCACAATAACACCACTATTCACAATAATATCACTATTCACAATAATATCACTATTCACAATAACATCACTCCTCACAAGAACACCACTATTCACAATAATATCACTCCTCACAATAACACCACTATTCACAATAATATCACTACTCACAAAAACACCACTATTCACAATAATATCACTACTCACAATAACACCACTATTCACAATAATATCACTACTCACAAAAACACCACTATTCACAATAATATCACTCCTCACAATAACACCACTATTCACAGTAATATCACTACTCACAAAAACACCACTATTCACAGTAATATCACTACTCACAATAACACCACTATTCACAGTAACATCACTCCTCACAATAACACCACTATTCACAATAATATCACTCCTCACAATAACACCACTATTCACAATAATATCACTACTCACAATAACACAACTATTCACAATAATATCACTCCTCACAAAAACACCACTATTCACAATAATATCACTACTCACAAAAACACCACTATTCACAATAATATCACTACTCACAATAACACCACTATTCACAATAATATCACTCCTCACAAAAACACCACTATTCACAATAATATCACTCCTCACAATAACACCACTATTCACAGTAATATCACTACTCACAAAAACACCACTATTCACAGTAATATCACTCCTCACAATAACACCACTATTCACAGTAACATCACTCCTCACAATAACACCACTATTCACAATAATATCACTACTCACAATAACACCACTATTCACAATAATATCACTATTCACAATAATATCACTATTCACAATAACATCACTCCTCACAAGAACACCACTATTCACAATAATATCACTCCTCACAATAACACCACTATTCACAATAATATCACTACTCACAAAAACACCACTATTCACAATAATATCACTACTCACAATAACACCACTATTCACAATAATATCACTCCTCACAAAAACACCACTATTCACAATAATATCACTCCTCACAATAACACCACTATTCACAGTAATATCACTACTCACAAAAACACCACTATTCACAGTAATATCACTACTCACAATAACACCACTATTCACAATAACATCACTCCTCACAAAAACACCACTATTTACAGTAACATCACTCCTCACAATAACACCACTATTCGCAATAATATCACTCCTCACAATAACACCACTATTCACAGTAACATCACTCCTCACAATAACACCACTATTCACAATAATATCACTACTCACAATAACACCACTATTCACAATAATATCACTACTCACAATAACACCACTATTCACAATAATATCACTATTCACAATAATATCACTATTCACAATAACATCACTATTCACAATAATATCACTATTCACAATAATATCACTACTCACAATAACATCACTATTCACAATAATATCACTCCTCACAAAAACACCACTATTCACAATAACATCACTCCTCACAATGACACCACTATTCGCAATAATATCACTCCTCACAATAACACCACTATTCACAATAACACCACTATTCACAATAATATCACTCCTCACAATAACACCACTATTCACAATAACATCACTCCTCACAATAACACCACTATTCACAATAACACCACTATTCACAATAATATCACTATTCACAATAACATCACTCCTCACAATAACACCACTCCTCACAATAACACCACTATTCACAATAATATCACTATTCACAATAATATCACTCCTCACAATAACACCACTATTCACAATAATATCACTCCTCACAATAACACCACTATTCACAATAATATCACTCCTCACAATAACATCACTACTCACAATAACATCACTCCTCACAATAACACCACTATTCACAATAATATCACTCCTCACAATAACATCACTACTCACAATAATATCACTACTCACAATAATATCACTACTCACAATAACATCACTACTCACAATAATATCACTACTCACAATAACATCACTCCTCACAATAACATCACTACTCACAATAATATCACTACTCACAATAATATCACTATTCACAATAACATCATTCTTCACAATAATATCACTACTCACAATAACACCACTATTCACAATAACATCACTACTCACAATAACACCACTATTCACAATAATATCACTACTCACAATAACACCACTATTCACAATAACATCACTCTTCACAATAACATCACTACTCACAATAATATCACTCCTTAAAATTATATCACTCCTCACAATAACATCACTCTTCACAATAATATCACTCCTTAAAATTATATCACTCCTCATAACACCCACCAGCAGCAGAAGATGTGTCTCATTTAACTAATGAAGCCATTATTGTCTGTCATAATAAGGCCGGATCTCTTAAGGTCAGAGATCATTCTCCCTAAGATGGACGCTGGTGTGCTCCAGGTGACCGTCCCACCCTGTGCAAAACCCACATCGCCGAGCCGTGCTCGCAGGGTGAAAACTCGCCACCGGAGGAGTGGCCGGGGCAGCAGCGGGGATCTCTCAGCAACGAAACATTCATCTTCCCCTGCCAACCGAGAAAGAGAGCCCACCCTGCCCAACACCACCACGCCCGCTCCGCCCCTCGCCGAAACAACTCAGGGAGCCGTGGTGAGAGAGGGTCAGCTGGAGCCGCCCCCGTTAAAGCTGTCCTCATCCAGCCCCGATCTGCTGTGTTCCACCCGCCGCGTGGAAGACGGGGTCAGCGGAGCCGGCGCGACCGAAGCCCTTGGCGGAGAAACGGCCGGCAGGGCTGAAGCCGGGGCGGGATTAGATGAGACTCCGCCTAGAAGTGACACGGCGAGCGAGGACGCGGCTTCGCTGCCTTTCTCCAGCAGCCCTGACTCGCCCTGCTGCGGCAGAAGTGGAGCTGTAGGACGTGCTCATGTCGAAGAGAGAGAGGAGGGCACCGGAGCCATTCGATTACCAAGAGGATCCAGCGGAAGTCACCTGACTCCATCTGCCATCCTGTACAGAGCTGCCATCACACGCAAACAGGTAAAGATTCTGATTCTAAATCTGTAAACGCTAAATACCATAACATACTTTCTCTTTTAGTTTTTTCTTTAAATCCTCCAAAATTAGGAAAATAGAATTGTAATATACAATTCATAAGAAGCGTAGCTGATGTAAACATTTCTGTGAGTTGTTTTATTGCGATAACGTTAGTTTAGTCGAATGATGTTGTTTCACTGCTCGACAATCTCGTCTAAACACGTCTGTCTCCAAAACACTGAATCTGCATGACAGTGAGTTAGTCCTCATAAATCTTTTTGACTTGTGTAAACACAGTAATGGATGTGAATTCACTGAAATGACGTGTGTTGTGTGTTCACCAGCGGCGTGGCGTCTCATCTGAAGAAGAGGAGGGTGAGGTGGACAGTGAGGTGGAGTTACCAAGACGACGGTAAGAATATAATCACAATGTTTCTCTCAACAATAGAATTGGGGGGTTTTTTGTGGCCCATTAAACTCATTTTCTAAAAACGTAAAAATAATTTAACCAGACATTCAGTCATTGAAATGTGTCATGAAGCATCAATGCTTTTTTAAATGTTTAAAGAAATATGTGTAATGTCTGGTAACTGTTATATTGTGGTTGTTCTCAAAAAGCAATAAGTGGACATAAGTTAAAAAATGAACAGCACACTGCAGTATAAGGAAGACGAATGTAAAACACAAGAACTTAGTGGATCTGATGAATAAGATCAGCTGTAGATGTTCATCCAGTGGTGTCGCTAACACGACAGACGCTGGATTTTCACTTCAGGTGTTTTAGTGACACTTAAATGCTTTTTGTCTCATTTACAGCCGGCCAACCAGTATCACCAAATGTCAGTCAGTGTCCACCTTCAGTTCAGAGAATCTGTCTGTGTCAGAGGGGGAGGAGGGTCACACCACTGACCACTCCCACAGCGGCACGCCCGACGTGGTCAGCACCAACACGGACGAGCGTCTGGATGACCGCAGCGATGACCTCATCTCTCAAGGCTCAGAGATCCCCGCTGACATCACCGACCCCACGCTGTCTGAAAGAGAAGCTGCCGCCCTCGAGCTGGAGAGAGCCAACTTTGACCTGGAGCAAAATATCCTGGAGGTACACTAACACATGCGCACACGTGCGCTGACGCTGTTGTGTAGCCGCACATTAACATCAGCCCAAACCCAGTACACATGAACCTGACACATAATGTGTGTGTGTGTGATCCACAGACTCGTGCGCTGTGTGAGGACTCAGACTGTGACAGCGCTGAACTCGACCAATCAGGGAGCGGAGAGCCCAGTCGTCCCCCGAGCGCAGGAGGCTGGGGTCAGGGTCCTCAAAACTGAAACACATCACACCAGCACACACGCTGACTCTCACCGACCGTCTGCCGAGCTGACAAACACAACCGCGTAAAAAAAAGCGTTTGGCCACATTAAGAACAAATCCTCTGACGCTGGTCGAAACAATGTTGTGATTGTAAACTGCCTCATGACCAGGGCATCGCCACGGAAACTCATCAGGAAGAACATCACAGCCTCAGTTGCGCGAGTTATAGATGTGTTTGTCTTATTAGACTTTCATTTGTAGTGCAGATACACTAGGGTTCATGTGCGTTTGCTCTGTACAGACACTTTCTTTCCAAAGCAAGGAAAGGTACAAGGTGCACGTAAAAATGTGATACTCTTATGACCATCATGCCCTGAATATCATGTAAATATACACCGATCAGAAATAACATTATGAGCACTGGCAGGTGAAGTAAATAACATTGATCATCTCTTCATCACACCATTTATTAGTGGGTGGGATACATTAGGCAGGAAGTGAACATTTTGTCCTGAAAGTTGATGTGTCAGAAGCATGAAACATTGGTAAGCGTAAGGATTAGAGCGAGTTTGAAGAGGATCAAATTGTGATACTAGACGACTGTAACGCTTGTGGATGTTCTCAGTGTGCAGTGGTCAGGATCTATCAAAAGGAAGGAACAGGGGTGAAGCAGCTACAGGGTCATGATCGATGCATGTGGGGAGTGAATGCTGACCTGTGTGGTTCAATCCAACACACGACCTACTGAAACTCAAACTGCTGAAGAACTTTATGCTGGTTCTGATAGGAAGGTGTCACAATACACAGAGCATCACAGTTTGTTGCGTATGAGGACCAACACAATATTAGGAAGGTGCTCATAATGTTATGCCTATATATATATATATATTAAACATAACTCACAACCATAAAGAGAGGGTTAAATGTAAACCATTGTCCTGAGCTGACATGAGTTCATGTGTATCATACAGTCAAGTATACAAACGTGTCATTCACGCTCCCACTCTTCCGTTACCTCTTTCTGGATGATCTTTCTCTACTTTTTCTTTCTTAGGAACATGCAATATGTACATTTCAAGTGATTTTAAAGAAGCACTTTTATTTTCTGTACAAACAAAGGAAAAACACAAACAACAATAATAAAAAAACTATGTACTGTATATGAATTTTAGCTTGCAAGATGTAGATGTATGAGAAGTGTAAAGTCCTGAAGATGCATGATATACATTTTTATGTATTTTAATTTTTAAATCAATTGTTTTTATACATCTAAAGAAATGTTTGCACTTTTTTTACCTTGAATGTGTAATAACGTTGTGTTGCTTGTAGGCACTTTACAGTAGGATGTTTCTATACACGATCACATGATCAAATATTGTATTTATGATACGATAATAATGAGAGATGCGGATCTCCAGCGTATGTTATTACATCAACTTTTTCTTTTTTAAGCCATGACTTTAAGTGTAAATGGACCTTTATATGCAGGGAGGTGTAAAGAGTAAAGTGTAAGAAGATTGTAAAAATGTAAAAAGTGGAAAATGGTTCAAATGGAAGCCCTGTCGTGATTATAAAACAAGTTCTGCGATTGGTTTACATGTATGTAGACAGCAATAATCTGACTATAGGACAGTAATCTGAAAAACATATTTCTGATGATTGTGATAAAGGACACATTTGGAATAAGCATGACTGAACTGACATGTGGACTATTTTAATGGCATTACTGCAGAAATGTAAACTCTTATTGTACAGCAATCAGATCGCTTGAAAACACCTTTTACCTTCCAATGTTTGTGAAAATAAAATATATCAGTTTAAAACCACTGCTGTGTTCAATAACTGCAGGCAGGTGCATTTTCTCCTCGCGATATTCTTTGCATGAAATTCTTCTTCAGAGAGACAAATCACATATCTTAGGATGTAGAAGCTGCAGTTTAATGTTTTTATCTAGTAAAATGAATCAAACGAGCTCCTACGTTTATTACGTTTTTATTCAGCACTGTTGTCTTATGTGTTATGATGATATTATGTTACTTTGACAGTTGCATCAGATCTCAAGAAGGCCCCTGGTGGTAAGAAACCCCTCTGCATCATGACGTCACTCATGATGTTGTAAAAATGCCATCAGTGTAAGAATTGATCCTTCATTCACTAGAAAGTATACATTTGAGGAATTTTTCTGAAGCATTTTGTAAGACTCTGGCTTCAACTTGTAGTAGAGGCTGTTCTTATTGTAATAATGTACAAATATGGCTTAATGTGAAGGTATAAAACACAGTTCTATATGGCTGCAGTAGAGCGATTAGCGCACCCTCACAACGGTTTACCTCTGGGTAATAAAGACTGAAATGACATTCATTATTTAGATGGGTTCGTCTCGTGAAGCTCCGCCCATTTCACTGAGCAGTTTGATGTGAAGCGTCAGAGACACGCCCTGAATCCGCATCCCTCATGACAACAGCATCAGCAGCAGCAGCATCAGCATCATCACTGCAGGAGAAGCTTTACAACACTAAATTGAATCAACGACGAGACATTTAATAACTATAAACGATCGTCATTTAACGAAAGATTTGATCGCTGCTGAAGTTTCGACGTTTGACGCTGCGCTTGATTCGACGATCCGCCGCCATTTGCTCGAGTTTAGGCCGTCAGGCTTCATCTCGCGCTCTTTGATATAACGCTAAGTTAGATCTGATCTTGAGTTTTCTTCTCAGTTTAATCTCGACGTTTGTGTGACATCATGACGGACGCGGTGTCTGAGTGTAATATTAAAGTGTTGTGTCGCTTCAGGCCTCTGAATCAGGCCGAAAACCTGCGAGGGGACAAATTTCTGCCCACCTTTCAAGGAGACGACACCGTCATCATAGGGGTAACGTTAAGAAAAACACTCGAGCCATCAACAATGCTAGAGATACTACTGTATGACATCATCGCAGCCGCTTTAACTTCAATACACTTTTATACATTAAATGTGTGTGTGTGTGTGTGTGTGTGTGTGTGTGTGTGTGAGCTATCAGTATTGTTGAGTAATGAAGAGACCGTGTGTGAGGTAATGACATCTCATCTCATCTCATCTGTCTTTACTCATCGTGTTGTTCGTGACGATCATTTTTCATTTCTAGATGTAATATATGTGCAGTATGTATATGTTGTGATGGGTTAAGACTGATGCTTTGAATGAAGGGAGTGGCAGCTGATGTGCATATAGAGAATATTACAGTAATGTCTCTCTCTCTCTCTCTCTCTCTCTCTCTCTCTGTGTGTGTAATGTGATTGGTGGTGTAATGAGTTCCTCTGGCATGTTGTTGTGTGTCCGCAGGGGAAATCGTATGCGTTTGACCGTGTGTTTCCCACTAACACCACTCAGGAGCAGGTCTATAACACCTGTGCCAAACAGATCGTGAAAGGTTGGTGTGTGTAAAGTAAACTATCTGGATGTGTTCCCATGTCATTAGTCACAGTATACAAGTGAAGCCGGTTCTGTTCACAATGAAATAATTTGTCATTCATTTTGTGTAATTCAATTTTGTGAATGTTTAAATGTCACTCGTGATGAACCAGTGAATCCTTTCGATTAAATCTGTCTGGAGACTTTCCTCTTACACTTATCTCACATGTCCCGTGTGCGTGCGTGCGTGCGTGCGTGTGTGTGTGTGTGTGTGTGTGTAGATGTGCTGGGGGGTTACAATGGCACTATCTTTGCTTATGGACAGACCTCCTCTGGGAAGACTCACACTATGGAGGTACAGTCAGATTTTCAGCAGTTATTACAGAATCATGCCATTGAAATCTTTGTAAACGCACTTTGACTTTGATGTCGTTTGCGGCTTCACCCGCAGGGTAACTTACACGACCCTCAGCAGATGGGCATCATCCCTCGTATCGCGGAGGACATCTTCAATCACATCTTCTCTATGGATGAAAACCTGGAGTTTCACATCAAGGTGAACACACAACACTTCATATTCATTCAGTTATTTATTTCTGTTCTCAAGTGTCATGACACGTTAACCCTTCAAACTAATGTTGACTTTTCTCAGGTGTCCTACTTTGAGATCTACATGGAGAAGATTCGGGATCTTTTGGATGGTTTGTGGAAACAGAAGCTGTTCATATAAGAATGTTTGTTGTTCAGTCTTCAGTGTTTAATTCTCTGTTGTGTGTTCTTAGTCACAAAGACCAACCTGTCTGTGCATGAGGATAAGAACCGTGTCCCGTATGTGAAGGTGAACTTCATCAGCCGCTCACATTGAGACATCATGAGACATCATATATGTGACAAGATGAATGTACAGATTGACGTGTGTGTTGTGTGTTCAGGGCTGCACTGAACGCTTTGTGTCCAGTCCTGAAGAGGTGATGGATGTCATTGATGAAGGGAAATCTAATCGACACGTGGCTGTCACCAGTGAGTGTTTCCGTCATCAGCAGAGATAAGAAACATGTTTATACATTCATCTGAACATTACACTTCACACACATCATGAAGATAACCACATACTGTGACCCCAAAATACTGAATTTAGATATTCAGACACTTGTGTCACTACTGAAACTGTAATAATGTGTTTATTAAAGTAAATAAACTATATTGCCAAAAGTATTGGGTCACCCTATCTAATAAACAGGTTTGATGACTTTAGTCATTTCCATGAGCATGAATCTTAATGCTGCAGCATATCATGATATTCTATGGAACTGTGTGCTTGTAATTTAATAGCAACAGGGGAATAAAAGCCCTTTTCTATTCCAACATGACAATGTCTCTGTGTATGAGACAAGATTCAGAAAGAAATCATTGATTCAGTCAGTGTGGAAGAACTTAACTGGTCTGCATAAAACCAAGTCCTGAACACATTTGGTGTGACTTTAAATGTCTTTGAGCCAAAAACTCATCACTCCACATCAATGGCTTGTACACATGGGTTCAGACAATTTGGAAGAAAAAAAGGTGCTTCCAAAACTGTTGTGACAGAGATGGAAACAAGATCCAAAGATCCTTACAATGCCATTTATAGAAATGCAATTTAAAACGTTTCAAATGCTTCTTTTTCTGTCCCAAAATGACGACTCCTGTGCACAAGTCATTGGTGTTTGGTGATGAGTTTTTGGCTCAAAGTCTGCATTTAAAGTCACACCAAATGTGTTCAGGACTTGGTTTTATGCAGACCAGTCAAGTTCTTCCACACTGACTGAATCAATGATTTCTTTCTGAATCTTGTCTCATACACAGAGACATTGTCATGATGGAATAGAAAAGGGTTCTTCACAAACTCTTGCTATTAAATTACAAGCACACAATTCCAAAGAATATCATGATATGCTGCAGCATAAAGATTTATACTAAAGTCATCAAACCTGTTTATTAGATAGGGTGACCTTTTGGCAATATAGTGTATATTTTAAATGGTTCATGTGAGTAGGCTATTTGGACATTGTATCGTTTTGTCCAGAGTAAATTGGAGTAAATGTTAGGTTGCGCTTTATTTACATTTAGTCATTTAGCAGACGCTTTTATCCAAAGCTACTTACAGAGAGTTTAGGAAGCTATAAAGCGATATGTCATACAGGGGCAATAATACAATAAGTGCAAATAACACCAAGTTACTAGTTTCCACAAAAGCCAGAACACTACCTGTAGATAGAAAGAGAGAGCGGGTTAGTAGTTTTTTTATTTACTATTTGCTTCACGTTTTCTAAACTTCAGGTTTAGATGTAACTCCTCATGTCAAGGTGAACTTTACAATAACACAAGTATTAAACATTAAACATCAGATATGAATGAGCAGTAAATGATATAATGACATTTTATGAATGAGCAGTAAATTAAATGATGACATTTTATGAATGAGCAGTAAAGGAGATGACGTTTTTCCCCGTCAGATATGAACGAGCAGTAAATGAGACGATTACATTTTTCTCAGTCAGATTTGAACAAGCAGTAAATGAGACAATGACATTTTCTCAGTCAGACTTAAACGAGCAGTAAATTAAATGACGTTTTTCTCCATCAGATATGAATGAACAGTAAATGAGACAATGACATTTTTCTCAATCAGATATGAATGAGCAGTAAATGAAATGATGTTTTTCTCAATCAGATATGAATGAGCAGTGAATGAGACAATTACATTTTTCTCAATCAGATATGAATGAGCAGTAAATGAGACAATGACATTTTTCTCAATCAGATTTGAATGAGCAGTAAATGAGACAATGACATTTTTCTCAATCAGATATGAATGAGCAGTAAATGAAATGATGTTTTTCTCAATCAGATATGAATGAGCAGTGAATGAGACAATTACATTTTTCTCAATCAGATATGAATGAGCAGTAAATGAGACAATGACATTTTTCTCAATCAGATTTGAATGAGCAGTAAATGAGACAATGACATTTTTCTCAATCAGATTTGAATGAGCAGTAAATGAGATCATGACATTTTAATGAACAAGCAGTAAATGAGACGATTACATTTTTCTCAATCAGATATGAATGAGCAGTAAATGAGACAATGACATTTTTCTCAATCAGATATGAATGAGCAGTAAATGAGACAATGACATTTTTCTCAATCAGATTTGATTGAGCAGTAAATGAGACAATGACATTTTTCTCAATCAGATATGAATGAGCAGTAAATGAGATCATGACATTTTAATGAACAAGCAGTAAATGAGACGATTACATTTTTCTCAATCAGATATGAATGAGCAGTAAATGAGACAATGACATTTTTCTCAATCAGATATGAATGAGCAGTAAATGAGACAATGACATTTTTCTCAATCAGATTTGATTGAGCAGTAAATGAGACAATGACATTTTTCTCAATCAGATATGAATGAGCAGTAAATGAGATCATGACATTTTAATGAACAAGCAGTAAATGAGACGATTACATTTTTCTCAATCAGATATGAATGAGCAGTAAATGAGACAATGACATTTTTCTCAATCAGATTTGAATGAGCAGTAAATGAGATCATGACATTTTAATGAACAAGCAGTAAATGAGACGATTACATTTTTCTCAATCAGATATGAATGAGCAGTAAATGAGACAATGACATTTTTCTCAATCAGATTTGAATGAGCAGTAAATGAGACAATGACATTTTTCTCAATCAGATATGAATGAGCAGTAAATGAGACAATGACATTTTTCTCAATCAGATTTGAATGAGCAGTAAATGAGATCATGACATTTTAATGAACAAGCAGTAAATGAGACGATTACATTTTTCTCAATCAGATATGAATGAGCAGTAAATGAGACAATGACATTTTTCTCAATCAGATTTGAATGAGCAGTAAATGAGACAATGACATTTTTCTCAATCAGATTTGAATGAGCAGTAAATGAGACGATTACATTTTTCTCAGTCAGATTTGAACGAGCAGTAAATGAGACGATTACATTTTTCTCAGTCAGATTTGAACAAGCAGTAAATGAGACAATGACATTTTTCTCAGTCAGACTTAAACGAGCAGTAAATTAAATGACGTTTTTCTCCATCAGATATGAATGAACAGTAAATGAAATGATGTTTTTCTCCATCAGATATGAATGAGCAGTAAATGAAATGATGTTTTTCTCCATCAGATATGAATGAGCAGTAATTGAGACAATGACATTTTTCTCAATCAGACTTAAACGAGCAGTAAATGAAATGATGTTTTTCTCCATCAGATATGAATGAACAGTAAATGAAATGATGTTTTTCTCCATCAGATATGAATGAGCAGTAAATGAGACAATGACATTTTTCTCAATCAGATTTGAATGAGCAGTAAATGAGACAATGACATTTTTCTCAATCAGATATGAATGAGCAGTAAATGAGACAATGACATTTTTTTCAATCAGATATGAATGAGCAGTAAATGAGACAATGACATTTTTCTCAATCAGATTTGAATGAGCAGTAAATGAGATCATGACATTTTAATGAACAAGCAGTAAATGAGACGATTACATTTTTCTCAATCAGATATGAATGAGCAGTAAATGAGACAATGACAATTTTCTCAATCAGATTTGAATGAGCAGTAAATGAGATGATTACATTTTTCTCAGTCAGATTTGAACAAGCAGTAAATGAGACGATTACATTTTTCTCAGTCAGATTTGAACGAGCAGTAAATGAGACGATTACATTTTTCTCAGTCAGATTTGAACAAGCAGTAAATGAGACGATTACATTTTTCTCAGTCAGATTTGAACAAGCAGTAAATGAGACAATGACATTTTTCTCAGTCAGACTTAAACGAGCAGTAAATGAAATGACGTTTTTCTCCATCAGATATGAATGAACAGTAAATGAAATGATGTTTTTCTCCATCAGATATGAATGAGCAGTAAATGAGACAATGACATTTTTCTCAATCAGATTTGAATGAGCAGTAAATGAGACAATGACATTTTTCTCAATCAGATATGAATGAGCAGTAAATGAGACAATGACATTTTTTTCAATCAGATATGAATGAGCAGTAAATGAGACAATGACATTTTTTTCAATCAGATATGAATGAGCAGTAAATGAGACAATGACATTTTTCTCAATCAGATTTGAATGAGCAGTAAATGAGACGATGACGTTTCATGATTGAGCAGTAAATGATACAAAGTTTTTTTCCGAATGAGAAGTAAATGAGATTATGTTTTTCTCTGTCAGATATGAACGAACACAGCTCTCGCAGTCACAGCATCTTCCTGATCAACATTAAACAGGAACATGTGGAGACGGAGCAGAAACTCTGTGGAAAACTCTATCTGGTGGATCTGGCCGGCAGTGAGAAGGTCTTGTGTCTATAATCATTCCATGATTCGTCTGTGTGGAGTTAACATGCTGCTTCTCATTGTCTCATGTGTAGCTCCTATCAGTATATATCCCCCAAAAAACAACAACAGCTTTACTGACTCTTTAGTGAGTGAATAAGTGATGGATGTTTGGTGTTAAATCATCAGCTGATGTCAATGTGTTGTGTCGGTGTAGGTCAGTAAGACAGGTGCTGCTGGAGCTGTTCTGGATGAAGCTAAAAACATCAACAAGTCTCTGTCTTCTCTGGGAAATGTCATCTCTGCTCTTGCTGAGGGAACCGTAAGCTTCACACACACATCTCACACACACACACACCTAGACGCACATACACACACGCTCATGAGTTTGTCTTGTGTGTGAGCAGAAGACTCATGTGCCGTACCGGGACAGTAAGATGACCAGGATCCTGCAGGATTCTCTGGGTGGAAACTGCCGCACCACCATGTTCATCTGCTGCTCTCCCTCCAGCTTCAATGATGCCGAGACCAAATCCACCCTCATGTTTGGACAGCGGTAACACGCGCACGCACAGGCGTTCACAGAGCTCTGAGGATGCTCAAAGTTGTCTTCCATGTTTCACCTACAATTGAGCAGGAGAAATGAGATACACATGAGACAATACATATTGACACACAGGTGAAATAAACACATTTTAGATACATTTAGGAGTTATCATTTGCTCTCTCTTTAGTCTTATTGATGTCTAGTAGAGAGATCTCATGTCAGATAAATAATCACACATAGAGTGAGACTGGAATGGCTCATGGCTTATATCTACTGTAGATATTTGATATCACATGTGATGGATATTCGCAAATGACTGCAGGATTATTATTTAATATTACTGAGTGTGTGTGTGAGGTGGAAGAACACAGGTTTAGAGTCATCTGAGTGAAACAGTGATCTCTTATGTGTCAGACTCCAACTAACCTTTGTCATACATTCTCTACAAACTTAAATCATTGTAAAAGTTTCTGTTATTCTGAGAATATTTCAGTATATTTGACTGGAAACAAGTAGTGTGGATGTAGATCTGATGTGTTTGTGTGTTTCAGTGCTAAAACCATCAAGAACACAGCCTCCATTAACCTGGAGCTGACGGCTGAGCAGTGGAAGAGAAAGTATGAGAAAGAGAAAGAGAAGAGCAAGAGTCTGAGAGATACCATCCAGAGACTTGAGATGGAGCTGAAGCGCTGGCGCAGCGGTCAGAATCTCTCCATATTCAACAACAAGCGGCATACAGAGAGGTTTCAAGTGTATTGTGTGTCTTTGTGAATGCGACCTCAAAATGCTCATTGTGTTGACAGGAGAGAATGTTCCAGAGACGGAGCAGGCCGATGCTGGTGTGGTGAAACTGGACTGCAGTGAGGATGTCTCTCTGGATAACGAGAGGTCAACGGATCATCAGCGGATGAGAGACAGAGACTCGGACTCTTCCTCCATCGTAGTGCGCATCTCTGAGGAAGAGCGACAGAAATATGAGGAGGAGATCCGTAAACTCTACCGACAACTGGACGATAAGGTGAGCACACGACACGTGTCATTCATCACATGACCTGTAGATGTGCTCCATATAGGGAGCCTCGGAGATGATGCGTTTTTGTAAGCAAAACCCGGAAGCGAGTTAGCATTTTAAGACTTCCGTTTCCATCGCCTCAGTCTATGGGTTTTTTGAAAAAAGGTCTGTGGCTAACAAAGCTTTTTAATATTTTCACGTTTTAATCTATGACATAAAACACACCAGTTATAACTCGCTTGTGAGTTTTTTAAACTGTTATTGTGTCTTTACAACGGCGGTTGCTAACAAGTTGCTAAAAGCGACTACTTCCTTTGGCGTTAGACGTCATCGCGCATATAAATCGAATAAATGATGCAACATGGGCACACATCTCTATAATAATTGTTGGGGATTCATTCACGGAGTAATTACTTACCAAGAAACACGTTTTTAATAAAGTTGTCGGAGGCTTGGTGGTGGTGACGTCGATATCGAGTGACCGTAGTCTGTAGTCTGACCGTCTGTTTATAGCCTCTTGTTAGCTTTTTATATCTGACTACTTTATTTAGGCTTCAAAATGTATAAATGTTGTGTTAAATTGTGAAGATTATCTTGATAGACAAAACGTGTAAGTGTCATAACCCTTTGTTAAACACGGAGCTTATTTTTTGCAATTTTCCCAAAGTCAATGGGAAAAATGCATAGGCTGTCGATCGAGGGATCCCGTCCGCCGCTGACTTCCGGGTTGGCCTACAAAAATACGTCATCTCTGAGCCTCCCTATAGAGACAGAGTGCATTTAGGCTACGCTCACACCGGGGGGGGAACAATGCAACAGTCTCCATTGACTTTGTATTGCGGGAAGCTGCCTCCTCGTCATTTCTGACTTATAACAAAAAACAGAAAAAAGTTTCAAGACTGGTTTGTGACAATTTGTGCAGTAAACAAGCTAAAAAACACAGAACCATGTTTTTATAAGCTGTCGACCCCAGAAAACGAACTTTTAAAGACACACAAGTGAATACAGGCAATAAGACGTGAAGCATCAGCTGGAAGAATGAGTAAACACACTCAGTATGCCTAACCATATGTTTGCAGTAAACATTTTGTCACTGGTAAGTCAAATAATCCAAATGTCAGTTTTATGTATTATATTTCAGAAAGCTAAGCTATAAACTCTAGCATTTTGACAGTATGTAACTTGTTAGAATGTGGATAAAGCAGAAAGCTATGCAATAAAGTTATGTTTGCGAGTGCTAATATTAGTTAATATAGCTAACAGCTTTCAAACAGCTTGTCCCACCATCGTTTCAGTTAGAAATGACAATATGACATGTTGCGCTCCACTTTTTTGTCTTTAAACGTTCGTTTTTTGGGGTCGACAGCTTATAAAAATGCGGTTCTGTGTTTTTTAGCTTGTTTACTACACAAATTGTCACAAACCAGTCTTGAAACATTTTTCAGTTTTTTGTTACAAGTCAGAAATGACGAGGAGGCAGCTTCCCGCAATACAAAGTCGATGGAGACTGTTGCATTGTTATGACGCGTAGCGCTCTGTCTCTATACACCACTGCGTACACGTGAGTGTCAGGTCCTCAAGTGTTTGTGTGTTTCTAGGATGATGAGATCAATCTTCAGTGTCAGCTGGTGGAGAAACTGAAGGAGCAGATCTTGGATCAGGATGAGGTGAGTTTATATCTGATCTACAGGAACACAGTTAACACAGTCAGCTGCTCAGGTTCATTTCGTGCTTGTTAGTTATTTTAGAGCAGACATGTTTAAAGTCGTGCTGTGTGTGTGTGTTGTAGTTACTGGCGTCCACACGTGGTGACAGTGATAAGGTCCAGACAGAGTTGGGTCGTCTGCATACGGAGAGCGAGAGCGCCAAAGCTGAGGTGCGAGAGGTTCTGCAGGCGTTAGAAGAACTTGCCGTCAACTACGACCAGAAGAGTCAGGAGGTGGAGGAGAAGAGTCTTCATAACAAACAACTCGCCGAGCAGCTCAGTCATAAGATGGTAAGACTTACACACTCATATTATTGACTTGTCCTGTGTCATGTGACTGTGAAGAATATATCTTTATTTTCTCCACGGCCGTAGAGTATAAGAATGAAAACACTCTGTCCAGTTTGAATGTTGCGTTTAACCCTTGGTCTTCTTTGCAGGCGAGTTTGATGGAGCTGGAGGCGGAGCTTGCTCAGATGCAGGAAGTGAGCTCACAGCAGAGGAAGCGTATTGCTGACGTGTTGAACGGACTGATGAAGGACCTCAGTGAGTTTAGCACCATCGTCGGCAATGGAGAAATCAAACTAGTAAGTCAAGACACTCATGTGAGATGATCTGAGAAAGAAAACACTTGAGCTTGTGTTATACTGCCTTCTAGTTGCTTTAAAACAGTTACTACATCATAAATATATAGCAGACACGTGTTTATATGATGTGCTTTCGTCTGACATGTAAACTGAGCTGAGTATATGATCTGTAGAGTATATCAGCTAGTAGCTGGTGATCAGCCTCCAGAAAAATCGTTATACCCAAACAATTGTGTGTGTGTTAATGTGAGTGTCTGCTGTCTCTGTGTGTGTGTGTGCGTGTAGCCGGTGGAGATCAGTGGAGCCATCGAGGAGGAGTTCACTGTAGCACGACTCTACATCAGTAAGATCAAGTCAGAGGTGAAGTCCATGGTAAAGCGCTGCAGACAGCTGGAAAACATGCAGCTAGAGTGTCATCGCAAGATGGAGGAGACCAGCCGAGAGCTCTCTTCCTGTCAGCTCCTTATCTCACAGGTGAGCTCTCTTCCTGTCAGCTCCTTATCTCACACGTGAGCTCTCTTCCTGTCAGCTCCTCAATTAAATCATTGTTTAATTTAAACAACCACATGCATAACATCAGGCAACAAACAACAGACCTGGCAGTGTTGGGATGAGGGGTGGGACCAGGGGCATTGCTAAATCTAAAGCTCTACTGGGGCACAGACCCCCATTACTTTATCTATCCCTAAACGATGTGTGCAACACAATGCAGAGCACGATACAAACTTCCCTTGCTTAAACCACTATCCCTACAGTGCAACAATGTTTAGGGTTAGGCTTGTGATGCTGGGATGAGGGCGGGGCTTGTGGTGCTGGGATGAGAGCGGGGCTTGTGGTGCTGGGATGAGAGCGGGGCTTGTGATGCTGGGATGAGAGCGGGGCTTGTGGTGTTGGGATGAGAGTGGGGCTTGTGATGCTGGGATGAGAGCGGGGCTTGTGGTGTTGGGATGAGAGCGGGGCTTGTGATGCTGGGATGAGGGCGGCGCTTATGGTGCTGGGATGAGAGTGGGGCTTGTGGTGTTGGGATCAGAGCGGGGCTTGTGGTGTTGGGATGAGAGCGGGGCTTGTGATGCTGGGATGAGGGCGGCGCTTATGGTGCTGGGATGAGAGTGGGGCTTGTGGTGCTGGGATCAGAGCGGGGCTTGTGGTGTTGGGATGAGAGCGGGGCTTGTGATGCTGGGATGAGAGCGGGGCTTGTGATGCTGGGATGAGAGCGGTGCTTGTGATGCTGGGATGAGAGCGGGGCTTGTGATGCTGGGATGAGAGCGGGGCTTGTGATGCTGGGATGAGAGCGGGGCTTGTGATGCTGGGATGAGAGCGGGGCTTGTGGTGTTGGGATGAAAGCGGGGCTTGTGGTGTTGGGATGAGAGCGGGGCTTGTGATGCTGGGATGAGGGCGGCGCTTATGGTGCTGGGATGAGAGTGGGGCTTGTGGTGCTGGGATCAGAGCGGGGCTTGTGGTGTTGGGATGAGAGCGGGGCTTGTGATGCTGGGATCAGAGCGGGGCTTGTGGTGTTGGGATGAGAGCGGGGCTTGTGGTGCTGGGATGAGAGCGGGGCTTGTGATGCTGGGATGAGAGCGGTGCTTGTGATGCTGGGATGAGAGCGGGGCTTGTGATGCTGGGATGAGAGCGGGGCTTGTGATGCTGGGATGAGAGCGGGGCTTGTGATGCTGGGATGAGAGCGGGGCTTGTGGTGTTGGGATGAGAGCGGGGCTTGTGGTGTTGGGATGAGAGCGGGGCTTGTGATGCTGGGATGAGGGCGGCGCTTATGGTGCTGGGATGAGAGTGGGGCTTGTGGTGCTGGGATCAGAGCGGGGCTTGTGGTGTTGGGATGAGAGCGGGGCTTGTGATGCTGGGATGAGAGCGGGGCTTGTGATGCTGGGATGAGAGCGGGGCTTGTGATGCTGGGATGAGAGCGGGGCTTGTGATGCTGGGATGAGAGCGGGGCTTGTGATGCTGGGATGAGAGCGGTGCTTGTGATGCTGGGATGAGAGCGGGGCTTGTGATGCTGGGATGAGAGCGGGGCTTGTGATGCTGGGATGAGAGCGGTGCTTGTGATGCTGGGATGAGAGCGGGGCTTGTGATGCTGGGATGAGAGCGGGGCTTGTGATGCTGGGATGAGAGCGGGGCTTGTGATGCTGGGATGAGAGCGGGGCTTGTGGTGTTGGGATGAAAGCGGGGCTTGTGGTGTTGGGATGAGAGCGGGGCTTGTGATGCTGGGATGAGGGCGGCGCTTATGGTGCTGGGATGAGAGTGGGGCTTGTGGTGCTGGAGATGAGGGCGGGGCTTGTGGTGCTGGAGATGAGGGCGGGGCTTGTGGTGCTGGAGATGAGGGCGGGGTTTGTGGTGCAGGGATGAAGGTGGTGTTGGGAACTGGTGGGTGGGGGAACGGGGGACTCGTCCACCTCATAATCTGTCTGCTATGACAACAATACAAGAGTATGAGAGAGTTTGAGTTCTTTTTTTCTGTGTGTGTGTGTGTGTGTGTGTGTGTGTGTGTGTGTGTGTAGCATGAGGCAAAGATCCGCTCTCTCACTGAGTACATGCAGAATGTGGAGCAGAAGAAGAGACAGCTGGAGGACAGTTATGATGCTCTGAGTGAAGAGCTCTACACACTGCAGAACTCGGGTAACACACACACACAGGACACAGATTTAAATACTGTACACACTGTATCTTGTGTCCTGTAACTATGGGATCAGAATTGTTTCAATATTATTTTTTAAATCTACATTTGCTATAAAGCAAACCATAAATTTATGTTAGACGTTCCACAAAAAGGAATGAAATTCACAAATAAATACAAGGAGATTTGCAAATTAAAAAAATTTTTACAAATATATTTTAATGACATTCATTTGTGGATTGTGTTCTGTGCATTTGTGGATTGCTCTCTGTGCATGACTTGATAACATCGTGCACAGACTAAGATTATTCAGGAATGGGATAAACCGAGATGACCGATGAAATGACATTTTATTTTAAAATATATGAATGACATACACATTTACAGTGCTGATGATTTCCATCACGTCTCATTCCTGTACAGAATGCAACAGAATGCTGCGATCGTACACCGACAGCTGCGGTTCAGCCGCGGGGTGCGCAATGCAAATGGGCTGCTTACCCAAGCAATATCAGACAAACAGATTATATTTTTATAATCGCAATTTATCACTTTGATAGCTAACGTTACATAAAGACAATAAAACGGGTGGCTGCATGGCAGCAGAAAAAATCAGTCCCCGTCACCAGGATTGTTAACACAGCCTGTGCACGCTGTTATCAAGTCATAAATGTTGCAGTCGTTTGTAATGGAGAGTGAATATAAACACAAGCATCATTACTGAACAGTAAAAAGAAGAGGCAATTCTCATTTCTTAGTACATCACGCATTTTAGACCACCATGTTGATGTTAGAAATGTTTCAAAATCCACAAATGCACAGAGATCGATCCACAAATGCACAGAGAGCGATCCACAAATGCACAGAGAGCGATCCACAAATGCACAGAGAGCGATCCACAAATGCACAGAGAGCGATCCACAAATACGCAGAGAGCGATCCACAAATGCGCAGAGAGCGATCCACAAATACACAGAGCGATCCACAAATGCACAGAGAGCGATCCACAAATACGCAGAGAGCGATCCACAAATACACAGAGCGATCCACAAATGCACAGAGAGCGATCCACAAATGCACAGAGAGCGATCCACAAATGCACAGAGAGCGATCCACAAATGCACAGAGAGCGATCCACAAATGCACAGAGAGCGATCCACAAATGAACAGAGAGCGATCCACAAATGAACAGAGAGCGATCTACAAATGCACAGAGAGCGATCCACAAATGCGCAGAGTAGTAATATACTATCATAGTATATTTATTCAGAATAATGAAACAATTCTGACCCCATATGTAACCCCCACTCTACTCCTAAAACAAACCATCACACAAACCGCTGACTGATACACACAATGTAGACGATCACAATGATACACACATGCAGTTCATCAGAGTGATTTTGGGTTGTTGTGTTTGCAGAGAGTCACACAGCAGATGAAGGAGAGAAGGCAGACAGAGAGGCTGATGGGAAGGTAAATGAACGTCTGCAGATGTTTCCAACATTAAAATGTCACAGCCTGTCCTTAACAAGACATGTCGCACGAGTGTTATCATATATGACATTAATATGATCTTCAGATGTAGTTCATGAAGTTTCTTCTCATGGCATTAACATGTGGATGATTAATGGTCATGATGAGATGATGTTGTGTTGTGATGTGTGTGTTTCTATAGAAGATGTCCGGTCGGCCTGCCGTTCATGTGGAGTCTCGTCAGTCTCAGCTGAGTCTCCTGCGAGATGAGATCAACGAAAAACAGCGACTCATCGATGAGCTCACTGAGTCAGTTCCATCATTCTCATAAACCACTAAACATTTCAATCTGAGCGTGATGAAGTCTGATGATGTCATATTCTGTTGTCCAGTAAGAATCAAGCTCTGGAGCTGGAGCTGGCTCATGTGCGGTCCAGTCTCACAAACCTGAAGATCCAAGACGAGACAAAGAGCGCCTGTCTGGAACAGCTGTCGTACGTCTCGCAAATACACATGAGAGAGTGATGGGATGGGATGTGATGTGATGTGAAAGCTCGGCTTTAAATGTGTCAAACATGTTTCATCTGCAGATTTCAGCAGGAGAGACACGCACAGTCTAAACAGGATCTTAAAGGTCTCGAGGAGACTGTTGTAAGTTTGACTTTTTCACTTTTGAGGTTCTTCCTTTATATATTTTTGCCATCTGAAGCACGCATCTCTGATGACTCGGACATCATTGACTAGACTAAATTCATAACAAAAGTGTTGTCCGTTTACCCACAAATCACAATTCTGTCAGCATTTTTTCTCTCATGTATGCCAGTCTCTCTTCAGTGGAGCACAAAAGAAGATATTTTGAGAAATGTGGTTTTGTGTTCATACAGTGGAAGTGTTACATGTATTCATTTATCAAAGCGAGGAGAAGAATAGAAAGAGCCACGTGACTGTGTAAGTGCTGAGAAACTGCTCTCAGTTTTAACACAGTTCATGTAGTTGTGTGTATTCATATATGGAAGAATGGAACAACAGAAATAAACAGACATTCTTCAAATGATCTCCTTTTGTGTCCTGCAGAAGAAAGTCATACAGGTTTGAAATACATGATGAAAGGAGCTCGTTTAAAGTGAAAGGTTAAATGGCTTCTGATTATTGACAGTATGATCATATGTGTAGTATTGTACTAGCAGTTATTAACATCCTGATTATTATCATTATGGGGATATATTTAGAGCTCATGTGTGTCAGGCTCTATAACGAATGTTTGTGAGATATTGAAAATTGTAATCATCCTGGGGTTGGGTTTTTATTAACATTCATATACAGTGAGATCCGTAAATATTGGGAAAGAGGCACATTTACCAAAAGATATTCAAGTTACAGTTATATAACGGATATGGTTTATTTCAAGTGTACTCGCATTCAGATTAGCAAAAATGTGGTTCACAGCTACAGCTTCCAAATGCAAACACCAGACGTAGAATCAACTCCAGACCTTTAACATGTTTCATTTATGAGGAAAATTAAATGGATGTGAATACACTGTAACTTGAATATATTTTTATTTGGTAAACAGCTGAAATAACACAAAATGTCCCCCTGTACAAATATTGTCTACATTTTTGAAGTCTCGTGTGTTTCTCTCTTTGTCTTAGGCCCGTGAACTCCAGACCCTCCACAACCTGCGCAAGCTGTTCGTTCAAGACCTCACGACTCGAGTTAAAAAAGTTAGTCGGCCATGTTAGCATCATGTCAGACCGAATCAATGTTTACTGTGCTGTAACTCAGAGATTTCTATTGACTAATGTACAGAGTACAGAAACTGGACCTGATGATAGTGGGGGGTCTAACACCCAGAAACAGAAGATTTCCTTTCTTGAAAACAACCTGGATCAGCTTACAAAGGTTCATAAACAGGTCAGCATGACAAATGCACACACATACAGCAAACACACACTGAACATCAAACAATACAGCAAACTATCAAAGTGCAGTAGATCCAAGCTTCCCTTCAGAGCGCTCTCTAAAGCCACACCTCCTCCAGAGCAGGGTGTGTATCGACAAAATATCAAAATGTAACAAAAGAAGAAACAGACATACAAAATACAAACAAACAGGTAAACAAGGTAAGAGAGGTAGTGTCCGATGGACTAACTGTGTGACTCAAGGCTTCAGACCGAAAGAGTCACCTTGAGTAACATGTAGTGAAGTATTATATATAACCATCAAATAAATCCAGAGCACACTCTAGTGGCGGAGATGACACATCAACAGAACAGAGAACAGACAAAGAAAAAAAGTGCACACTTCTCACAATAGAAACAAACGTGATCAACAAACAAACATACAATATAAACCATGCAATGCTGGAAAAATCTCTGATATCTTTGTCAATTTGACATAGTTCATACATATGGCATATCACATTTAAACCACCCACTTCCATTGTGGACAGAGGTAGCCAAAATCTTTACTCAAGTAAAAGTAAAAAGGATGCCATGAAAAAACTACTCAAGTAGTTAGTTACTAGTTACTTTGTATCTGATTATATTCTATTCATAACATTAATATGAATGCTGATATTTTATGTCATCAATATTTTTTATTATTAAAATCATAAGCAGATATATTTGCAATATACACACAGATACGAAAGAATAGACAAACACAGAAGAGACAAGCATTTCTGTGAATTTATCTAGTCCCTGTATTATTTGGAATAACAGACAATGTCAAACTAAAGTGAACCTGCAGAGTTTTGCGTTTACAGTGTTTTTAACTAAACTCAGAGGATTTCCTAAGACGATCTAGAACATCTGCGGTGCTCATATCAGGCACGTCCACACATAGACATCAAAAAGGGCCCCTGCCCTTTTCTTCCTTGAGTCCTTTTTCTGGGAAGTTTTATATTTAAAGAAATGATTATATATGCGACACATTCCCGCCCACGTTCTCTGGTTTGTTACATAGATTTGAGTGAACTAACATTTGGCCAATCAATCACTGGGAAATGCCCCAGTAAAAAGAGACGACAACCTTGAAATAAACGATCGCATTTCATAATCCCTTAAAATAAGGTCACGCAGTGTAACAAAGTAAAAGTACAGATTTTCAAGTATAAATATACTCAGGTAAGAGTAAAAGTACCCACTTTTAAATTTACTTTAAAAGTACATATTTTCCTAAATGTTACTTAAGTAAATGTAACTAAATAAATGTAGCGCGTTACTACTCACCTCTGATTGTGGATTTAAAATGATATTTTTATTATTATATTTTTATTAACTTAAAAAAAAACATTCTTAAGTTTAATCATTTAGACATGACCATGTTTAAGTTCTGCTAGTGCTCCTTTTGTCCAGTCAGATTCAGGGACATTTCCGGTTTTTGTTTTACCTCATTGAGATCAGTAGATCAAGAGACACACATGACCCCTCTCGCTCTTTCTCTCTCTCTCTCTCTCTCTCTCTCTCTCTCTCTCTCTCTCCTGTCGTGTAGCTGGTACGTGATAATGCAGATCTGCGCTGTGAGCTTCCGAAGTTGGAGAAGCGTCTTCGTTCTACGGCTGAGCGCGTTCGGGCGCTGGAGGCGGCACTGAAGGATGCTAAACAGGGTGCCATGAACGACCGCCGGCGCTATCAGCAGGAGGTTGAGCGTATACGTGATGCCATGCGGCTGCGCTATCCACTGCGCCGGCCCAATGCCGCTCAGATTGGTACAGAACATTACTGACCTCAAACACTGCAGGTTTTACTAATGTGAACTAACACACACTACTATACGCTTTGTTCATCACCTCTCACAGCGAAGCCAGTAAGACCC
Source organism: Oreonectes daqikongensis (assembly GCA_026939265.1). Classification (NCBI taxonomy): domain Eukaryota; kingdom Metazoa; phylum Chordata; class Actinopteri; order Cypriniformes; family Nemacheilidae; genus Oreonectes; species Oreonectes daqikongensis. The sequence continues at coordinate 404,626 of JAOTQM010000584.1, forward strand.
GGACATCACGTCACAGCCACCTCACCCACCAGCTTCTCCTCCACACGCTCGAGTAAACCCATCACATCATACAGCAATGCACTTTTCCAACAAGACGAGAAATCTGCTTTCCAAAAAACCAACACGTGAGCATCACCCTGTGTGTGTGTGTGTGTGTGCGTGTGCGTGTGCGTGAGATGTGTCTCTCAACGCTTGTCTGTGTTTCAGAGTTGGATACAGCACTGTGAGATCCATAGACATACCAAACTCCAGTCCACTCGACGTGGAGAACGGTGAGTGTGTGTGAGACGAGGGTTAGGGGATAGATTACATTATTAGCTTGATATCAGTTAAAGTCTATGAAATGTTCCCACTGTAGTATAGTAATGCAATAGTGATACAAGTGCATTTATACAACAGATGGATGGCACAAGTGTGTAGATAAATCGGAAACAACATCGGAGTGTTTTTAAACTCTCTGGTTTTTCAAGGAAATGGGGAACTACTTTCTTCCGCCATGAATTCCAGACCAGCGCAGTTAAAAAAGTTTGTTTACAGTAGCACGTCCTCGTTCTCCCTCTGTCTGTATATATGGCGGGTCGCAATCAGGGGCAACGCTAGGGGTGGGCGAAAGGGAACTGAAGTCCGGAAAGTTTTTAGTAAAGCCCCAAATATTTTTATTACCATTCCCTGTATGAGTAACTTAGGGGCAGTCTTTTGCAATGGGTATTTTAAATGTAGACGCTATGCTAGCGCTCAAATACACTAAATTCATAACAAGCCCATTTTACTTTCATGTACAACACTATAAACAATACAATTTTCACACAAAATATATAGGCCTATTATATAAATATGTCTTGACATTTTGAAATCAGAGTATTAATTTGGTCTGGTTTATTCTGTAGGCTCTGCCTCTTTTTAAATGATGTGCAGTAGCAAATCTGCTGTCACCTTCACTTAAATGCATAGAAAGTATTTTAACACATTTACATTTGTGTACAAATGCAAACACGTTTAAAACTAATCCATAAATGTAAATGTTATCTATGGCCCTAGTTACATTAGGCTACTACCAAAAAATGTTTTTACCTACTGTTAATGCTAAGTCAAACTGCTTCACAGTTTTTACATTTGTGCTCAGATAAAAAAGTTTGCGCTCACAGAAATATTTTTTTACTCAATGTTGTAAAAAATTTGAGGGAACATTGGTTGCGGTGCTCATGTGGTGCGTCACGCTCTTTATTCCTATAGCACGTCAGTGCTGAAAACCCATCCATCTTTTGCCAGACTCATGCAACTCATGGTTAGATTAGATTAGATTCAACTTTATTGTAATTACACATGTACAAGTACAAGGCAACGAAATGTAGTTTAAGTCTAACCAGAAGTGCAATAAGCAAGTGCAGAATATACAGTTGTGCATAAATACAGAATAAAGCAAAAATTATAAAGAATTTACAAGTGGGAATGTACTATGAACATTATATACAAATGGTTATTTACTAAAAACAGAAATTTACTAATGGATATGTACAATATAAATTAGACTATGTAGAACAGTTGTGCAAATGAATATAAAGTGTGCATAAATGATGGACAGCAGCTATTAAGTTAAAGTAAACAGTGCAGTAGATGAGTTATTGCAGTATTCAGTACATAGTACTGGAGTGCAATGATGAGGTATATGTGTAATAGTTCAGTAGTGCAAGTAACATTAGTACATAGTACTGGAGTGCAAATGATGCAGTATAGTATAAATAGTCCAGTAGAGCAAGTAAACATGTAGTACATGTGTAGACAGTCCAGTCGTGTGCTTGACAGGCCTGTAGTGCAATAACAAAACAATATAGCAGCATTAAGTTAGAGGTATATGAGGGGGTTGTGGAATCAGTGGGGGGTAGAGTTCAATAGGCAGACAGCTCTGGGGAAAAAAGCTGTTTTTCAGTCTGCTAGTCCTTGTCCGGAGGCATCTGAGGCGCCTGCCGGAGGGCAGGAGAGAAAACAGTCTGTGAGCAGGATGAGAGGAGTCCTTAAGAATGCTGCAAGCTTGACGCAGACAGCGTTTCCTCTGGATGTCCTCCATGGATGGAAGTGGAGTCCCTGTGATGCGTTGGGCGGTTTTCACCACCCGCTGCAGTGCCTTGCGCTCTGCAACAGAGCAGCTCCCATACCAGACTGTGACACAGTTGGTTAGGATGCTCTCTACTGCGAAGCGGTAGAAGTTCACCAGGATAGCTGAAGACAGTTGGTTCTTCTTCAGGGTCCTCAAGAAAAAGAGGCGCTGGTGAGCCTTCTTGACCAGGCTGGAGGTGTTGGTGGTCCAGGACAGGTCCTCCGAAATATGGGTCCCCAGGAACTTGAAGCTGGAGACACGCTCAACAGCCATCCCGTTAATGTTGATGGGGTCATGTGTGCCTCCTCTCTCCTTCCTGAAGTCCACGATGAGCTCCTTTGTCTTGGAGGTGTTAAGGAGCAGGTTGATGTCTGAGCACCATGTGGCCAGGTGCCGGACCTCCTCCCTGTAGGCAGTCTCATCGTTGTTGCTGATGAGACCAAACACTGTAGTATCGTCTGCAAACTTAATGATGGCATTAGATCCATTCACAGGCCTGCAGGTGAGTGTGAAGAGGGAGTAGATAAAGGGGCTCAGAACTCAGCCCTGTGGTACGCCAGTGTTAAGTGTGATGGTGGTGGAGCAGATGTGGCCTGACCTAACAAGCTGAGGTCTGTTTGTCAGAAAGTCCATAATCCAGTTGCAAATGGAGGTGTTAATGCCCAGGTTCCCAAGTTTGGTGATTAACTTGGAAGGGATGACAGTATTGAATGCAGAGCTGAAGTCAACAAACAGCATTCGTGGATAAATGTTTATATTGTCCAAGTGTGAGAGTACAGAGTGCAGTGCTATGGAGACGGCATCTTCTGTGCTCCTATTGCTGCGGTAGGCAAACTGGTATGGGTCCAGTGTGGACAGAAGGGAGTCCTTTAGGTGAGCCAGGACCAGCCGCTCAAAGCACTTCATAATAATAGGTGTGAGTGCTACAGGGCGGTAGTCATTCAGGCACGTTGGGCTAGAGTGTTTCGGCACTGGCACAATGGAGGTAGATTTAAAGCATGCTGGCACAGCTGCTTGGGCGAGGGACAGGTTGAAAATATCCGTAAAGACCCCAGCGAGTTGCTCTGCACATGCCCTTAGTACACGACCGGGGATGTTGTCTGGTCCAGCAGCCTTTCGTGCGTTGATCCGGCTCAGTGCCGTGTAGACATCTGAGGAGGTGAGTGTGATGGTTGGGTGGTCATCTAAGGGTCTTATTGTCTCTCTCGAAGCGAGCATAAAAGTCATTAAGCTCGTTTAGGAAGACAGCATCTGTTGCTACGGGGGTGGAGTGGCTGGGTTTGTAGTCGCTGATGGCCTGGATGCCCTGCCACATGCGTCGAGGATCAGAGTTGGAAAAGTGCTCCTCTAGCTTTAGTTTGTAGCAGTGCTTGGCCTTTTTGATGCCCCTCTTCAGATTTGCCCTGGAAGTGTTGTAGGCCTGTGCATCACCTGAGCTGAAGGCAGTGTTGCGTGACTGCAACAGGAGGCGCACTTCCTTGTGCATCCATGGCTTTCGATTTGGGTATGTAGTGATCTGCTTCTGGGTTGTAACACTGTCTATGGTGACGTTAATGTAATCCAGTACAGAGGAGGTGTAGCTGTCTATGTCCGTATGAAAGCCACAGGTGGCCTGAGAAGCAAACATACTCCAGTCTGTGTTGGAACCTGTCCTGGAGTGTGGAGTCTGCCCCCGCAGGCCACACTTTGATGGTCTTCACTGATGGCTTCACACGATTGATGAGGGGTGCATACTTGGGGGTGAGGAACAAAGAAAGGTGATCAGATTGACCCATGTGGGGGAGGGGGGTCACGGCGTAAGCTTCAGCCATGTTTGTATAGACATGGTCTAAAGGTTGCTTAGAAACGGCAGAAGGCACGACAGCGCAAGCTCCCGATCGCTTTGACAAAACGAGAAAGCAGCGGGCTCACGTTTTTAGATGCGAAATGTGTATTCTGACATATTTTTGAATGTCTATATGGGCTAAGCCCCGGATCTTGAGTCACCCTAGAACCGCCCCTGGTCGCAACCAACTTGTTCAGGTGCATACCGCCACCTACTGTAACAGTCGAAAGTTGACAGAGCAATTTCTGTTCTGCAAACCCCTGGAGTCCTGCCTTGCATTTGTTTTACTTTTAGTTTAGTGCTTAGAGTGGCAGCGTGATACAAACGGTGAAGCGGTTCCCATGATGATACTGGTTGAATGGCTCTCAACCAATCAGATTCGAGAACCAGAAATAACTGTTGTATAATGTAGTGTAGTGTGTGTGTAATGTAGTTTATTTTTCATCTGAGCTGATGGTGTCAGAGAAATGTTGACTGAAAATGTACTTACCTGTGAATGATAATCTGTCTTTGTGTTTTTTACAGGAAACAGCACAGATATAAATGATAACAGGTGAGTGTCATAGTTTCACAGGAATGCTCACATCCAGTGTACTTGACATATACCGACTGTGTGTGATGGTGTGTTTCAGGAGTGATGTTCACTGTGGCAGTGTGCTGGATGACGCTTCTCGAATCTACATCATGCAGCAGGGCACAGCAGCCAGTTAATCCACTGATGTATGCCAACACGCACGCGTGCTCACACAGATACACGCACACACACTTTTTATACTGTTCCAATGGTACAGTATTTTCTGTACCACACCTTTAAACCTGATCCTTTCTGCATTTCTACATGTTCAGATAAACATCATTTAGTACATGATTAGATTTATAATCAGTTTACATTTACAGCTGATGAAGTGATGTAATGACATGTTGTTTGTTTCGTTTGTTTTCTGCAGATATTCCACATGTCAGATGTGTGCATGCAGCCGTTGAGCTCTCGTCCCGCTCTCTCTCTCTCTCTCTCTCTCTCTCTCTCTCTCTCTCTCTCAGATTCCATGTGTGTGTACCGTCTTATATTCTACACAATACTCTCAGTCATATCATGAATGCTGTCTCTTGTATCTCACTGTTGCATGTTTGCTTTGTTTAGTCAGAAAACAGCACATAAGGTTGTAAAGTAACGCTCACATAGTTCTTGGAACACACACATCTATATTGCTCGCATTATAACACAGAAATCATTTCCCTTTAGTCTTGCTGAGCCTTAAAGACAGACAAATACACACATTTAGATCCACATATGTGTCATTGTGTAGATTTGGATACATATAAGTACTGACTACCTCCAAAATTGTTTGTTTTTCCATCACAAATGTTATCAGTGGAACATATCTTGCTGAAGTTTGTTTATACAAATGTCCCAAATGCTTTAGTTATTTTGCCAAAACACTGACCAATCACAGCTCAAATGTCTCAGAAAATCCTGATCAGCCAATCAGGATGAGAGAATCAAGAGCGTTTAGGTTCGTCTAATCTCTTCTCTTGTCCTCTGATGTTTAATATTCTTCATTCCTCTCAAGTTGAAGCGGTTTATTTAAAGCAAGACAATTCCTGAGCGAAGCCGTATAAACGGATGATTTCATATCATAGATTTCACTGTCATTGAAATGTATTTTGTGCTTTAATCCTGCAAACCTTTACTGTCACTGTTAGAAGAGACTTCAGACGAAGAGTCGTGTGCAATAGCTCCTGACTTACACAACATATCTCTATTAAAGGATATTTTATGTACAGTGTGGCAGGATCCCCCAAATAAATGTCATTTAAAGAAAGCTGTGACTTCTCATTTAGATTTTCAGCTGAACTGACCCTGTAACCATTTCATCAAATTGTGTAAATAAAATGCAAATGAGGGTTTAATTGAATGTGGTACTGTTGCCTCCCGCCAGTGTGACGTTTGTCTGGTTTGAGTCAGCTGAATGTGTGTTTGTTTCTGATCGATGGATCCTCAGACAAAAGTGCCTCGTATACAACAGTTTTTACACAGTCACGTGCGAGTGTGGTGCACTGTAGCCTACACATACAGTATTTATGCTAAGATTACTTTTATTACAGTCTATAAATTGTTGCTCTATAAATCCATACATTCACTTATTCCATCATTTAATTAATCATCACAGCTACTAATGACCCACCATGTTATGATACACATCGCCTTCTGTTGACCTCAGATGAACCCTTCAGAAGATGCCACACTTATCGATGCTTCTGCCATTTTGAAACGGTCCCCATTTTCGAGCTCTTGAGTGTTCACCAGCACATATATAAATAACTATGGCTCATTAGCATCTGTTTCTATGTGCCGCTATACGTAGGTCGTCCGCCATATTGGAACGGTGCGGGCTGGTCCGTTAACACTCAAGAGCAAGCTGACTGTGTATGATTATGAAAACATATTTATTGTTGTGTAAACTCAAACATATCTGCTACTAACACATGAAAACAACAAAAGGTTATCCCATTTTTCGAGAATTAAATCCCGGTGGTTTGCACAGCCATTGATGGTATACCACATAATAACTGTAAAAATGTTTTTATTAAATAGAATAATTATGAATAACTTGATAGGTATTTTATTAAATATTTCAAATTAAACAAGATTAAACAAATGCTGATTCAAAATAATACCTCATAATAAAATTATAATAAATTACGTGTAATACAGGTGATTTCATTTTTCTTCCAATTGCGCCAATGAAATAAGAACGTTTCTAACGTTAGCCGCTATAAAGTAATGTCATCACATAATGTTCTCTATTTTAAAAGAGAAGTGACCGTAAATATCAGCATTATCATGTGTTTAAAGCATTGAAGAAACAGCTTAATTTAGAAAGTTAGTTCAGTGAGTCTGCTATTTTATTCCTACAGTTTATTCCTACAGTTTCTCCTGACGGGAGGCTTATTTAGATTAGGCCTATACGCTTCAACTAAGTTATGGTGCAACTCACAAATATTTAGTGCGTAAATTGTAACTAGTGCTTAAGTAAAACTAGGCTAAGTTGTAACTTACGCACATCTGGTGCAACCGGCATCTCTCTGGTAAGTTAACCTGTCAAGATGTAGAATCAAGTAGCCTACTTTGCACCGTCATCCAAACAAGCAGACATTTTTTTAAAAGGCAAGTGGACATATACGATGCGCCCCAACGTGAAGGCGGCACACTGCGAAGGCCGCATTTGAAGGCTGTGAGGTTTATTACTTTTATCTAAGGTTTTATTTCAGACAAGCAACCGTTGCATTACAAGGTACATTTAAACCGTTACATTGTGAGGAGTAAATGTAAATTGTATAGTGTTGTTTTTACTAAAATAAATAAGACAGCCGACTTATGCAGCTTTCCAATGCGACCTTCGAAATGCGAAGCCTTCCCATTGGGTCGCATCTACGCACGCACGCACACACACACACACACGTTGGTTTTTCTATCCCTGTGGGGGTTTTCCTTAGGCTTAATGATGTTTATATCATACAAACTGTATATTCTTTTCCCTAACCCTACACCTACACCTAAAGATCATAGAAAACATTTTGCATTTTTAGATTTTCAAAAATGATCTTTATGTACGATTTATAAGCTTTTGTACCCGTGGGGACTTCAATTTTGGTCCCCACAGTGACACGAGTCCCCACGAGTTGGTGTGTATTCAGGTTTACGTCCCCACCAGCATATAAAAACCAAAAGCACACACACACACAAAATGGTTTCACCATCACTACGTCATAAATTTGAAATTGTGAAATGATAAAGTCTGGCGTAAATTGTGTTTTTTAATCTCCACCTCAATGTTCATAGTTATGACTTTTTAATGTCATAATCTCAATGATTTACTAAAGCACTTTTATATGTGCCGCAGTGCAGGTAAAAGGATGGTAATAGACTCCAATAGAAAATTCTGTCATACTCACCCTTAGATTGTTCCAACCCTGTAACAAAGAAAGATATTTGTAAGAATGTCAGTAACCAAACGGATCTCATCCCCCATTGACTCTCGTGGTAGCCTATTTCCCCTAGTATGGCAGTAAATTGGGAATGAGATCTGTTTGGTTATTGACATTCTTACAAATATCTTTCTTTGTGTTCAGCAGAACAAAGATATTTTTACAGGATTGGTTGGAACAATCTTAGGGTAAGTTAATGCTGACATTTTTGGGTGGAGTGTCCTTTTAACAGCAGTGTTTCTACTAGTGTGGTGGAGCACGCAGTAAATAGTACGCAGTACGCAGCAAAAAGCGAGGCGGGGCCAGCGCGCTCTGACGTCAGAAAGGTCGTGGGTGAGAGGTGATTTTGTTGTCTTTGTAAGAGTGGAGCTCGATCACGCAGCCGTCGTGTCTTCCCTCTTCCCCGAATCCTCTCAAAACTCCCTCCCGAACCCTCCGAACCTTCCCCTTTTACCCTCCGGACCCTCCACCCCTTCCCGGAGCGCGCTTCAGGTGAGGCTTCGGCGCGTTTAACGCGGGCGCGACGGGCCTGTAGGCCGCGCGATACGTTCACTAGCCCCGTGCTAATCGCTCGCGTCTTATCTCCTGTGAAATCTGCGGCTCGCGAAGCACGTATTATGTAAACGTGTCGTGTAAATGATGCAGTAAGGCTTGTGAAGGCGCGTTAGACGCGTTTGTGTCGTTTAAAGACGAATGTGCTGTTATTTCAGTGTGTTACGCAGCTGGTAAACACGCGCTGCGTTAAGCGGACAGCTTCTCCATTTATATACATGTTTAATTCCATCTGATATACATGTTTGTCAGTCATCTGAATATTTTAGTGATGAGCAGCTGTATTAAATGAATGTTTCTTTAAATGAGTCGATGATTGTGTGATCGATGAATCGTGTATATCGTCGTATCGCGATGAGATCTTGTATTGGTGAATCCAACACGGTTTGTGATGATGAAATGTATCACGATGGTAATATTATGACATGAGTGTTTGTTGTTTGTGTGTTGTGATCAGGGTGATCGTCGCTGAGTACAGCTCCAGGTGTCGTCTCATCTCGTCTCATCATGGACTCTGGTGTGATTGAAGGAGGACTCAATGTCACTCTCACTATCAGACTGCTCATGCACGGCAAAGAAGTGGGCAGCATCATCGGGAAGGTGCGTCTCTTCTCGCGGACAACTGTGTTACATCATACATTATCATCCAGACAGCTCTCTTCTTTGGTCCAGATCTGATAAATTACCCATCATGCACAGCAGGTCACATGAGGTGTAGCAGTGTTTGCAGCGCTGCAGTGTCATGGGCACGGTTTAATAATGACTCTGTTGTCGTTTACATTGATAGTGAATGAACAGAATGAAGCCTTTAATAGAGATGCACCGAAATGAAAATGTATGGGTTTTTTCCACTATTTCACTCCTATTGCACTCTTATTCAATGGCCTACTACTGACTGCTGAAAGAATGCAGTGTATTCTGCTCGTCTACAGCAAAGCATTTCATTAACGTGTGTCATTCAACATAAGGCAAAAATGATATAAAGAAGCAATGCACGCTGAGGCTGACTGACAACCATTTCAGTTCACGTGTCTCTAAACTCCGTCCACAAAAGCTGACTGTTCTCTCAGAAGGTGATGCACAGACATAGCTTGACATTCCAAGTTGTTTTAGTACAGGGAACTGTGTGCACGGCACGCCACCACTGTATGATGACGGGCTTTATTCTTTTTTTTAGAATATGACCTCAGTCCTTCTGGTTTTCACAGTATAGTGGATTATTTTGGTCCTCTTGAGCACTATAGTGTTCTCAGACCCTGTATTGTTCACACCATAACTTCAGAAGAACTCAGACCCCAGTTTTCTGTGCAGCAATGGATTTTTGCTATTCAAGACTTTATATAAAGTTATTATTTTTAGTATCATAAATTAACAGCAATTTTATATAATATATATATATATATATATATATATACATGCGCGCTCACACACACAGTTCGTTTTAAATTACATAAGCTCATTTTATTATATAAAAAGAATGGGTTAGTAAATGTTGACATTAGTCAAGATTATGTTGTAAATGTGATGTTCATTAGTAGATCATATTTATGAATGTAGGGTTAAAAATGAAAGTAGTGATCTTCCCAAAAAATTACTAGCAACTCAGATAGACCTATACATTTATTTATAAATATTTCATTATTGAAATTAACAAAAAATATAATAAACTGAAATAAATGTCCTTTTTTAAGATTTCTTTTTTGGGCATTTTGCATTTATTTGTTTAGGGCAGTGAGATTAAGCCACAGGAAGTGAAATGGATGAGAAAAGGGGGTGGGATCGGGAAAGGACCCGAGTTGCCCAAAGCGCAACTGTGCCACATGTCGGGGCACTTGCCCACAAGGCTATCGGCTCTGACCATCAAATGTACATTTTATTTAGAATATAAACCACCATTAGCTGTTATCGCGAAATTTTCAACTTGTCTAATTTGTGATGAGTGTTGGTGTTTCGGTACTTCATCGGTCCGCAGCAGTGCACTGTTCTTATCTTTGTCTGCAGTGTCTAAAGAAGCCAACTTTAACCTGAGCATGTACTGTAGATAAAGGATATTAACTTGACAATCGTATGCTGACTCGAGTGAATATGTATGCTAACAAATGTAGTCTGGATTTACTTTAGTTTTGTGTGCATAAATGCTCATAGCTGCAGGTACGGAAAATCTCCAGGTACACGTCAAAACGAAACGCAAAGCTGACTGGGACTTCACTGCTTTCACATGTCATGAAGAAATAGAACCACAAACAAACCTCCAGAGGTGGTCTGGGCCGATACCACTTTTTCATCGATACAGATACTGATCCAATATCATCTCTATCGCCCTTTTAATCAATTCAGCTGTTAATAACACATTTGTCAGCCATACAAAAAGCATCATGCTAAAACAGAGCTACAGAGCTCTGAAATGAAATATGACTCAGTTGTGCAATACTGCTGCTCATATTTATTTGACAAATGTTTTATTTAAAATAATTCCAAACAGCGTACATGATAACGACGGACAGGTCTCATCCAATGTTCCCTCTTATTTTTTTACAGCACTGAGCAAAAAAGTATTTTTATTTTTTCTCTGAGCACAAATGTAAAAACTGTAAAGCAGTTCAACTTTGCATTAACAATATGCAAAAACCCCCCACACATTTATGTAGTAGCCTCATGTGCAGGGACATAAGGAATTCAACATTTTGGAAAAATCTGTGTAATTCCATGGAAAGTTTTAAATGTGTTTGCATTTGTACACAAACGTAAATGTGTTAAAATATTCCCTGTCTATGCATTTAAGTAAACTGTAACCAAATTAATACTCTGATTTCAAGATGTCAAGACCATATTTACATAGTAGACCTATATATGTTGTGTGGAAAGTATTTATTTTGTTGTTTATAGTGTTAATATGTTCTTCTGATGAATTTAGTGTGTATTAAGTTACACTTTTCTTCATGTTTTCACACATTTAGTTCTGCTGCTCTTGTCAAGCTTTACGGCATGTTGCCATGACAGTTAAGGTCCGTGATGGTATCGGATCGGATTGTACTCCCCGACTTTTACGATATCCGATTCACTCATTTTCGCCAGTATCGGACTAATATTGATACTGAATATTGGATCGTCCCAGCCCTACTTTTAGGGGGGTCTGAGATCACTTGGATTGTTCAGATATAGACACTGAACTGCTCCGAGAGCGTTTGGAGGGCTCAAATGAACTATGTGGAAAAACACCTTTACACCTGCGCTTCTCTCACAGTTTGAAATTCTTCCACACACTGCTCGCTCTCTCGCTCTCTCTCTCTCTCTCTCTCTCTCTCTCTCTCTCTCTCTCTCTCTCTCTCTCTCTCTCTCTCTCTCTCACTCTCACTCTCACTCTCACTCTCTCTCTCTCACACACACACACACACACACTGATGTCTTCATGTTGTGTTTACAGAAAGGTGAATCGGTGAAGAAGATGCGAGAGGAGGTGAGATGTCTGGTTTTATTTGTAATGAAGGTTTGTCCTGATAGCGTGTGTTAATCTGTGATGTCATCATTGATTCTTCAGAGCGGTGCCAGGATCAACATTTCTGAAGGGAACTGCCCTGAGCGCATCATCACCCTCGCAGGACCCACCACTGCCATCTTCAAAGCTTTCTCCATGATAATAGAGAAACTGGAGGAGGTGTGTGACGCTTATGAATGGACCGAGAGCTTGTCAGTGGGTTTTTATTATAAAGGGTTGTGGCTTGTGTGTGTGTTTTATCAGGACATCAGCAGCTCCATGTCTAACAGTACAGCGACGTCTAAGCCTCCGGTGACGCTGAGGATCGTGGTGCCTGCCAGTCAGTGCGGCTCTCTGATCGGCAAGGGCGGCTGTAAGATTAAAGAGATTCGAGAGGTGAGCACACACACACACACACACACACACACACACACACAATATAAGAGCACTCTTCACAATAACGTGTGTGTGTGTGTGCGCAGTCGACCGGAGCTCAGGTGCAGGTGGCAGGTGACATGCTGCCCAACTCTACTGAGAGAGCCATTACTATTGCTGGAACTCCTCTGTCCATCATCGAGTGTGTGAAACAGATCTGTGTGGTGATGCTGGAGGTACATCATGTCTCACTCTGGCTCATTCTTCATCTCTGAATAAAGAATCATTTCACTCATCATCATCTCTCTTTATCTCCTCAGTCTCCTCCTAAAGGTGTGACCATCCCTTACCGGCCCAAACCCTCAGGATCGCCTGTCATTTTTGCAGGAGGACAGGTGTGTGTTTGTGTGTGTGTGTGTGTGTGTGTTCCCTGCAGCCGATCTCAAGTCAGTGTCAATGTAAAATACAGTGGCAGTACAGTCTTGTCACATGAACATCTTCGTATAAATATCCAAACATTCAATAAAAATGCAGTGTGTTTACTGTACAGATGCACGATATACTGTGAAGTTATACCTCCAGGAAATAATCCCTGTGTGCGAGCGTGCGTGTGAAGGACAACAGTGAGAGCAGCTGAGAGGTTTTGATGGACAGATATTTGTTTAGCTGTCTCAGTTTTGATGTTGATTGTGTTTTGCAGGCTTATGCGGTGCAGGGACAACATGCCATTCCTCAGCCTGATGTGAGTCATTTTCACTCTCATCAGTATGTGTGTTTGTGTTGTACATGTATGTATGTGTGTTGTTGACATCATGATGCGTTTTTCTGCACAGCTCACTAAACTTCATCAGTTGGCGATGCAGCAGAGTCCATTTCCTTTGGCTCCCAGTAGCCAGGGCTTCACTGGTAACCACTGTTTCTATCTCTCTCACACACACACAGAAGCACAGCATCATCTAATGTCTGTCTGTGTGTCTGTCTTCAGCTGGTATGGATGCTGCTGCGCAGACAGGCTCTCACGAACTGACCATTCCAAATGACGTGAGTGTGTTAAACCTCAACATTTCTGATCTCGATCTTTCATATGTTTTCATACTGCTAGGCTGGAAACGGCATGAACAGGTGTGTCAGTGCTATGTACCAGTGACCTGAAAGCATTATACAGGACGGCTGTAGTTTACTGAAGAGTTTGTACTGTTTGTGTGAACTGATGATGTCTGATTAAACTTCTGACAGTTGATCGGCTGCATCATTGGCCGTCAGGGTGCAAAGATCAATGAGATTCGTCAGATGTCAGGGGCACAGATCAAGATCGCCAATCCAGTGGAGGGATCGACCGACCGGCAGGTGACCATAACCGGTTCACCCGCCAGCATCAGTCTGGCCGAGTACCTCATCAATGCAAGGTAACGTTCGAAACAACATTCTGATGATCGTAAACGCTTTTGGGTTTATTTCTACGTCTCTCTCATATTGACTCTGATTGCAGACTCTCATCTGAGGCGACAGGACTGGCTGCCAACTGATGCTTTCCACTCCCCCTCCCCACAGGCCATTTTCTTCCTCCATCATCATCATCGTCATCACACATTTACACTCTCTAAGTGCTAAAAGAAACCCAAGTATTCTCAGCCTGTCCTTTCCTTTCACCCACCCAAACTATGCTTCACGGATATACACAAGTATTTTATTTATTTATTTCATGGAAATGTTTTTAAAATCCCTTTGCGTACAGTTTTTAATGTCTTTTTTTCTTCAATGCATATTCTGTCAGTTAACATATAACCATAAGAAAGTGACCGTGGAGAAAGTGGAAAAATCTGAGAAGACACCAATGTTTTTATGTCAGATTTTTCTTATAAAATCCGAAAAAAAACAATAATAAAAACGAGCAACTAAAATATGCTAGATTGACCGCTTTCCCTCTATCAGACATTAATTTATTTTAATTTAACTCTGGGAAGTTACAGATGTTTTAAAATCTGAGAAATGAGCCGTAGACGACGAGCTCAGATGAATCAGATCGCTTTGAATCTGTACGGTGATTCACGTATCTAAAGAATCTCTTTGTATTTTTTTTGGTCTTTGAATATTTGTCATTCCTCTTTTTTATCCTGAAGTTGGAGATTTTGATAGAGGGAGGGATGAGAGATGAGAGTCGCTGTAGATTCTGCAAAAATGACATTACTGATACTGAGTTGAAAATATTTCTTTTAGAGAGAATATTTTTTTTAACGTCGTGGTGTGGAGGATTCCAGGTGGACATGTTTATTTGATGATGCGACTGAGTTACTGATCAATGAAAAGACTAGAAGGAACTTTCTAGAATTAACACTAGTTTCCTGTCTACTCTGCTTGAGTAATAGTTTTGTTTTGTATTATTATTATTATTATTATTTCTTGCAGGAGGAAGGAAAATATAAAACATTTTTGTGCACGTTTTCAGAATATTGTAGATTTGGAGTGCAGCAGGAATGAAGAATTAAACATGCAAAATTAAAACATGAAATGCTGAAACTATGGAATGAACTCTTGTGCTTTTATTTGTGTGTGTGTGTGTGTGTGTGAGAATAATGCAGCGTTCCTGAGATCTGGCTTGTTTTCATGAGCAGAGAGAGCTGTTGTCATAAATCACAGCACATAGAGATCATGTCATAAAGATAAACACATGTTGTCTGTCGTGACAGGACTACTGCACATTATATATCAGGTAGACCACAAGCCTTTATGGTGCACCCATCAGAACACCCAATAAAGCCTCATATTGAAGATGTCAATAAAATGTGTTTAAATGAAAGTTACTCATGGTATTGTGGAAATGACCCCAACTGAAATGAATGAAAAATCTAAAAGTTCAATTCCCACTCAGATATTAAGTCCCGCTACTAGAGGACAAATGCAGAATGGATCAAACTTTTCTTTTTTCTCTAGACTTCTATGTATCAGTTTACTCAACCCTTAGAGAAACATCTGCAGGACATTAGATATGATCACACACGTGTAACTGCAACAGAAAGTGATTCGATAGAATCGGACACAAACTCTTAAGAAATAAAGGTGCTTAAAAGCTTCCATAGAAGACGACACACAAGAACCAGTTATTCTTCCACAAAGAAGCATTCAAAGGTTGTTTAAAGAATCATCTTTTTATAATCTGATTAAAGATTTGAAAGGTTCTTTATGGAACCATTTAGACAAAGAAGATTCTTCTCTATGGCATCACTGTGAAGCACCTTTATTTTTAAGAGTGTATGAAGGTACAAATCTCATTTGTCTTTAGCTCTAAGATCTTCTCATATTCATGTTTTAATAATGATGATCAGAAACATCTGACAATGCACACAATCATGTATTCCTGTCTTATGACGGTCCTCTCTTTTGGATCTACTTGTGGGACTTCAGATGTAAAGGCCAATCCGAGCTCCGCATACTTTGGTGCGATGTGGACAGGAAAGAGTGATGATGGTTAATGATGGTTGAGGCGTTTCATCTTTCTCCTAGCGAAGCTGTCGTTTCTGTTTCACGATGTGCTGCACTATCCTGCGCGGATTTCTTCCAGTGAAATGCGTTCCCAGTCACTCGAACAAAGATGAAATGTGTCCTTATAACGTTTCTTTTGTCCACCATTGGATCGACTACCTTCAGCTGGGAGTACAGAATCTATTTAGGGAGATGCGACCTGGGTCTTTTTGATGTTTTATTTTAGGCACGGGGCTCTGATGGGGGTGTCCAACCCTGCTCCTGGAGAGCTACCATCCTGAAGACACACCTGAAGCATCTGATCAAGGTGTTCAGGGTTGCTTGATAATTCCAGACAGGTGAGTTTGCCTTAAAATCTCAGCCTTGTTGTTCCTAAGGCTCCTGATGGTGTCTTGAACCTCTATTATAGTTGGAGGGTCCCCCATGTCTTCTCTGATGGGATTGAGCTGTCCCTGTTCTTGGAAGTGCTCTTCCATCTGGATTTCAGGAGCCCTTCGCGTCCACCAAGAATGATTTAGCTCCCTTACTCGCCTCTGGAGTGAGCCATGCAGCCTTATGATGTATTATTCACCTTATTCTGTAAATACAGTAAACATTCAGCAGGAAGCGCTGCTCCTCTGCACTAGAAGTAAAGGAAAGACTGCTGCTTTCACATTTTCATATTACAGGAAACCTTTTGTCAGAGTCTACAAAATGATGATTTATAGACGGCTGAATATGAATATACTGTGATGCTATTTTAAATGATCCACAGATCCGCAATGATCCGTGTGTGTGTGTGTGTGTGTGTGTGTGTGTGTGTCCTGAACTGAACACGTGTGCATGTCTGTCAGAGAGAGAGAGAGAGAGAGGGGTGGGGGGGTCTTATTACTCTTGGTCATTCTCCATCTGTTTAAAACACTCATGTACTTGTGTTTGTTCGGTTCGGTTCAGTCCGGTTGTTAATCGGTTAACTTTGATAAGTCTCAGTCAAACAGCAACTACATGACAATAATTGTGCGACTGCATCTTCAAGTCATTGCAAACACTGGATTTTAGTATCGCACACACATCATAAACAGGTATGTGTGTTTGTGTGAGTGACTCTATTCATTAATGTCTTTTCTAATAATAAATATATGAACATTTCAATGCAAGAATATAAAGTTTGAGCAGAATCTCAGGTACAGAAATCTCTCTGCTGAGAGATCCTAAGTTTAGAGATCTCAGATAGAGTTTCTCCACCACAAATAGAAACTGTGTGTGTGTGTGTGTGTGTGTTTAAAGTAGATTTTATGATTTTGACAGATATGTTTAATATTACATTATACTGAGACAGAAATTATAATATTTACTTCACTGTAACATTACTGTAACATGATTTCAACAGGTGACTACATCATTTCATTCTACATGAATAACAGTCAACACATATACTGAATATCTTTAGAGACAAGTGTGTACTACAATAATATTCCTGTTTCAATGTCAGAACTGTCAAATATCTCACAGTCACTCATTCTTCTTTAGCATCTGTTGTAATATTTCTCCATTAATAAAGGTGAAATGTAATGTATTTGAAATGTTTTACTGTATTTACTGAAATCTTTCCTGTAGCTCAGTGGTTAGCTCATGGTGCTAGCAATGCGGAGGTCACGGGTTCGATCCCAGGGATTACACATACTCAGAAACAAATGTAGAATGTATAAAGATGCTTTGGATAAAAGCATCTGCCAAATATATGTAACATTTCATTTATTTCAGAATTTTACATTTGTAATTCTTACATATGGTATAATCATAATCATTATTTGTGAATGTGTGTGTTTTCAGTGAACATCATTCTTGTCATTGGTTTCTGTGAATCACATTCTAAAGGCAACTGAAGGCTGACACACACACACACACACACACACACACACACACACACACACACAATGATGTCTTTTGTGATGTTAATGTATACTGTTGATATGTAATAGTGATGCTGTGAGTTGTGTAGTAAAATGCCGAATGATGTTGTGATGTGCAGGTTTAGATTGACAGCTGAATCAGTGTGTCCATGGCTCAATATGATCAGTAAGTGTCCGCAGCTCATACAGTGTGTGTGCGCGTGTGTGTGCGCGCGCGCGTTCGTGTCGCTGTGAGTAATTGTGTGGCTGTTTACAGGTTGGAGGATAAAGACTCGCTGGATATTCATGACAACCCTCCAGCACCAGATAATGTCATAAAAGAGGAAGACAACACTGTACGTACTGTGTGTGTGTGTGTGTGTGTGTGTGTGTCTCTCAGGTTGGGCTCACTGTGTGTCGTCTTCAGGTGTATTTTGTGTATGATGAAGAAGTTGAGGAAGAAGAAGCTCCCCCCCCTCCAACCCCTGAGCCTGTAGTTCTGGTCAATGACAAGCCGCATAAATTCAAGGATCACTACTGCAAGAAACCCAAATTTTGTGATGTTTGTGCACGAATGATCGTTCGTAAGTTCACATTTCACACATCACAGTCATTGTGTGTGTGTGTGTGCTGAAATAATTAGCCTATGACTATTTGCAAAAACATTTATAATAACTGTGTGTGTAGATGTTTTTACTGTCCGGGGCTTTAGCATCAAACTACATCAGATACATGTGACCAGATGAGAGAAATGACATAAAAGCATCTGTGTTATTTACTGTATGAGAGGAGGAAGTTTGTGATCAGTTTTCAGTCTGAGGGATCATCTATCTGTTATCTGATTCTGTTTCTCTTCTTTCAGTCAATAATAAATTTGCCCTGCGCTGCAAAAACTGCAAGACAAACATTCATCACTCGTGTCAGTCGTATGTGCAGGTCCAGAGATGCTTTGGAAAAATAGTGAGATGACAGCACTGTCTCTTTCATTTCTTATTTGCATGACTTATCATTGTGTTGTGTTGAATAAATGAGAAATACATGAACACACACTGTTGTATTAAAATGTATGTAGAAATGACAGTATTACTGGCAGCAGTTTGCCAGTAACTTACTGTAGATTTCTATGGATCTAATTTATTGGCAACAGTTTGTTCAAAGATACTTGTTAACACTTTTTATCTTTACAGACAAAAATCAGAAAACCCCCAGAAAAAGGTTGATGAGGATTTTTGGTTCCCAGAATGCTTTGCATGAGGCTGTTATTACATCGTTTTTGTCTGTAAAGATAAAAAGTGTTAACAAGTATCTTTGAACAAACTGTTGCCAATAAATTAGATCCCTAGAAATCTACAGTAAGTTACTGGCAACTGGCTGCAGAACTACAGCAACAGTTTTTGACTTTATCTGTGTAAAAAACTGAGGGAATGTGACATTTATTCATCGTTTCCACGATTACGACCTATCGTATCACATGACTACAAGAAGCATTATGTTTAGCCAAACCAATAAATATTCATCAATCGTATCTAACGGAACTTTACAACAATGACAAATAAACAGTGATAGAATGAACAGAAATAAATTGTTCATCGTTTTAGATTTTGTAATAATGATTGCTATGAATGTATTTGTATAGATTTGACTTTGAAGATATTAAGTGCGAGTTGTGTGTTATATGTGTATGTGTCAGCCTCCCGGCTTCAGACGGGCGTACAGCTCTCCTCTCTATGATCAGGAGATCAATAATCCAGGTGAGTGTCATACTGTACACTGTATCTGAACACTGAAGAAGAAAACACAAGCGTGTGTCTGTGTGTTTAGGGCAGCAGAACCGAACGGACCCGGTGTACGACACACTGAGAGTGGGTGTGATCATGGCCAATAAAGAGAGGAAGAAAGGCTCAGAAGACAAGAAGAACGTAAGTGTCATCAAACACTTGAGACGATGTTGAGGAACCTGATGACCTCATGATGATTCTCTTCTGTAGATGATGATGATGATGATGGAGGAGGAAGAAGCCCAACAGCCTAAAGATGATGAAGAGGGAGGTGAAGGTGAGTTATATAACACCAGATGTCTTCTCATTCATCCTTTAATCCATTAATCTAATGAGGCACATGGGACATTTAGGGAATAAAGTGCATTGACATGTTTAGATGTAAATGAGCATCTTATAGACGGTTTCAAAGTGAAAACATAAACAAACGTTACTGCGCATGCGCGCTATTTACTTAACTTCCGGTACACATTCACAAACAATAGAGCGCCTGTAGATTATTTCTAATAACAAGCGAAAGAAACCCAGAATAACGTTACTGACCAAACTTGTTTCACCAATATTTTGAATTTAGACTGCGATACCAATCTCAACCGCTAGATGTCAATGTCCCATAGGGTTTCATTAAATGCGACCAAACTACAAGACCCGTTCAACAAATTGTTTAGACACTCATGTCATGTAGCAATGTTTTAACTGTGAAAGCGGCTTTCAGACGATACACATCTAGAATAACAATGAGACCTAGAATTCTTCATCATTCTGTGCGTGCGTATCAGTCAAATATTCGCCATGGACAGAAATGAGAAGATGTGAATATGTTGTGGTCAGACTGAAACACTCTGTAGTGTGATGTGTTCAAGATATTTTTAACTCACGAACAGCTGAGACATGCCTCGTTTGAGTCACGTGTTTCACAAACAACATGCGTTCTTCTAAAGTCAAGTACTTGTACTTGAATCTGTTTCATCTTAACACGTTCTTTCAGTGAAAGACAATGATGATGGATGACTTTATTCACACTGAAATAGCTTGTCTTTAACCTTTAAACACGAAGTTTATTTTCTAGGTCAATGCCTGTCAATCATTTCTTGTATATCATATATGTGTGTGTCACGTGTCATTGGTGAGACCAACATAGACGACACAGAATCATCTATAGTGACATGATTCTACTGCTATTACATGTGATCACATCAGTAATGTATTCATGTAATGTACAGAAGAGAGAATAACACTGTCACTAACACTCAGGAAAACAAGATGGAGATAAGAAGGACAAGACAGCTGCAGATGACAAGGTAAGATGAATGATATGAAAGTGTGGTGTATACTGACACCTGTTGACATGAATGCAGCATCACCGATCACCGTCTCTGACACCTGTGGCAGTAGTAAGCCTATACATACTTTATATGTTTAGAAACTTGTGCACCCCGTACTGTACAAAATGTCAGAGTACAGTAGACAACACTTTAAACAGTTGTGTTTGATGATTGTAGAATAAGAAGCAGCAGCAGACGTTCAGTCAGTCTCATTATTATTTGGCTTTATATCGATTTAAAGCCATTGAGAAAGATGACCTCGACTTCCAGTAAGTGTCTGTCTGTTCACACACACACACACACACACACACACACAGAGAGAGAGAGAGAGAGAGAGAGAGACACTAGATGTGACGTGTGTGTGTGTGTGTGTGTGTGTGTGTGTGTGTTTCAGTCCAGGAGATCGTATCACAGTTCTGGATGACTCTAATGAAGAGTGGTGGAGGGTGAGTTACTTCAATCTCTTATGAGACCAAACTCATCTTATTGTTGTGGTGTAGTAGCGGTGTTAACCACCACGCAAATACGCAAGCTTAGGGGCCCCCTTGTGGCCAAAAGCGGTAAAATCATTTGATGCTTTTGACGCCTGATCGGCCTGCGTGCGCTCCGCCGAATAAATGAAACGTAACTAATAACAGACAGGACTAACTCGGTTGATAAACCAATCAAAACGTATAATTCGGCAGTTAAATGCTGGGTTAGGTCATATAGTCCTTTCGTTTACATTCTTTATGTGGAGTGAGTCGTGCTGGAGAAAAGTTTAGGTTGAAATAGAGGAAAGTGACACAATGCTGTTATTAGATGCTGTATGATAAGTAGCGTTAAAAACAATCGGCATAGTATGTTTTATAGATTTTAAATGATTTGACACCAGTGCCTTGAACTCGGCTTTTCTGGAAACAGTTTGCTTGTAGGATCAGTTTAAAAACCATCTAGCAATGAATGTCAATCTGTTTACATTCGTCTGTTTCTAAAGCACATCAATAGCTTGTAGATTTGTTTTGCTTAAAATGACATTAATAGGACTAATGCAGTTGTTGTAATTGTCTAGTTTAAGTCAGTCTTTAGTTAGTTAGATTGCAGCATCCATTATGTTTTTAAGGAGGAAAAGATATCTGATACACTTAAATATGTCTTAAAAATGTATTTTCAGCAATTACATTTTTATATGTGAAATGTGATATATGTTCACCATAGTCTAGAAAGCAAGCAATGAAATCGCTAGTTTTTTACTGTTTAATCAAATTAATTTCAATAATATTTACTTTGTGTTCTGCTTGCATTTGTTGTCCCACATGCTATTTAGTTTGAATTATTATTTATAGCTCAAATTTGATTACATTTGAGTTTTTGGAGTAGTGGAAGCGCACAAATCAAATATCTGTTTCCAAAACAAAGGTTTATTCTTATACCAAACTGTAAACAGTTGTGTACTGTTATGCGGTTCAAAGTCAAATAAATCCACGTCTCACTCCATATACGCAATATTACTGTTGTGCAATGGTTAGTACTGTAGGTTTGTGTGGGGGGCCTCAGGTCTCGACTTTGCTTAGGGCCCCCAAAATGATAAACACGCCCCTGTGTGTGGTGTGGTCATGGCATGGCAGAAATATTGTATTTATGAAAAGTTTGCCAGTATGTCAGTTATGTGTGTGTGTGTGTGTGTGTGTGTGTGTTAAAGGGTAAGATCGGTGAGAAGACGGGTTACTTGCCCATGACGTACATTATCCGCGTGCGTGCAGGAGAGCGTGTGTATAAAGTGACTCGATCATTCGTGGGGAACAGAGAGATGGGTCAGATCACACTGAAGAAAGATCAGGTGGGAGACGGCACACGTACACACAGGTGTGTAGTGTTATATGAATGGATCATTAAAGCCCTCTCGTCCTCATTGTGGTGCAGATCGTGGTGAAGAAAGGAGAAGAAGTGAACGGATATCTGAAGGTCAGCACTGGACGTAAACTGGGCTTCTTCCCCGCTGATCTACTGCAGGAGATCTGAACAATGATGTCATCAAACTGTGTCCCAGTTTACATATACTGGTGTGAGAGAGAGAGAGAGAGAGAGAGAGAGACTAACCACCTACATTACATAGGAAATGGACAGTATATCCCATAAGAAAAACAGTACTGTACATACATACATTGAGTGCAGAGTAACAGAGATGAAATGAAGAGTTTAGATGTTGAGACTGTTCATGTGTTCGTGTGTCATATTGATCTGTTACTGTCGTTGATCTAGTTTTGTATTAGTATAGTATTTAAGATTTACGATGCAGTAGTTTCAAATATATGAACATACAGTATGTCGTCATCAGTAGCCTATATATTGTGTTGCCTATATGTGTTGGATTTGAGTCGCTGCTTCTTGTTTTCTCACATCTCATTACAAGTTCTATATAGTTGAATAAAATAAAGTGTTTGATAGTGTGTGTGTGTGTGTGTGTGTGTGACATGTAAAGTGATGGATCACAGTATATATAACACGTGTTATTGCTCTGAAACACGGTGTGTTACTGTAAACTCAACAGATTGATGTGTGAAGTCAATGTCTTCATCTCAGTGTCACACACAATCCAAAATACACTTCCGGCAGATAATAGCTGTTCCAGCGCTTCGCCCTCGAAATCATTTGCTCAAGAACAAATATTAGATCTGTTGTGTTGTTGTAAGGAATGTGAAGTCAAGGTTACATCGTGATTTTTATTAACGGTTCTCAACACACCTACTGCTAGTTTTCTTCTCTGTCCCACTAGTGTGTAAACTTTGTAAACATAACATAGTGTATTGGTAGGACACCACAAGATGTATGAGATGATAAACTGTTACATGTTTATCCAGTTCCCTCACAACTCTTAAACTGCACGCCGTGACACGGTAGCAGTAATATTATGAACGGTGCACTGAAGCAATGCTTTTTCATTTTCCCAAATTCATGTTGTGTTCAGACTGCAGGAACTGATCTGATCACAGTGTTCTTCAGTTGTTTGTGTTTTTAAAGGCGGCTTACGTCTTCAGATGGTAGTTTGCAAACAACACTTCCATAACTTTGTTCCTGAAGTGAAAGCGGGATTTAAAGTCAACTTTCAAGTGGAACAAGAACACAGTTAAAGATGTTGTGTCTGTATGTAACTCATCAGCTGGTTAGCTAACAGATGTTTTCTAGAGATAGGACTGGTGCTGACAAACACTGATCTACAACAAACCAAAGCATATAAATGGAAGAGTGGTGGAACATGACATCGTGTATATATGATCTTATTGGTGTGGTGTGGTGTGGTGTGGTCATGTCAGAAATATTGTATTTATGAGTGTTCACTTAAATCATCATCTGCAATTCTAAACCAAAATAAAATCACAACTTTATAAATCGAGATTTAATTCAGAGGATTTCTTGGCCAACACCATTATAGCAGATGTACTTTACTTTAGCATTACTTCTAAAATATCCCGTTCACATGTGAGTATATGTTGAGGATGATCTCTGTACAGCATTTCAATCTTAAACACGTCTAACAACACACGCACACATGTACGCAAACATCTGAGCCATCCAGACATGATTTGAAAATGTTCAGAAGAAGAATCACGTATTTCCTTTTCCTGTGTTTGTTTAGACAATCTGCAAAAATATACACACAGACCGAGAGGAAGTTCGAAGATAATGACAGATAATGACGACAACAAGAACTGAAGCTCATGCGTGTGTGCGAGTGTTGAAGAGTTTCTACAGTAAATGTTCCTGAGGGAACTCTCATTCTCTCTCCCATGAGTCTTTGCTGTGCGTGCGTGCGTTTACAGAAAAACAAACTTGTGCTCATCTCAACGTCTTTCTCACGACACTGCGAGGAGGTCATAACATCTCATATGATCTCTGCGGCTTCATGTGTTTTATTCTGTCCTCTTTACACTTCACTCTTCTTCCGTCAGTGTGAATAAAGAGTCACGCACACACACTTTTATTTCTGATTCTTGTTTTATTGTGTTGGAATCTAGTCATCGTCATCATAGCGTTGTTGTTTTTTACTGTTGAAGTGGATCTCTACATGACACGTTCAGACGTCAGAAGTCTGGTCCTTCCTTCTTCAGGTTTTTGTAGTCCGTGTTAATGGCCACAAACTGAAAAATGAGAAAACATTTCTTATGGTTTCAATTTCTCCAAGCAGACAAAACTATTCAGATGAGGCAATATTTGACAGAAGAACTATATGGAAACTATGGGAAATTCATCTCGTATATATCCCTGCTTGTAAAGTTGTATTGTGTATATATAGAACTGTATTTATCTGTATTTTTGATATATTTTTGTTATCTGTATGCACCTAACACAATTTCAATCCTCTATATGTACATGTGGCAGAATTGACAATAAAGTTGACTTTGACTTTCACAAGTGTTTTTTGTGTAGTAAGAGCAGCAGATGAAGATGAAGAAAACACATCTCTCTTGACACATGTTGTAATGTCATAAAGCCAGATGGGTCTGTCACAAACATACATTCAGTTGAACTCTATGGTTTACATCATACAGCTGTTGCTGCGCTATAGCTCTTGTCTTTATCAGATAATGAAAACATTCAATGAAACAGACTTTATTCAAGCAGTATGATATGATGGAGCAGACAGGACAGCTGTACCTTGTACTGGTAAGTTGGGCTGAGGTCATTCCACGGCTCCGGGTTATCGCTCTTCCTCCAGCTGATGAAAAACACTTACATCACAATACCGTTTACACCACTACTGCTATTAAAACCCTGTTTGATCTGAATGCATGTCTGAAAGTTTGAAATTAGTGGAGAAAAATATGATTGTCCCAAAATTTGCAAACCACAATTTTATTTCACAAAAATGTTAGTCTGTACATTCGACACAACGACTGACTACACTGAAGAACTGGTCAAGTCTAAGTTACTTTAGTGTTATTTGATAGTGTTGATGAGTTTACTATTATTCTAAATGTGGAAACAACAACGTAAAAGTAAGTGAGACTAAACTTTAGGACAGTAAAACTAATTCTTACATGACATGAGGTCCTTTAGCCAGACGAAACAAATAAAGGAACGCTCCACTCATTCCCAGACAGATGAAGAAGAACTGTGGAACCAGCTGTCAAACACATCACAATGTACATAAACAATACACACTTTATTCTGTATGTTTGTACAGTAAACATGTTGTTTATATGTACAGATGATAATAATAGTTCATCAGTACTGTGAGCATAAAGAAGAAAAAGAGAAGAAAATACTCACTCCAGGATGTTTCCTGATCTGATCACGGACCGTCCGAAGCATCTTTACTGAAGAAGAAAAGCAGAACTGAGAGTGTGTTACAGCTGCTGCTGAGAGAGAGAGAGAGAGAGAGAGAGAGAGAGAGAGAGAGAGAGAGAGAGAGAGAGAGAGAGAGAGAGAGAGCAACACAATCACTCTAGAGTTGTTCTTAACCTCTTTCAAGTGCACAAGAACAAATCAATCCTGTATAGCTGTCATAAATGACACACAGTGAATGTTTTCATAAAGACCATGAAGTCCAGTTAACATTTATTGACCAAGCATGTGAGCATGAACCAAAACAACTGAACCAAAAAGATGCAGCTTGCATGAATCTTAGTTTTTTGCTGAGCTGTGTACACAACAATGTCATCTCATTCATCTGCTGGTCAGGATGAGGAAGAAGAAAAGAATTCCCTTCAATGTTCTCACTCTGGAGTGTGCACACTTCATAGGGATTATGGCATAGGGATGAGCCCTTCGGAGTGAAAGACAGGGAGAGAGTGCATTCCAGACAGGATAAATCCAGACAGGATAAATCCACTTCTGATGTCAAAATAATCATGGTCACCATGTAGAAGGGTCCTTCCCAACTAAAGCTTGATCAAAACAGACCACTTCAAAGTGTGCTTGAGAACGAATGATTTCTATAGTGTACATCTGATGGACACTTCTCATTCTCCCATGATTCTTTGTGTGATGACGACATCTCCATTAATTGGCTGGTCTGGGCAGGATGACAGGTCGATGAACCCCTCATCCTTTCAAAGGTCTCAGTGGTGCATTCATGACAGCAGGACTGGATGGTTGCCCTGTTGGCTTGATACAGAATAAAAAAAACACTTTATCACATCAGCCCGGTTCTGTCAACACTGCACTGGTTGTCCATTAAGCATCATATCGAGGGGTGAAAACCAGAGGGGCGTAAGTGACCAGAACAAAAAAACACATAGTTTGATCTGACTTTGTGTATTGATCTTTTATAATACAGATGTTACACACATGGATGGCAGTGTAGCTACTTATTGAACAGTATTTAAACTTTTATTTAGAAGAAAACCAAAATCGTTTTTTAAATAAAAATGGCACATGCACCTTTTTTGCACCAGTGTTGTAGCCGTTTTAAATCATGTGCTATCCACAGGCAGTTAAGTCCTTTTGGCATCACCTGGCTTAGCGATGCATCTTTTGGCTTCTAATGAATAACTCCATATTGATTAAGATTTCACTTGTGTCATTTTGGCAGCAGAAAGAGCTCATCCAGGGCTTTCATTCTCCATTTCACCCAAAATGTCACTTACTGGTTCTCACTCCTCAATATAAACTTAAAAATAAAAAAATAATATATGTGTGTAGTGTCTGTAGGTATTGTCTATATGTACTGTATGTTGCTGTGAAGAGTGGAGAGGATTAGGAAAATAGAGAAGGAAAGAATTAGATTCTTTAGAGATCCCTATAGGTTTGCCAGAGAATTGCTAGATGAGAAGCGGAGTGAGAAATTGGATATCAGTAAGGAGGAGCTGGAAAAATACATCAAGAGCCAGTACAGTGACAAGAGACGAGCTACCCCACTTGGCTCCCCAGGGCACGTACCACAGCCAGCCCTACTGACAGTGCCATTTCATACATCCCCACCTAAGTTACAAGAAGTGGAGGAAGTTATTAGGCAGGCAAGGGCAGCATCAGCCCCCAGGCCCAACGGACTTCCCAATAAGTTGTACAAGAACTGCCCTCAGGTGATTAAAGTACTGTGGAAGCTCATGAAAACAGCTTGGAAGAAAGAGCAAGTACCAGCTGAGTGGCAGGCAGCAAGCTGTTGGCATGTGCATTCAAGATCAGAACTCCCATACTATCAACCAGTTCAGAAACATTGCCTTGTTGAACGTGGAGGGGAAGATCTTCTCCACTATTCTGGCAAGGAGAATGAGCAACTTCCTAATTGGGAATGGATACATTGACATTGAGAAGCCTGGGGAGGCAGTACACTGCGGACTTATCCGACAGGCAGATGGGGAAGCTAGCCAGGCAACAACTTGCAGGGCAGACAAGGAGCCTGGACGCGATGGGACGTGACGGTGAACAGGTGCATTACCTGGGCAGATATTTGGAGGACACTGCAGTCCAGGCTTCCTGTTAAGGGCGACTTACGACACCTTAACATGTCCCTGGAATCTTACCCAGTGGTTTGGAGATGAGGTAAGCTGTCCTCTGTGTGGCATGACAGCAGCCCACAAAAGGAAGCATCTCAAGTACTCCGAGCTGGCAGCAGAGTGCCAAGAGGCAGGCTGGAAAGCCAGGGTCTACCCAGTGCAGGTCGGGTGCCAGGGCTTCGGGGGCAGAACAGCAGTCCAACTGCTCCATGGTGCAGGTGTGGCAGGGTCAAACCTGCGAAAAGCCATAAAAGAACTGGGAGAAGAGGCTGAGAAAGTGAGCTACTGGCTGGCTCCAGAGAAAACACAACGTTTGGGGCCAACATCCCTGTAAAGGCAGCTGCAGGGGGTGGCGGGCAGACGTCCCCTATGCCACTCCCCCACGCCGGGAGATGTACTGGTTTAGGGGGCGAAACATCAGTGATCGGCAGCCTCCAGCTGACAACCCTGCAGCTGACCTAATGGCACTGGTGGAAATGCAACAGGCTGGAAAGCCAAAGCAGGAATAACACACTACCTATAAAGGGATCTGTTTATATAGCTTTGTGCCCTGTGATAGGCTAACTGAGATCAGTTCTATATCACTTAGGCACCACTGCCCGGATTGCTTCCATTGTTATGACTCATTTGTAAGTCTCTTTGGACAAAAGCGCCTGCTAAATGACTAAATGTAAATGTAAAATCTTAAGGCACTGAATGATTTAGCTCCTCAGTACCTGCCTGATCTCCTGTCACATTACAGTCCTTCACATTCACTGCGCTCTCAATAACATATTTAAACAGAATTAAAATGTCTATATTTTACATATTACATTTGCCTTACTTTCACCCCACTTCATAATCTGAGGAGGAGTTGAGTGTTTGTTGTGTTCTGTAACAACAGTTTGAAAACTGTTACGCTTATTATGTAAATGTGAATATGAAGTGTTATCAATGCCTCACACAACATGTGTGTGTGTGTGTTGTGTCCAGAACACGCTCATCATGTCACGTCTGACTTATGTAACTTATGCAACCAATGTATATCCTGCACTTGCTGCTATTGCACTTCTGGTTAGACCCAAACTGCATTTCGTTGCCTTGTACTTGTACATGTGTAATGACAATAAAGTTGAATCTAATCTAATCTAATCTAATCTAATGAGTGATGAGCTCACAGCTTCACAAAGAAACACTTTCTAGAAGAAAGAAGGCCTTGATGAAACATCTGATGTGTCCAGCAGCTCCTGCTAACAGAACATCAGAGACGGATCACACGAATGAAACATGAAAGACTGATGTCAGATAGAGCAGGTGCTGCCGCCACTGTCTGTCATCTCTCATACACAATAACTGCTGTGAAACACCCCTTATCACAACACGCACGCACAAACACAGTTTGGAGCCTACTGTTCTTTTTTCCATATTTGTGAACCCCTGCCTGTGAAAACCAGACTCAAGTCGAAAAGTCAAATTCTGAGAAAGTTTGATTTCACCCGTTCATTTCAATCTTTGACATGGTCTTGTTCTGTCAAAATTAAAGATATTAATGTTATATTGTCACAGAATGTTGTCTTTTCAAACTTTAAACTGCAGCAGTGTTTATTCCTGCCTGCTGAATGTGTTTTAATTCATGAGATTTCTTTTTCTCAATAAAAACTATATATATATATATATATATATTGCGCGGATGCGTTCCGTGTGATTGGCTGTTTCCCGCACGGCACGTGTCACACTTTCAGGCCCACGCGCCTCACGAACTCTGGATCAAACCTGAGTTGACAGAGAACGTTGTGCTACAGCTGAACCTGATCTTTATCTCGTTTTGTCAACCCGAAACTTACTCTGCAACCCGCAGTTTGTTCATCTCGCTTCGTGATACTGCTGCCCCTGGTGTCCGCTCATGTCCGCGCGCGCACTGCAGGCGGCGCTAATGAACCGCGAACGGACAGCGACTGTCATGTGTCATCAACCGCGAAGAAGACGCAGAGCTGACGTTTGAACGCTATGAGTACTAAACGCGACGCGGGACGTCATGTTTACTCTTTTCAGGACTATAAATGCACCCCTGACCCGATATTCGCGCTCGAGGCGGAATGTGTCGAGAAGCCTATAGTGGTGGATAACGGCTCGTACCAGTGCCGCGCGGGATGGGCGTGCGGCGAGTCTCGTTTCGAGCAGCCGCTGCTCGTGTTCAGATCGGCGGCGGCTCGAAGCAGAGGAGCCGCGCGGAGCGAGTCTCATGTCGGGAATGACATCTCGAGCCTGGAGCCGCTGCGCTGGACGCTGAAGAGCGCGTTTGACCGCAACGCGCTGGTGAACTGCGACATCCAGGAGCTCGTATTTGACTACATCTTCATGCACCTCGGCGTTAACACACAGGTGACGACACACACACACACACACACACACGAAAACACTTGGACATGGCCGATCTTTTACTAAATAGACATAGAAATTTGTTTTCTCACAGGGACTCGAACCAATGAGCTTTGCGTTTGCGTTGCATTAGACATGTGTAGTGTAGACCGAACACATGGATTTTCCTCGATAAACGTGTGTGCGTGTGCGTGTGCTCAGCAGGGTCGTGTGGATCATCCTGTGGTGGTCACCGAGCCGCCCTTTAATCTACTTCACTGCAGACAGATGATGTCTGAGCTGCTCTTCGAGTGTTACGGAGTCCCGCAGGTGACGTACGGTGTGGACAGTCTCTTCAGTTTCTATAACAACAACATCACTCACGGAGTGGATTCGCCCCACACGGGTCTCGTGCTGTCATCGGGGTATCACTGCTCACATGTGCTGCCCGTCATCAATGGCAGGTAAGACAACACTTGACCATCCTGCTGATTCGCTGTCTTGATGATTCACAGATCGTGATCGTGTGTTTCAGGTTGGATGCAGTGAACTGTAAGCGTGTGAATGTTGGTGGAGGTCAGGCAGCGGCGTATCTTCAGAGACTATTACAGCTGAAATATCCAGCACATCAGAACGCCATCACACTGAGCCGTATGGAGGAACTGCTGCACCAACACAGCTACATCGCAGCCGACTATCAGAGCGGTAACACACAATAGCACGCACACGCACGGACACACACGCACGCACGCACACAGATGCTGATGGTGTTTGTCTGAACAGAGCTGGAGAAATGGAAAAGTGTGGAGTTTTACGAGCAGGAGGTTCATCGCGTTCAGCTGCCGTTCTCCGGGCGTGTGATGGGTGTGTGTGAGGAGAGGACTGAGAGGAAAGCTCAACAACTCAAACGACTGCAGGAGATCAACATCCGCCGCAGAGAAGAGAAACTACAGGAGGATCAGAAACGCCTGCAGACACTGCTCGCTGTGCAGGTACACGCGCACACACACACACACACACACACACACACACACGAGTGCTTTGAGATGTTGTGTTGTGTTGTTCAGGAGCTGTTGGAGGACGGATCTCTGGAGTTGTTTCACAGGAGTTTGATGGAGCTCAACATGGATTCAGCTGAAGAGCTTCAGTCTTACATTCATAAACTGAGTGTGAGCGTGGAGCAGCACAGGACCTCACTGAAGACAGAGGTGCGTGCGCACGTGTTGGTAACGGTTGCTGTTCTGTTAGATCAAACTCATTATGAGACTCTAGTTGAGTGTTGAGTTGTCAGTGTTTTTGAGAGAAGAAGTGCTTCAGTTCAGTGTTTTGTACGTGGCTGATGAGATTACATACAGTCATATATATATATATATATCTACATCATGAATGAATGAATGTAATGACATCATTGACGCAGCAGCTGTGACGGCCGTGTTTCTGATGAATGTTGAATCAGGTTTCAGAGATGGAGTCGGCTGTGGATGAAGGGAATGTTGTGGATTCAGATGTGAATGAGGACAGCAGTGTTGTTCAGGTGATTCACAGCACACTTGTATTCAGTGTTGTGTGTTCTTCACATGTGCTCATTGTTATGTGTGTGTGTTTTCTCTGTTCTCTTCAAGCCATTGTTTAACGTGGCGGAGTATCATCAGCTGTTTGTGGGCACGGAGCGCGTGCGAGCGCCGGAGATCTTATTCCAGCCAACTCTGATGGGTGAGGAGCAGATGGGTTTGATGGAGACACTGCAGTTTGTTCTGGAACAGTGAGTAAAACCATTAAACAATTCATTACACATATCACACACGATCATGTGTACGTTCAACTGTGAGATGTTTGTGTGTGCAGATATCCTCCTGACCTGCAGGAGGCGCTGGTAAAGAATGTGTTTTTAACCGGAGGTAACCTGCGGTACAGCGGTGTCAGAGAGAGAGTACAGAGAGAGCTGCTGGCCATCAGACCCTTCCAATCACACTTCAAGGTCTCAGTCACATGACAACACAACACGCACGATTTAATGTGTTTAATTATTACAGTTATTTTCAGGATGATGGTGTGTGTGTGTGTGTGTGTGTGTGTGTGTGTGTGTCAGGTGTCTCAGGCGGCTGCAGGTTCTCTGGACTCGTGGTTTGGGGCTCGTGAATGGGCTCTCAGGAACCCGTCTGGAGGTCCGGGCTGGATCAGTCGTCAGGATTATGAGGAGAAGGGAGGAGAATATCTGAGTGAACACTGCGCTTCAAACATCTTCATACCCATAGAGCTTAAAAACATTTTAGCAGCCTCAAAACACACACTCGTGGGGAAATACACAAACCTTCCTGACACTGCCAACAATGACAATGTCTCCGTTCCTTAATGTGTGTGTGTGTGTGTGTGTGTGTGTGTGTGTGTGTGTGTGTGTGTGTGTGTGTGTGTGTGTGTGTGTGTGTGTGTGTGTGTGTGTGTGTGTGTGTGTGTGAGAGAGTCAGCCAGCCAGCCAGCGATTTCTCTATCAGTTTTTTTATTCAGATGTATTTTTGACACAATATGTTATAAGTGATGAAAGTGTAAATATTGTCTCTTGTCTATTACAGTGTTGTATGCAAGAACAGAATAAAAGTTCATTCTGATGACGTGTTTGATTCATGTAATGGTACCATTGAAGAGAGAAATCATTCAGATAACACTGATTATTCATTAACATTACTGAGATGAGCAGAATATCCTGGATGTGTTGATGAAACACACATCATCATCATGATTGTGTTTTCAGGAGATTGTGCAGGCACACACTACTGTAACTCACATACTGTCTCATTCACTACTGATGATGCTCAAACTTAATCAACCGTGTTTTTGAGGCCCCAGGTCAGGAAAGTGGGATGGCCATCTTTCAGTGTTCAGTGACCCATATTTGTTATGATTTTGATGTTTGTTTTTCGATCATTGTCAGTAGATTTAACTTCATTATCCCTGTGTGCACCGAACCGAAGCCATCTACTTGTGTTTGCTGATCAACAGGCTCATTTTTACATTCTTCTTCTGACCATAGAGCAATTGAAAAGGAACCGACACTACTGGAACTTCAAACAAGACGGGTTCTTTGGTCACATGAGCAAACACTCGAGATGGGTTGTATCAGTGAATAAAACTTTTTCATCTCTTTGTTTGGTGAGCGATGGTTAGTAATAGTTTGTTTGTGTGAGTTACATCTGCAGAAAACTTTGTCGATATGTCAGGTAAGCAGGTCACAATCTAACACAGTTTTAGCTCACGCTCAGCAATATTTCAGCTTTATTAATCCGATTTTTACACAAACATCTCTGATACAAGTAAACACCTAAAGTTTGTTTCTAGAACTTACTGTTTTCATACAATTACAGCAAACGTGACAGCTTACCCCATGAGTGGGGTTCAGTTAGCAAATAATTGTTAGCTTGTTTTTAACAATGACGATTTAATGTGAATTGTTGTCATATTAATGCTAACAGTATTACAATACTTAGTATTAAATGCTAAACTTACATCACATGACAGCAGTTTGAAGTTACAGCTGCATTCAGTTACATTATGCCATCACAGTTCCGTTTTCTGCGTATAACATTCCTTATAACAAATTTAACAAAATCTATTTCCCTATTACATTTAATAAGCTCTCTATGATAATCATTTTCTCAATAACTGTTAATCAAAGTCACTGAGTACAGCTGTGACACGTCATAGGAGAACTGGTCCTCCCGACTGAGACTGGTTTCTCCCGAGGTTTATTTCTCCATATATTTATCATTGGAGTTTGGGTTCCTCGCCACAGGGCCATGTTGGCTTGCTCACCTGGAGACTGCTTTTATAGTTATTTTATTTTATTAAATTAATTTAAAGGTTTGGTCATTTTTACCTTTCTTATGTTTTTTCTGTTGCTTTCTCCTGTAAAGCTGCTTTGCAACAATACTCATTGTGAAAAGCGCTATATAAATAAAATTGAATTGAATTGAATTGAATTGAATATGTGAGGTCACTCCCTGCCCGGGAGTCGACTCGGGACCATGACTATTGTTGACTGTCTGATCCTGACATCTACACCTAAATCACTTCACTTGTTTCTGACATGGGCATGCATGAGCATTTTTTACATACGTACTCAAACCATAATATGAGCATCTGCTCGTTTTATTTATCGTTTTATTGCGTTTAACTGTCCTAGTATGTTTTTCTGGCAATGGTCAGCTGACAAGCGTGACAAATCTCCCATTGTTATTCTGAAATATGAATATATACAAAATATTAAAGTGAATATGGCAAGCGATTTTATCATTTAATTGTTTAGATTTACTAGTATCTATTTTTAGACTACTAGTACTTATTTTTTACTTACTAGTAACTATTCCATTAGATACTAGTTCTTTTTAATAGATACTAGTGCTTATTCATTAGATACTAGTACTTAATAATTAGATACTTATACTTATTTAATAGATACTAGTAGCCTACTTAATCATTAGATACTAGTACTTATTATACTAGTGACTAGTGATTATTACATTGTTACTAGTAACACATTTCAAATTTTTGCCATTGACTTCTATGGAGAACCGTCATTTAGATATCAAGTTTTCAGGTCTGACTAATATGTATTACAATAGTTACTAGTACTAAATAATAAGGTGCTAGTATTTATTCATTAGGTACTGATCCCCATCCATTAGGTACTAGTACTTATTTTTTAGAAACTAGAACCTGATAAATAGATACTAGTACTTATTCATTAAAGGGCCCCTATCCTAAAAAATGCACTTTTAAATGTGTTTAAACATAACTGTGTGTCAGGAGTGTGTGTACAGAACCACCCTAGAATGTAAAAAATCCACCCATTCACTTTTCTATAATTCCCAATAAACCTCATCAGTCCTCTTGAACGAGCCGTTTGCATTCTCTGAGCAATGTGAAATCACATTGATTAAGCCCCGCCCATGACTGCTGATGGACTGCTGCTGTCTCCGCCCTCATCCAGCTGTGCACTGTCCGCCATTGCTTTCACATTGGACTACTTGCAGTGAGCTACAAGAAATTGTGCATTCGCGGGGAGACCTCGCACGTGCTTTGACTGTTTTCAGTTTTTATATGACGCGTTTATCCTGTGAACTTCACTGATAAAGTCAATGTACTCGTTGTAAACACAGATAACGCGTTTGTCCTGTGGACTTTCACTTATTAAAGCAATATGTTTGGTTTATTAAAATGAGAAAGTGTTTATCATTCGCTTTAGCTTTGCTGTTACTGAAGTGCAGGCTCTCAGTCTGGCGCTTTCTGCTGGAAAGGGGGCGGAGACCAGCAGCTCATTTGCATTTAAAGTGACGCACACCAAAACAGCATGTTTTTCCTCACAGGCAAAAATGGACACACAAAGCTCAGTATAATAAAAGATCTGTGAGATATTTTCAGCTGAAACTTATGGGGATACCAGAGACTATTTTTACATTGCGAAAAACACCTGGGATAGAGGCCCTTTAAGTGCTAGTACCTATGTAACAGATACTAGTACTTAATCATTAGATACTAGTACCTATTATTTCAATACTAGTACTTATTTATCAAAAACTGGTATTTATTGGTTAGCTATTAGTATTTATTCAGCTGATGCTAGTACTTATTTGTTAGATACTAGTGCTTTTTCCAATCGTGACTAGTAACATATTTTATTTTACTAGTAAGATTTTTAATTGAACTCGTCAGAAATTAGTATCTGATATCAAAAACAGAATAAGTACTAGTACCTATTCATTTGAAGATATCTTCGGTCTCAAATGGAACTAGTAAGAATGGGTTTGGAGATATCCTAATTCAATTAGATCATTACATAAACATGATTACCTTTCAGCCACCCAATCAGAGTTAACATGCTAATAGAAATGACCTGGCTTTGTATGTTAGCTTGTCTGGCTAATTGGTTAGCACAAAACACAAAGAAGGATGTGTTTAATATCACTATTTATTGTTTTTGATGTGGAATATCATGTGAAAAGTTTTACGTAGTGTCTATTTACACAAAGTGCAAATAGCCTATCTTGTTGGCAGAGGCTACTTACACTAACTCTGCCTACCACTATCTAATTGGAATAGGTAAAGCTTAAGAACGATGACAATTCTAACAGCGACTTCGGTGGCGCAAGTTGTAAAGTGTGTGGAAGTTAATTGCGTAGACACGGGAGACCGGGGTTTGAATCTGCCATTTGTCAAACTCGGTCTTTTACCTTTTTCCATCATATACCAGATCAAGAAGACATTTGTTTTCAATAAAATTAATTTAAAACTTTTTTAAAATTTAAAAAATAGGTTACCACCTTTTAATAATTTGTATAAATATAATGATTTACACTCTGTTATTATTAATGCACTACAATGCTGAGGCGCAAATAGTATTTGCCACTATTTATAAGTACCAATATAATATCTAACTGTTAATCCAAATAAAGTCACAGCTATTTTCGGTTAGTGTAAATAACATATCGTTAAGAAATTCTGCTATATTCACTTAGTGTAAATAGAACCTACTGCTTTTTACACTTTAGTGCAAAGAGCCAGTGCCTAAAGAAAAACTGAAAATCTTTATTGTGGGACGCTGAATGAATTTATATCACATGCCGTTACCTTAACACCAGAGGTCACTTTCGCCTATTTAGTGATTTGCAACACACTCGAAATGCAAGTCACTCATATGGATAAGATTAATGATAAAATAAATTGGAAAAAATAAACTTTTTTCACGCAGAATTCTATTTTTTATTATGGGTCACGATGACAGGTTGTATGTAGATGTCTTTTATTTAACATTTTTATGAACAGTGCAAACAAAAGGGCACATTTTTATCACTTAAAGTGCAAAATGAGCTTCTCTTACTCTGAATTTAAACAGGGGCTATGGTTAAACCTCCCCCCGGCAGGCAGATGCGTCGCTGTGCCACGAGCACTGACGCATACACGTCCATATGTGCATTCTTTATTTCAGTAACTGTACACACTGCTACATTGCACAGAAATGTCTACCTACATATTTACATATGGTTGTTTACGGTTGTTTATGTAAACATATAAGGTTTTGTTGTTACACAAATAACATGTAGTGGTTTTGTGCTTAAAGTGCTACCACTGGTCACCAGAGGCTGCAGCTGAACTTCCGGTGGACTAAAACGATCTTTTTCGTTATGGTTTTATAGTAAAACCTTCTTTCATACTCTCCTGCCCAATCTCCCTTACATGTAACGTTGTCTCAATAATATTCAACATATTATTTGCATACTGAGCATAAACTTAAGATAGTGTCTATTATGTTAAGGATATCTTTGATCAACAAAACCACTAGTAAAAATGAAAAAAGAAGTACTAGTTCTCATTCCAAGTATAATTAAATACCAGTCACTATTGAAATAAGTACTAGTATCTAATGATTAAGTACTAGTATCTAATGAATAAGCACTAGTATCTAATTTTTAGGTAATTTTTCTAGGTACATAAATGATAAAATCGCTTGCCATAAAGTAAATTCTATACAAATATTGTACTTTCTTTTCAGAAACTGGCCTTTATTGAGGCTTCATGGGGCTGTGACAGGAATGTGTGTGCAGTCTATGACTTTATTAATGATGATCTTCGATCAGTAACACATTTAATTATTGTTATTATTTGTGAAAACTGTGTCTGAAGAGCAGGAGACTCACCTAGAATAAACTTTTGTTAAATGTACAGTTTTACACTGTAATGGCACCTGACAGAAACAACACAAGGAAATGACATTAAAAATACAAACTGGGGAAGTCACAGAATGTTGATGTTTATCACAGATGATCGCTGGTTTTGTAAAAGATGTAACACATGAACAAAAACTGCTGTTTTCTGCACATGTACAAGGAAAAATGAGAGAACAGTCCAGTTCAATGACTAGTTGTTATATTTCATTTCATTGTGTTTTTGTTCTGTGTCTGAGAATCAATATATTGACACAGTGTTCTGACAGTATACTTTTTATTTATGTAATACATTGGTAACAATAATGA
This sequence comes from Oreonectes daqikongensis, assembly GCA_026939265.1. Classification (NCBI taxonomy): domain Eukaryota; kingdom Metazoa; phylum Chordata; class Actinopteri; order Cypriniformes; family Nemacheilidae; genus Oreonectes; species Oreonectes daqikongensis. Next base: position 443,171 of record JAOTQM010000584.1, read on the forward strand.
GAGATGAATGTGACAAGGAAATGTACAAGTGTTAAATTCACACATTTGTATTCCTCCTCTTCCACAGTTTAACTTTTTTTTATCTCATATTTTCATCAGATGCAGATAAGCTAACACACTCAGTTTACTTTCATACTCAGTTTTACCCCTAAACCAAACCGTCACACAAACCTTACAGCATTATAAATCCTCCATCATCATTTATTTTGACTTCTTTTATTGGGGATCAGTCATGAAGTGTCTGTAAACAAAAGTTGTATGTATTATTATCTAATATTTTGTGGTAAGATACCAAAGGTGCAGTTTACTCTTGAGAAAAAGAACAAATATATTTTTCCTCAAATCTAAGTGAATTATTCTGCCCTTATGTCTGCAAAACAAATATGTACGTATATTGTACACACTTTAGTATTCAATGTTCAATATTCACATTTTCAAATATTAAACAAATGAATAGATTTTACCCTAAAACACCTTCACGCACACACATTCTTGTCAAGTGTGGTGTGGGCCAGCATTTGTGATCTAGAGGAATACACGGACAGACAGGTTTGGAGTTTTGGCTGGAGTATATGCAGACCTGGCAACCCTGTATATAGGTTTTCTCAACACACCAGTCATTTATAGTTTATTAAAGACTGGAGTTATGATAAAACCTCTGTCTGCACAACACTCGTCTGCTTATAGACTATTTGTGAGCAACATGTAGATGAAATGTTTGGATTTAGGTGTTTGTTTAGGAGGAAAAAGAGTGAGATACACTGTAAACGTGAAGGTGCGTGAAGGTGTTTTAGGGACATTTTCTTTCTCCGTTCCCGGCTGGTGGAATGATCTTCCTGTTTCCATCAGGACGGCTGGATCAATTTCACAATTCAAAAAACAGCTGAAGACCCACCTCTTCCATGAGCACTTAACTGTCTCATAAAAAATAAAAAAAAATTCATTTTACCCCTATTTTTCCTTTTCTAATGTTCTCTATATACTTGCTTATACTATCTTGACGTTGTATTTGAAACCTTGTATTACTAGCACTTCTCGTGAATATTGCTTACTTAGACGAATCGCTTGCTGTTTTCCTCAATTGTAAGTCGCTTTGGATAAAAGCGTCTGCCAAATGAATAAATGTAAATGTAAATGTAATGTAAATGTAAACCCGGATAAGTTCTAGTAACTCAAAAAATTTGAGGCAACTGATTGCCTTGACTTTTGTAAGTTTTGAAGTGATGGGATTTAAGTAAGCTGAACCTTCAGATTTTGATTAAATGCAAGTTAAAGTTCTTATGAAGTCAACTCAAATATTTTGAGTTAATGTGACTTTAAATTTTAATTAATTTTTCACAAGCCATTAAGTTAACAGAACTTCAAATAATAAGTATGCAATCGCTTCTGTGTTATATTCTCTTTCTTTTTAAAACATAAATCAAGCTCATTGAGTTAGAAAACTCTCACAGACTGATCCCAGTACTGACATTAGGGCAGTCATTGCTCATTGGTAATGCAACACGCATTACAGTGCACATGTAACCTCCCACAGCCTAAGCCACATGCACCACTCTTCAGAACAATAGTAACCACTAAACTCTAAAATGACCACTAAAATTGATCAAACTCTTCCAAATCTGCATGATAAATGATCAATAAACACTATCAAGTCTTTCTCTTTACTGAAAAACACATAAAATGACACTTAAATTCAAAATTTACTCTCCTAATGCACCCTCAAGCAAAGCATGCTGGGAACGGGAAATCTTCCTCGACAATAAAGTTGAATTAACTTATTAAAATTAAGTAAAGTGGAGAAGAGCAAAATGATTTATTTTGAGTTTGACTCTAAACTTAAAAATTTAGTGTCAGCTCATCACAGACTCAAAAAAATAAGTACTGTGAAATTATAATTTTAAGTGGCGCATACTTAATCCACAAATATAGTTGCAATTAATCAAAAATTATAAGATTAATTAACTCAAAAGGTAGAATAAGTCATATGAATTTAAAAATGTAAGTTAGTAGAATTCTTTTCATGAAATTAAGTTAACACTACTTAATATTTTTAATTATTTTGAACGTTTGGGTTTACAGTGTAGAGACATGACAGACAAGCAGGAAGAAACTAAAAACAAACAAAAGCAAAACAAAATGAAACAGGACCAAAAGTCAAAAGTACACCAGGAAACCTGCAGCGCTGTAAGACTGTAAGATGAGACACTACACTCATGTGACACCAGACAGATCATCAAAGATTATGAGACATAACATGACACACAAACACAAACACAAACACATGAATCATGACAGATACACATGAACTGTAGTGAAAGTGTACACACCTATTTCACCTGCTGTCTGAAACGTGTCTTTACAAGTCAAAGAATTTAACTGATGTCATATAAATAGTGTAAATAACTTAAGAAAGTCTGTTAAATATCATTTAAATTCAAGTGTCAAGTGCAAAGCCTGTTTGATTTAACTTAAACATTCAGGCGAACATAAACGGAAACTGAAAGCACAAAAGAAAACACTAGCAGCGAATTCATAAATTAGGTAAGAAAACTGTTTCGAAAAAACATGTTAATTTTTGCAATTGAGTTTGCAATTGTTTTTCTTCTTTCTCATTGCAGATTTTTCTTTGTTTCTTAAAAGTTATTGGCTTAAAAATAATTCCATAGAAGTTCCACATAAATTAACAGACTGCTGTGATGATTTAAATATGAATTCAGTAAAGAAATCACATATGTCATGTTTGCAGTATTATTTGAAAAAGTTGAAGATGTTTTGAATCGAATGTAAAATGTTTGTTGAGTATCAAATCAAATCACATTAATTGTCACACAACTAAAACAAAAAAGTGTAGCACTGGGTAAAAATCTTTGATCCATAAACTCCAGACAGAGTACACAACAAAATATATACAATACAATTGATGCATAATACAGATTAACATGTATATGCAAAACACAGTACATGACACTCTTGATTTTAAGATGAAGAGAAACACACCCGTGCACATAAAGAGGAACTGAAGAATGAGATGAGAGTATTTAAAGCTCACACTGAACACATACACACGCACGCTGACTGACTGTCAACTTCAGGTATGTTGTTTTCTATGTGCTCATATGTAAGGGATTGATAAGACTTATAAATATTATTAAATAAACAACCTCTAGCTTTTCGTCACTGCAAAGGTTTTCTGTCTCTAAAGGTTGTCCGATCTCAGGGAAACACATACTCAAATACAAATGTATATTATAACGCAATGTAAGTCACTTTTCGATAAAAGCGTCTACCAAATGCATGAATGTAAATGTAACAAATGTCTTCAGTTAGACCCATCTGCCTTCTTTACTGTAACTGTTTAAATGAGTAAAGCACGAAATGTGACGCAATCATTTGGAAATATAATGTCATATACTGCATGTAGTCCAGAGCATTGTGTTAGTAGCACAACAGTTGTATATCCTGAAAAGCATCTGCCAAATGCAGAAATGTAAATGTAATATTAGCAAAAAAATAGCACTTTTCATACATAAAATGTAACTCAAAGTACTTCACAGGTGCAAAAACAGTAAAATATAAAAAATGACATAAAAGTAACAATACAATAAAAAAGTAAATCAGAGAAAAAAAGAAAAAGAATAACAATTAAGACAAAGCAATTTTATTAAGATATGTCTTGACCCACTTTTGAAAAATGTAAATACTTGGAGATTCTTTCACTTCATATGGCAGACAATTCCACATTTTTGGAGCATAATAACTAAAAATGAGGTACCACCAAATGGCTTAGAACTGAATGTTTGATATGCTAAAAACCAACACTAGAGGATCTTATTTGGAAATATATGTAGGTGCTAAAGTAAGTTATGCTGTGACTTATAGACAATTAAAAGAATTCTTTGGTGGACTGGTAGTCAGTGTAATTCCATTAAAACTGGTGTAATATGATGTCTCCTTTTTGTTTTCATGCTTCTGCATTTTGTATTAACTTTGCTATAGAGCCCTTAGGCAAACCAGTATACACAGCATCACAGTACCATGATTCTCTGCATCATTCATAGATAAAAACAAAAAAAAGGCTGAATCCTGGATGTTCCTCGGGTGATAAAAACATATCACTTTTCGTTACTTGATTAATGTGTGACCTAAAACTCAGGTCACAGTCCAGAATAATAAGTCCCACTTCTATCCTGTCCCTCTCAAGCTTTGGGCTTGCAATAAGAATTTCAGTTTTATCTTCATTTAACTTAACAAAAAATTAGCATTCATTCATACAATTGTATATCATCAGCATGCAAATGATAATTCATGCCATACTCGGGAATTATGCAACCCAAAGGGAGCACATTCAATAAAACTGGCCCAAGAATTGTCTCAGACATATTAACTAAAAAAATGTTGTAACACTTCACTTAAAGCCTTTATGTATAATGCATTATAAAGGATTATTAAAGGGTATGATGCATTATAATTGTTCATAATGTGCGTTGTGATACATTATATGTTGTTTTAAAGAATTATAACCAAATTTAAAATGCATAGTGAAACAAGGAATTGGTAAGTGTTATAATTTTAACAAACGGGGCTGGTGTTGGGCAGAGCAGCACACCACAGGTTAGAGTATAATGATGGGTTAATTAAGCAGGCACAAGTAACTCCAACGGGTATCCAGGTAAGTAAATCCAACACAGGTGTTCAGGTAAGTAATTCAAAAACCAGGTAATCAGGTAAATGTAACGAGGACGCTGAGGCCGAGGTAGAATCCATATGCGGTCACTTTATTGTAGAATGTACAAGCAAACACCTTCTGTAAGACAAGTGGAGAATCAAAACCAAGATGGCAGTCCAATATATAAGCAGGCAATGGGGCGAATCCAAATACAACAGTCCAATAATGCAAACCAATCCAAGGGTAATCCAGGTAAGCGTGAAACAGAATAAACAGGCAGAATCATACACGGGTAAACAAACAAACAAACAAAGAATACGGGAAAACGCTTGGCAAGGCAGGTAAACTGGCAATACTTCGCAACGAGGTCCAGCATGGTCTCTGTATATATGGCCACCAAACAGGAAGGGGCTGACGAGGAAGCAGAGGAGCGGGGCATGGTCAGTATTCGGGTGACAGCTCCCTCTGCTGGTGTGGCGTTAAAGTAAACGGGTAAAATAAACAAAAGACTAACCACACAGAGTTAACTTACAACAAGACCGCACACAAGACAATGCAAAAGATAGAACTTATATACACTGGTGCAAACACAAGACAGGTGAGAGACAAACAAGCAGTGCGGTGCAGGGGATTCTGGGAAATGGAGACTTATGAAATAAAAGGTCCAGGAACACAAAAACCAAACAGGGATAGAACGGGAGTGTTACAATAATGTATTAACTGTGGTTACAATTATTCATGACACATTATAAGGCATAATTAATACATTAAAACTACATTCATAATGCATTATACATCAATTCCTTGTGTTATATATGATTTGAACCAATTTAAAACTTTACCAGAGAGACCTACACCCTTTTCCAGTCTATTTAGCAGAAAACAATGATCAACAGTATCAAATGCTGCACTTAATTCCAAGAGGGATGCATTACCGTTATCAGCCTTTAATCTCAGATCATTTACTATTCTTAATAATGCTGCTTTAGTTTTCAGATGACCATGTGTTATCAGTTTTGAGGGAATATCAGACCTTGGAAGGTTGCAACTGGCCAATCAGAATCAAGTATTGAGAGAGCCATGTATCAGTTGTGTTTTTATTCAAAAACATGTTTGTAAAATCTACTTAAACGTGTTAATGTAAATAAAGTTCTAGCCGTGTCTGTTTAGAAGCTTGAAGTGATAAAACAGCCGGTGTTACATGAATGCAGCTGTGCTCACAAACACGTGTTATATTTATATTCTTTAGATAATGTGTTTCAGTTCTCTGTGGTTTAGGGAAGTCATGTACAGTAGCCTACTGTGCTAAAGTCACGTTAGTATTTTCATCCAATAAAATGGTTTTAAAGATCTGGTAACACACGCAGTTTCTGCCAATCGGGCATAAAATCCTGTAGTGTAACTGTTAAGGCAGCAGTCTTCCCCATGATTGTGTCGCCTACAGAACTAGACTGAGAGACCATTTAAAGGCCTTTGCAGGTGTTTTAAGTTCATTAGCTGCAGGGGCAGTTGTGGCCTAATGGTTAGAGAGTCGGACTCGTAACCAGAAGGTTGCTGGTTTGATTCTCAGTACCGGCAGGTAACAACTGACATGTCCTTCGGCAAGGCACCTTACCCCTGTTTGCTCCCCGGGTGCTGCAGTGTTAGCTGCCCACTGCTCCCGGTGTATGTGTGTTCACGACTTGAAGTGTGTGTGTTCACTATTCACTGGTTGGGTTAAATGCAGAGGTCACATTTCGGGTATGGGTCACCATATCTGACAAAAAAGTAAAAGATTAGAGTTTTGGCACCAGGTGTCTTTAATATTGAACCTTTTCACAATATTCAAATTTTCTGAGATACTGATTTTGGGATTTTCAGTAGTTGTCAGTTATAATCATCAAAATTATAAGAAATAAACATTTGAAATATATCAGTCTGTGTGTAATGAATGAATATAATATACAAGTTTCACTTTTTGAATGGAATTAGTGAAATAAATCAACTTTTTGATGATAATTATCTAATTATATGACCAGCACCTGTATAGAAGTTGTGTATATGCAAGGTTGAAGAGATGCATCTTTAATCTAGATTTAAATTTACAGAGTGTGTCTGCCTCAAGCTGCTTTGAACTAGCTGGAGTTTTTGTAATAAGCTCACAGGACAGCCACCTAATAGTGCGTTACAGTAATCTAGTCATGAATTAGCTTTTCTGCATCTGATAGTGACAGCATATGACGTAGTTTTGATATATTCTTCAGGTGGAAAAACACGGTTTTACAGGTGTTGGCAACATGGCTTTCAAATGTCAGATTACTATAGAATAAATGCTCAGGTTCCTTGCTGACAACGAAGGTTTTATGGAACAATAGTTAAGTGGTATTCTTGGTTGTTATGCATAGCAGTTTTCGGTCCAATGGGTAACACTTCTGTTTTGTTCACATTCAGCAATAAAAAGTTGCTACTCATCCAGTTTTTTATACCAACTATGCATTCCATTATTCTATTGAACTGCTATGTTTCGTTAGGCTTCAAGGAAATATAGAGTTGAGTATCATCAGCATAACAGTGAAAACTAACTCTGTGTCTCTTAATTAGAGCTCCTAGGGGTAACATCAGGGCTTGACATTAACACCCACCAACCCGCCAAATGCGGGTGGATTTTGCTCGTGGCGGGTAACACGGTGACTCCAACTAGCCACTGGCGGGTTGAATAATTGTAGTGTTTTTAAAAGGCATCTGAAATAAGCCATATTGCAGTGTGACACTACGACACTACAACTCCCATGAGTATTATATGCACACAGTGTTGCCTTGCGCTTGCGCGCTAGTGACAGAAACGAAGAGACAGCTAGCTGCCCTGCTGGAGTTACGTCGTTGGACGCCGGTGGAGCTATGTGGCGACATATAAAAGGTGTAACAAAACCCGGTGAGCAGACAACACACAAGAAAATACCTGACGATGAAACCAAAAAGGAAGAAGAGACAAAGAAAAACAAAAGACTTTTCAACGAAAAGTGGAAGTCAGGTCGAGAATGGCTGGTATATGATCCAGTCAACAAAATCATGTATTGCTCTGATTGTAGGGCGTACGGCGGTGAAAAGGTAAAGGGGGCATCTTTTGTGGTTGGGACAAGCAATTTTAAAGTCGAAACCGTAAAGGACCATGAAGTGTCCATTGGTCATATCAGAAGCATTTCGACTAAACGGGTGAAAGCACCACTTTTATTATGCAATAAGAAGCTACTTTTTTATGTCTTAATACATGGTTTTATTTAAAAAAAGGAGCTTTACACACAACCTTATCAGAGCTAATGATAATGACCTGTATTGTTTTACATTTATGTAGTCTTGATTTGGGTGTGTACAGTGGTTTCACATTTAAAAGGGTTATAAATCTAGTTCAAGTAAATTTTAGCACGCCATAGTAAACTTTTATCAGGTAATTTCACAACAACAAAAATGTGGCTAGTAAAAATGCTGTGTGGCTAGTAACTTTGAAAAACCACTAGCCACATTGGCTAGTGAGCAAAAAAGTTAATGTCAAGCCCTGGGTAACATGTATAATGAGAAGAGCAGAGACCCAAGAACTGAGCCCTGTGGTACTCCGTACTGGACTTGTGATTTGCGTGACACCTCATTGTTTATTGCTACAAATTAAAAACGATTGGATAAGTATGATTTAAACCACTTCAAAGCTATTCCATTTATGGCGTAATTTTCAAGTAATTGTAAGAGAATGCTATGGTCAATGGTGTTGAATGCAGCAGTTAAAAGACATATCCTTGTGTCAGAGATGAGTTAATAATGCGAATGGCTGGCTAGCCGTGGATTATTCCTTACATATACAACAATATATTTAAACAAACATTATAAAACAATCAGTTCTTGTCCTGGGTGAGCCGAGTTCCCCTATAACTGCTAAGCATCACTTATTTGCTGTGTTTTTGATGAAACCTTGCTACACATATGAAATAACATTTATTTATCTGTGTTAATGTTCATTGTGTTAACAGAACTTTAAAGCAGTAGCAGGAGGAGGTGAAGGATGCAGATTCTTGTTTTCTTCTGCCTCATATTAACACACTCACATGCAGATTATCCTGCATTAAAAACTCTACTATCACAGAAGAGTCTTACACACGGTAACAGCTACACAACACTAGACAAACATCATCTGACACTATGTGACTTCATTTGATTTCAGTTTGATTTCTATACAGTAATGTGAATGCAATCCAGACACACGTCTTCTGAGCTATAAGGATTGGTGTGTTTTAGAAAAATATGAACATTTTAACATAAAGTAAAGTATTACACCATCTAAATACTGTATCATTTTTTAACTGTGAAAGATTTATTCATCATCTGAGGTGATTGTTCCCTTTTAGTCCACACAGTATTTTAGACATGAGCACTTATAAACAGAGTTTAGCTGATGTTTGTCCTTTAACACTTCCCAAATGTTATTGATCAGTGAGTACAACAGTATACTGATCCTGAATCCCTCACAACACAAAGCACATGAACTATTATACAGATCCATTAGTACAGATATACACAGACTCCTTCAGTTATCCTCATATATGTGTTGTGTTTGTCAGGGTCTCAGATGATGTCTGTGTGGATTCAGCAGAAACTCAAGAGCGCTGTTCTTCCAGAGGTTCATGGTGGTGTGGACATCGGCATCGGCACTGTGGACTACACTCTCTCAAAGCACGTACACACGCACGCACGCACACCAAAAAACCACACAATGTCTAACAACTTACATCTCATGAGTGTTCTTTACATTTAAAGAGTGATTTTAAACCTGGTCTTTCACACACAGTGTCACATTTAGTTAGTCTGTGATCTCTTAAGCTCAGCTGTAATATAAAAATCTGGACACATGTTAAAGTAAAACCTGTAAATGAAACAAACTTCAGTTCAGTATAGCGGCTATATATTGTGTGTTTCTCATATCTGTTGCAGAGATGCATTTCCACTCCACACCCTGAGGGGGTGCAACATCTGTCACTGAATGATACACTGAATCACTGCTGAGATTCCACAGTGTGTTCTGTCATATGTGATGGTTCATGAAGTCTTGTGTTTGTGTTGTGTGTAGTATGCAGATCGTGCAGAGCAAAATTGCAGGTTTTACGCTGGCGTTTGTTCAGGGAACAGGAGTTTCTGTCAAGATCAGTCAGCTGTCATTGGCTGTCACAGGAGGATGGGCGACACACTTCGGCATCATGTAAGTCATCCATCCATCTATCACACCACATTCATCTATCACACCACATTCATCTATCACACCACATTCATCCATCACACCACATTCATCCATCACACCACATTCATCTATCACACCACATTCATCTATCACACCACATTCATCTATCACACCACATTCATCCATCACATCACATTCATCCATCACATCACATCACATTCATCTATCACACCACATTCATCTATCACACCACATTCATCCATCACATCACATTCATCCATCACATCACATTCATCTATCACATCTATCACATCCATCACACCACATTCATCTATCACACCACATTCATCTATCACACCACATTCATCCATCACATCACATTCATCCATCACATCACATTCATCCATCACACCACATTCATCCATCACACCACATTCATCTATCACACCACATTCATCTATCACACCACATTCATCTATCACACCACATTCATCTATCACACCACATTCATACATCACACCACATTCATCTATCACACCACATTCATCCATCACACCACATTCATCCATCACACCACATTCATCTATCACACCACATTCATCCATCACACCACATTCATCTATCACACCACATTCATCCATCACACCACATTCATCTATCACACCACATTCATCCATCACATCACATCACATTCATCTATCACACCACATTCATCCATCACATCACATCACATTCATCCATCACACCACATTCATCCATCACATCACATTCATCCATCACATCACATCACATTCATCTATCACACCACATTCATCTATCACACCACATTCATCCATCACATCACATTCATCTATCACACCACATTCATCTATCACACCACATTCATCTATCACATCACATTCATCCATCACACCACATTCATCCATCACACCACATTCATCTATCACACCACATTCATCTATCACACCACATTCATCTATCACACCACATTCATCCATCACACCACATTCATCTATCACATCACATTCATCCATCACATCACATTCATCCATCACACCACATTCATCCATCACACCACATTCATCCATCACACCACATTCATCTATCACACCACATTCATCCATCACACCACATTCATCCATCACACCACATTCATCTATCACACCACATTCATCTGTCACACCACATTCATCTATCACACCACATTCATCTATCACACCACATTCATCTATCACATCACATTCATCCATCACACCACATTCATCCATCACATCACATTCATCTATCACACCACATTCATCCATCACACCACATTCATCCATCACATCACATTCATCCATCACACCACATTCATCCATCACACCACATTCATCCATCACACCACATTCATCTATCACATCACATCACATTCATCCATCACATCACATTCATCCATCACACCACATTCATCCATCACACCACATTCATCCATCACACCACATTCATCTATCACACCACATTCATCCATCACACCACATTCATCCATCACACCACATTCATCTATCACACCACATTCATCTGTCACACCACATTCATCTATCACACCACATTCATCTATCACATCACATTCATCTATCACACCACATTCATCCATCACATCACATTCATCCATCACACCACATTCATCTATCACACCACATTCATCCATCACACCACATTCATCTATCACACCACATTCATCCATCACATCACACCACATTCATCTATCACACCACATTCATCCATCACACCACATTCATCTATCACACCACATTCATCCATCACACCACATTCATCCATCACATCACACCACATTCATCTATCACACCACATTCATCCATCACACCACATTCATCTATCACACCACATTCATCCATCACACCACATTCATCTATCACACCACATTCATCCATCACATCACATTCATCTATCACACCACATTCATCCATCACATCACATTCATCTATCACACCACATTCATCCATCACATCACATCACATTCATCCATCACACCACATTCATCTATCACACCACATTCATCCATCACATCACATTCATCCATCACACCACATTCATCCATCACACCACATTCATCTATCACACCACATTCATCTATCACACCACATTCATCTATCACACCACATTCATCCATCACATCACATTCATCTATCACATCACATCACATTCATCCACCACATTCATCTATCACACCACATTCATCCATCACACCATATTCATCTATCACACCACATTCATCCATCACATCACATCACATTCATCCATCACACCACATTCATCCATCACATCACATCACATTCATCCATCACACCACATTCATCCATCACATCACATTCATCTATCACACCACATTCATCTATCACACCACATTCATCTATCACATCACATTCATCCATCACACCACATTCATCCATCACACCACATTCATCTATCACACCACATTCATCCATCACACCACATTCATCTATCACACCACATTCATCTATCACACCACATTCATCTATCACACCACATTCATCTATCACACCACATTCATCCATCACACCACATTCATCCATCACATCACATCACATTCATCCATCACACCACATTCATCCATCACATCACATCACATTCATCCATCACACCACATTCATCTATCACACCACATTCATCTATCACACCACATTCATCTATCACACCACATTCATCCATCACACCACATTCATCTATCACATCACATCACATTCATCCATCACACCACATTCATCCATCACATCACATCACATTCATCCATCACACCACATTCATCCATCACATCACATCACATTCATCCATCACACCACATTCATCCATCACATCACATCACATTCATCCATCACACCACATTCATCCATCACATCACATCACATTCATCTATCACACCACATTCATCTATCACACCACATTCATCCATCACACCACATTCATCCATCACACCACATTCATCTATCACACCACATTCATCCATCACATCACATTCATCCATCACACCACATTCATCTATCACACCACATTCATCCATCACACCACATTCATCCATCACACCACATTCATCCATCACACCACATTCATCTATCACACCACATTCATCCATCACATCACATTCATCCATCACACCACATTCATCTATCACACCACATTCATCCATCACACCACATTCATCTATCACACCACATTCATCCATCACATCACATTCATCCATCACACCACATTCATCTATCACACCACATTCATCTATCACACCACATTCATCCATCACACCACATTCATCTATCCACACCACATTCATCCATCACACCACATTCATCTATCA